>VXAA01005288.1:108100-243100 GCA_013399115.1 Anseranas semipalmata
CGGGGCCCGGGGCCGTCCCGGGGCCGTCCCGGGGCCCTGCCCTTGGCCCGCCGGCTCGGTCCCTCGGTGCTGCCGCGCTGTTTGCTCACCCCGCCCCTCCTGCCCCCCCGGTGCTGTCCGGTGCCCCGTTCCCCCCGGTTGTCGTGAGTGCTTCCTGCCGCCTCCACGGCGTGGGGTTGTAGAAGCCGCGGGAAATGTTTGCTTTACGCGCGCCTTTCTTTGGATGGAAGTTACAAAAACGTTATGTAAAACCGTGGGCTCCCGTCTGTTCTTTTTGAAGTGAGAGTGGCCACAGATGTGAAGTTTGCATTGCGGTAGCTGCTCTTCTATTGGTTCTGGAGGACAAGCTCAGTCTGGTTTTGGTAAGATTGCCAGGTTTTTGGGAAGCAAACCTGCGAGAAGGGATGTTGTGTGTGCACAGCTTGGGAACACAGCAGCTGTCCTTCTTGCTGAGGTCTCTTGGTATTACACACAAAGAGGCAGATGACTACCTTTGTCTCGCTTCTGCAGCGGTTCTTTTTTAGTGTAGAAGGGATGAGATAATCTCAGGTTTTGGATGGCTGTAGGTTATCTGTGATCCTCTGAGAACAGAGGTGGGTGCTGTCTCTTTTTCCAGCTTCAAAAATATCTTTTTGCCAGCATTTGTCCCTTAGTAGCTGGGGCTGGAAGTGACCAGGCAGAATTTCCTATGTTTCCTTGCTACGTGGCAGGACCGAGCGGCCCTAAAACAGTTCCCAGATTGTGTTTGTCTAACCTCGCATGTTGGAGATTAGACAGGTAGATAGTGGAGTCTGTTCTGTTGCTGCTAGGAGCTTGCTGCAGGAGCAGGCCACTACTCTCTTAAAACTTCCTATAATGATGTGCATGTTTTTCTAGCTGGACAAAGGTATCTCATTAGTCTAAATGTCTTTTCAAATTGCCTATTTTCAAAGAGAATATGTGGGGTTGCCATAACGAATGCAATCATTCTCGAGTTCAAAAGGTCCTTAATTGATAAACTTCCTGTTTTTCTCCAGGAGCCAGTGGTGCTGACAGATACGAACCTGGTTTATCCTGCTCTGAAATGGGACCTGGACTACCTCCAGGAAAACATTGGCAATGGGGACTTCTCAGTGTACAGTGCCAGCACGCACAAGTTTCTGTACTATGATGAGAAGAAGATGGCTAATTTTAAGAATTTCAAACCCAAGTCGAGCAGGGAAGAGATGAAGTTTGCCGAGTTTGTGGACAGACTCCAAGAAATACAACAAAAAGGGAGTGCTGAGAGGTAAGTGATGTGTGGAGATTTCTCCATTTCTGCAGGTCTACGTAGGGGGTATGTTTCTCTTCAGTGAGTGTTGGTGATTAAAATCTCTAACTTTTCATTTTTAAAGGCTTTTCCTGCATAGCTGCTACATCTGTGTTACGTGATTAAAGAAAGCTGTGCCCTTAGATAATCAAACTGTTCAAATTTTCTGTCTGCAGAGATTCTTTTTTTTTTCTGTGGCAGGGTTTGGATAGAGAAGGCCCTGCACATCACTTGATTTTGGCAGACTGTGATATTGGTAGAGGAGCTTAGTTACAGATGAAAAGGCAGAGGCTATAGCACTCAGCCTTATTACAGAATAGCGAGGTAGGTGGTGTTAACTCAGAAAGACGAGAAAAGGTTGTTTATGTGCTGTGTATTTGTAGGTGGTGTTGGCCTACACCACTAGCACAGCTGTAACTTACTGAGTGGAGCTTTATTTTATATGGAGTATGCCTGTTAGCCACTATGCTTAAACCTCCTGGTTAATTTTGTCTGTTAACAGCCCACTAAAAGGACTCACGAATGCTTAGTTGCCTCTTAATTTGGGGCAGCTCTGTGTGTCCATGTCCACTGGTCATCTGTGCCCTTCCCTTCTTTCTCAGCTTTAGGTGTACTTTTTCTAAGAGAGGAGGCAGTCCTTAAGCTTAGAAACACATTTTTCTTCCAGCATTGTAGACGACAGGCTGGAATACTGAGGTTGTTAATACATATGTTTAATTCCTCTGATGCTGTACGTCGTAAGTGCGGCTTTAAGGTAGCCTGATACTGAAACACACTGTGTTTCCAGAGCACTTCTTTGCCCTCGCACACTTCTATTAGATGAGGTAACTCGTTGCAGATGACTTGAAGTGGTGACATTTATCTGGGGATTATTCATGAGTGTTTTTGAAATTTGATAGTGGCCAGTCTGTTAAGGGCTTCTTCCTCCTGCACTGTGAGGTGTTCTTCTTGATCTAAAATTCTAAGGTTTTTCACCTGTTATGGTTCGGGCAGAGTTGTGATCTGTTCCATTTTTTACCAGGGAATCATTTGACAAAGTTTGGGGACTTTTGAAGCTGTTCTTTTCCGCAGCTGTTTATGGTGGTGATGGAACAGAATCTCTAGAAGTTGTCTTTGTTTTTGAAGTCTTTCTGAAGAGATGCAGAGATGCATCTTTATGTTCATGACAAAGCTTAATATTTGATTCTTGCCTGTCTTTGGGGGAAATACAGACTATATCTGCAGCAAACCCTGAATGACACAGTTGGAAGGAAGATTGTGGTGGATTTCCTTGGCTTCAACTGGAACTGGATTAACAAACAGCAAGGGAAACGTGGCTGGGGTCAACTGACTTCTAACTTGCTTCTTATTGGCATGGAAGGTAAGTAGCTTCCTGTGACTGCAAAAGGGGAGAAAATTTGGTCAGCTATTCTGTATTTTAGTTCCAGAAAGGTTTTCAAATGGATTTTGCGCTATGTTCTAAATTTTCCTTCAAAGCAAGCAGTTTAAAGCTTTTGATTGGAAGGGGACTGTTGCCACAACTTCTCTTGCCTTATAGAGAGGAAAAACCCCAAAGGAATAGCCTACTTACTGCGAATGCCTGGAGGTGATCTCCTGCTTGTGGAAAGGCTTTGTGTGATGCTGTCACGGCTGGCTTTTCGTTGATTGCTAATCATACTTTGAGACCAGTTTATTGGCTGAACACTTCAGATACTGTAGATTTAAAATACCCGGAGTCTAAGAGTTTGCGAGTTGAGCAAAGTTAGCCTTCTGGGCTTTTCTTAGGAGTGACCAATCTCTATCCTGAAGAGATTCCCCCACAGGGAGAAATGTTGATTATTCTGTGAGGTACTTGTTCTAATTTGAGTTGGTGCACCATGGTAAAAAGGAATTCTCTTTCAATTAAGACCTCAGTAGAGGGCACTGGAGAACTTGAAGATGGATAAACCCTAAAATAACTGGATAAAGTGCAATTCCAAATCCACGTGGAGACTGGTTCATAGGCAGTTGCCTTGGAAGATAGAGGTACTACTGCACTGTTGACTAGGAGAGCATTTCAGTAGAAAGCAATTGCAACGATTGGGCCAGGAATGCACACAGTTTTGTGGAGTGGGCTGGCCTGTAGTCAGTGTGGCCATCACATCTGTATGTCCAATTACATTTACTCTGCAATTCATGGCTGTTCAGTTCTGACTGCAGGTGTTTTTCCCCGTTTGCAATAAGTCATATTCAGCTTACAGCAGTTTGTCTTTGCTACATGCTTTTCTAGCTGAGAAGAGAGAACCTCATACAAGTACTACATCAACACTTCCCTATAGGTCACAATATGAACAACAAAAATCATATTATGAGCAGGTTCTGCACAAAAAAAAAAAAACAAGAGATTGGTGTGAGCCAGTGCGTGCTAGTAAAAAGGAATGTCTTCGTGAGAGCATGTGATTGTGTGATCTATTTAATGAACTTATGGGGTTAACTGTTATCTTAATTCCTTTTAGTGAAAACATAAAAAACAAGCCAAATGAGCAATATCTGAATTGGCAAACAGTCTGAAAAAAATAGAGGGGTATAAAATGATTCACTGTATTTTAAGGTTTGATTAAACTTAACATCTAGTGGTGACAGTCAAGCTTCATAACCATTAATCAGTGCCTGAGGCTGACCAGGGGTGGTTGTATTATGAAGCACCAATGACAAGAAAATTTGTTTACTTGTTTTCTTGCAAAACTACTATTTTTTTTTTCAAAATCAGACTATTAGACTCCTTTTCTCTTGACTGATAATGATTTTAGAAAGTCCATTCCACAACTTGTCAGCTAAACAGAGTGTTTTATGAAAAAGCTTCCCATCAACATTTGCCATCTGCTGTTCATGGAGACAAGCTGGAAATCCTAATCCTGCAGAGCATAAGTTGCTGAATATGGATTTAGAATGGCAATTGTTAAGTGGGGTAGCAACTGCTCAATAAAGGCTGACTGATACCATGATCAGTTTGTAACATTCCTGGGGTCATTTTCCTTGCTTAGTTTTCTTGATATGTGGAAGTGTATTTACTGTCTTTAGCAAGGAATATAACTTGCTTCGGTCTCTCATAACTGCACGAGTGTCTTGCTTTGATTATCATCTTCTCTTTCTGTATAGGGAATGTGACGCCAGCTCATTATGATGAGCAGCAGAACTTCTTCGCTCAGATTAAGGGTTACAAGAGGTGTATCCTTTTCCCTCCTGATCAGTTTGAATGCCTCTACCCTTATCCCGTACACCATCCATGCGACAGACAGAGCCAGGTGAGAGGAGCAGGTTTGTTCTCTGCTCCATGGGGGGGAAAAAAAGGACATTTGTGAAGATGCTAGGTGAGAAGAAGCTGTACTAGAATTAAAGCTGCATACCACTTCTGAGCTTTGGCAACACCTGTGTTCAGATCTGTTAACTGGTGAATACATTGAGAGTAGATGGAAGTACTGGAGGTGTTTCTGTTTGTGTCTGGTCCTGACTTGCAAGCACTAGGATTATAAACATCTCCCACTGATAACACAACTGGTCTGCAGCTGTTGCTTCCTCTGTTCTGATTCATTGATCACTTGGTCAAAGAGATTTGCTTGGAGAAAAATTTCAGGACTCCTGTTTGAGGTGGTGGTACTTTCGGGATACTGCAGGAGCTTGCTATGGAGTTAAGGCACAAGTGGGAATGTAAAAGCTGTAAAGGAAAGATCAGGAGGATTTCATACTGAGACCCAATAAAGAGGACTCTCACTGTAGGAAGTTTTTCCTGAGTTTCTTATTGTTTTCTTGTGTTAGGTGGACTTTGACAATCCCGACTATGAGAAGTTTCCAAATTTCCGGAGTGTGGTTGGCTATGAGACGGTGGTGGGTCCAGGGGATGTACTATACATACCTATGTACTGGTAAGAAGGATGGTGGGACTGTGCAGTGACCTGGAAACAGAGGTTTAATGGAGGTTCTGCTCTTTAAAATGTTGGTCTGGCTCTTAAGAGAATTTGGTTTTGCCTCTTCCGGCAAGTATGACATTTTCTGGGATAACTTGGGCCAATCTGCTTCCTACTTTTAAGATGTGAATGGTAGTTCTCCATGATGCTACCTTGTTGCGTGTGTGCTTCTACTAATGTGCAAGAAAAGTGTCTGTATTTAAATAAGGAAAGTTTTCCAGAAGTTCTGTGATCTTCATGGTAGAGGGCCAGGATTGTCCAGTGCAGTCTGAACTCATTCAGCCAAAATACTTGCCTATAAGCTGTAGCAATAGTTTCTCTTTTTTTTTTCCTGCTGTTTCCATGCAGGTGGCACCACATTGAGTCTCTCCTGAATGGTGGGATTACCATCACTGTGAACTTCTGGTACAAGGTGAGTACAAGCATGTTCCTACACATCTTGTATAGATCTGTCCCAGAGGATTTTTTTTAAGTAGAGCTGAATTGACACATGTTGTCATTGCGAGAACTTAATCGCACCGAATCCCGTGCTTTAAAATTGAAAGCTACTTTCTGTATTTCATGTGGTGTGTGAAGAGCTGCGTGGATGGGAGAACGTGGAATAATCTGCCAATTCAGTAAGCACATAATGAGCTACTTTTGGTATTTCAGGGTGCCCCAACCCCAAAGAGAATTGAATATCCATTAAAGGCTCATCAGAAAGTGGCGATAATGAGGAATATTGAGAAGATGTTGGGAGAAGCCTTAGGAAATCCACAAGAGGTACAAAAGAGAACCAAATAGTCACTGCTGTTGAAATGGTTGTAGGTTAATGCAAACCTCAAGATGCCAGCTATTTGGCTCTGCAGGTGTTGTCCCAGTGTGGGTAGGATAAAGCAGTGTTAACATTTTGCTGTGACTGGTTATTCATGCTGTCTTCAGAAGGCCTTTTGGCTAGAAAAAAGCAAGTTCCTTAAATTTTAATTCTGGAGAGGAAAACTACAGGCAATGGAATAATTGTTCCTTGTATATGGGGAAACGGATACTTTGGCTTTGGGCACTGCCAGGAAAGTGTTGCTCCCAAACTATCGTAAACCATCTGTGCAGCAACGATACCCAGTATTTGCCAAAAAAAATCATTTTACCTGTTGAATCCAAATCTGTTAAATTAGAAATAGCTTTTCAATAAGGTCATGTGCACATCCCAGTCATCTCTGCATTTTTTGCAATTTTAACCAACTGGTATTTCAAAAAACAGTAGACTACAGTACTAATATATGCTTTTGAAGATATCATGTTGTTCTGACGGTGGAAATACTGGATGTGAATAAAAATGCTTTCGTGGTCTGTATCCTTTACCATTGTGCAGGAACTCTTCTTTAGTTCAATACTGTGAGGTCAGGGCTTTCCCCTGCAATTATCTTGCCACCATAGCATGCTGAAGTTCTTCCCATCAGTCAGTGCTGAGAAACAGGAGTGGTCTTGGCTGACAACAAAACCTTACAAAACTGCCAGTACTAGCCTTCATTCCAAGTGACCCCAAAGGCCCGAGTGGAATTCAGTGGGTAAGAATATTCCTTCTCTGACCTGCAAAAAGCAACCCCTGATGTCTTTTGGCTGCTTTTAATAGCATCTACTGAGAAACCATAATTCTGTGTTGGGAAATGAGAAAGTTTCAAACCAATACTATGCGTGTAATGTTTTGGTGGCAACGAAAGTTGAGTATTGACTGAGAACTCTGTGTGCCCCAGTGTGTTATCTAGAAGATACCTAGAAACTCATTCAGTGTACCTTAGGATCAGTTTGCATGCTGACATCCTCTGCCCACTGGCCAGAGTCCTCTGGCCACTCAGCTCAGAAGTTGTCTTGTTGTGGAAGGAGCAGGCTGTGCAGTGCCACTTCTGTGTAACTGTCCTGGCTAACAATCTGTTTTTGCTTTGAACAGGTGGGTCCCTTGTTGAATATGATGATTAAAGGACGGTATGACTAATGCCTGGCTGCCTGGGTGACTGATGTTGGAGCTGCTTTGTTCACAAGCAATGGAAGATACTGAGCGCTAGTATTGCACGCAGCACTTAACAGACTGATGGGTTTCCTGGCCCATCCCTGCCCCATTACAACAAAGGGGGCTACTGGAACTGCAAAACCATTAGTACCCCATTCATCCTCCACTGTCATCTAACAGAACCTCCCAGGAATGAGTCTGCACTTATTGGAAGCTGGATTCATGCTCACTAACTTGGTTTTTTTTCCTTCCTCTGCCCTGTTTGCCACAACAAGGAGCATGGCTTCTGGCACTCGGGTGTGTTGCTTCAGGATTTTCAGGCATTTGAAGAAGAGCTTGGAGAGGAACTGGAATTGATCTTGTTTCCTCAGCCTCATGGGGTTTGGGCCTCCTGGCTGGGTTTATGTCTTGGTGCCTGCAGTGGATATAAGATGGGAAGTGATAGTTTTCACAGTTCTCTGGTATTAGAGGACCTATCCATGCTCAACTCTGGCACCTTTTTCTATAGTGGAAATGAAAATGTGAGATGGCCTCTGTGTGATGAGCAACTGGACAAATGATTGAATTTCTTCAACTCAAGACATTTATGCTTGGGACTTGGCACAGGGTAGAGAGAGAAAAGTGAATTCATCTAGTATGTGAGCACCAAATCCTGTGCTCTCCAAATGTCTGTGTGTTGTAAGAGTCTAGATAAACCTCCTTCATTCTGACAGCAGCTTCGGGGAGCAAAGGCTTCTCTCCCACTCTTCTGAAGCTGCGGTTAAAAGGGGATGAAGCATTATGAAGGGAGATGCATAAATGCCAGGCCAATCTTCAAGTCTTGAATGATTAAGCCACATCTTAAAAAAAAAAAAAACAAAAAAAAACCACAACTCCGGGGGTGCAGAGAGAGACTGTCGAGACAGTGTCAGGCAGGTACAGAGCCTCCCTTCTCCCCATCAGGGGTGCTGGCTCCTCAGACTAACATGGGAAGTGCCCTTTTTACTGAAACTGCAAGAACTCGAGTGTGTGTGGCTGCGCACATGTGCGCATGTTTGTGTGATGTTGTATGGCTCCTGTCCATCAGTTTAATCCATGCTAGTGTGTGGTTCCCTTCCTTGTACAGTCACTTGAAAGAGGTCAGGGCTTTCTGTTTTAATGTGCTTAAGTTTATCTTGATCCTTCTTGTGTTCTGGGGCTTGACATGGCAGGCCGGGAAGTGACAAGACCAGAGCACAGGAACAAGAGGAGCTTCTGGTTGAGTCCTTGGCAATCACCCTGAAAAAATCATTTTGCTTTCCTCCACCTGTGCCACGAAAAAAGCCTTAGGCTCATATGGAGGCTGGCTTTTTATTCCCCATGGTCCACTGCACTGCTTTTCCTGGTTTGGGGTGGTGCAACAGACTTGTATATTTGATGCGGTTGTAATGGATCCCAAGAGCTAGAGGTGGGAGAAACTGTTGTATCTCACTGCAGAGAATAATGAGGGAGTGTTTGTTCTGTTGAGACTTCCCATTATTTTCCCCTTTGTTC
Source organism: Anseranas semipalmata (assembly GCA_013399115.1). NCBI lineage: Eukaryota > Metazoa > Chordata > Aves > Anseriformes > Anseranatidae > Anseranas > Anseranas semipalmata. The sequence goes on from VXAA01005288.1 coordinate 116,808, forward strand.
TTCAGGGCTTGTTCTGACATGGGATTCTGATAAGTGTTGAGAAGATGCTGCTCAAGAAGTGCTCTGCCTTTGGCTTCAGGCTCCATCTTTTTCTGGGACAGCTCATGCACAACTTACTGTGAGCTTCTTTTGCACAAAGGTGAAGGACTTCTTGAACAGGAAGTCCTGGGGGCTAGTTTTATGGCTGCTTACAGGCCAGAACAAGTTGAGTAATTGGCAGCTGCAGGGCCCTTGTTTAAGAAATGTGTCCATGTCACTGAGTAGTCTGACTGCTGTGTTACTTGTTGCAGACTCTCCAGAGCTGTGGTTAGATCCGAATGAAGGTCACTCAGCTTGATGCTTATCAATACTCAGCCTTTGGGCACATGGGGAAGAAGGCTGGGCTGCTGAATAGCCAAAAGCAAGACCTTCCCAGGAATCCTGGGCATACGTGTAGTCTCTGCCCTTGGTTGAAAGATGCTCAAATGAAATCCCATCTCTGTGCTATTTATTCAGCACACAGTAGTCTCCAGTACTACTTGTTAGGCACCATCAACTCTTGAAGCTCAGGGTGGGAGTTCACATCCCATGTGGAGAGAGAATGGTACTTTAGGATCCTTTTTATCTTTATTTGCCAAAGGTCTAACTTTTTAAGTGTCTGAACAGTTTTTGCTGCACTTGACTTCGTGAAAGCTCATTTACAATGCACTGATGGACTGACTCTCCCCTTCCGTTTTCACCTTGTGCTTTCAATGCCCCTTGCCATGGTATTGGGAAGCTGTGTGTGTTCTCTGCTAGGGGTGTGTGTGTGCAGGGGGTGGGGTGTGACAAACACACGGTACCTTCTGAAGTGTAGTTCTTAAATACAACCAATGTTGAACAACAGAATTGTGTGGCTTCTATTTTGTGAGTGGCTGTATAGGAGAGCTGTATAAGGAGATGAGCGTATGGAGTTACTTTTCAGTCTAATAACTTCACTTTGTTATTCGCTGGTGAAGGCTGCTGGTCTCCAAAACTGCGATACCAACTGCATTATTGTGTCTTCATGATTTTTCCCCATACCACTCCCATATGCCTGAAAGGAAAGCTGGGAATAAGATGAAATCTTTGAACTTTGTAAATGACAAATGTTGTCAGGGAAGGAACAAATTTCCCTCCGTGCTGACTTGAATGCTGTCACTATGCACTGATGGAAACAATGGAACAAACTACATCATCAGTCTAATGAGTTCTATCAGTTGCTCCTCCTTTGGAATATCTCGTCCTCCATTTGGTCCTTTATCTGATTCATACTTTAGTCAAGGTGATTTTGGTGGGAGGCTTCCCATTTGTGTACGTCTGCTGTGTGTTAGCAGCCTTGGGTGGTGGAGTCCTCTCTACCACCGAAAGGCATAAGTTACGTTATGGTGGTAATAACTGTACAGCAATCTTAGCATCTAACCATCAGTGAAACATCGCTGGCTAAATCCGCACAAATTTCTAATGTGTAGTAAATTGGGGAGGAGTTGAATAGAGGATAGGGGGATGTTGGGGGTGGTGGTGAGAGAAAGACAGCTGTCTGACCCTGGGGTACCATAATTGGCATTCTCTCCTTGCACCCTTAAGGGACAGTTTAAATGTGGAGGGAGTAGGAAAGACACATGGATAAGTCTTCTGTGGCCATGGGCATTCACCCTTCCCTGCTGTGCCTGCTGGGATCATCATCTCTTTGAACACACAGTTGCTTCTGTTCTTCTGAGCATTGTCTGTATATGTCTGATATTGTAGTCTTTGTTGTGCACGTGCCTCTTGAGTACCACAAAGCACGGTTGGTACCACAAAGCTCAAAAGTGTCTCTGGTTGTGCAGAGAGAGAGAGGAAACTGAGGTATGTGAACTGTCATTTGACAGGTCCAAGGTGAAGCCTTGTCAGGATCAGGGTCAGAAATGAGGAGGTATGAGACCAGGTACAGACATAGCTGTGATGTAGGGTCAATTTAACACAGGTGGGGGTGAGAGGTGAGACCCTCAGCTTCAGAGCAGCTCTTGAGGGAGATAAGGGCAGGCTTTGGCCAAGGCTGCTTTTCTTTACAGCAGTTCTTACCAATGGGCAAGCTGACCTTGAACACAGCCAACTACTCTTAACTCTGAAGTCCTAGAACGGGGACAGTGCACTCCAGCCTTGGCAATCTCTTGGCAGGCCACAGCGTTGATGCATGGTCAAGCCATGCTGCTGTCTCACCCCTGGAAGCAGAGCAGTAACTGCAGCAGGGCATACTGCCTTTTGCACGTGTTTTTTTCAAAACACTTTTCTCCAAGGCTCCCTTCTGCCACATGTGCGTGAGGGGCTGCCTTGCACTCTGCTTGTTTTATGGTCTTCATCTTCGTATCCTGTTTGGGAGACAGCACCTCCGCTGTCAGTGTCCCAGGAAGTTCTGAAGTCCCCATCTTCCATGAGTGATTTTCTGTATTGGTGCTGCACAGAAAGAGTTCCTGTTCAATGAAAGGAGAAGAGATGCTGTTACTGTGACAAACACATGCAAAGTAAGTTCTAATTACTGCCTTGCAAAGTCAAATATTTGTTGCAAGCAGAGGACTAATTGTGGGGGGAGGGAGCGGAAGTAGAGGCTCTTGGAGTGTAAGTGGAACAGATGCCCGGACGCCTTGGGGAAACGCAGCTTTCCTCTACAAATCAGAGCTTTAAATTACAAGGCTTTTACCAAAGAGAACAGTTGTGAGAAGTCGTCTGCTCTCATTTGCGTAATGGCTTCTGTCACTGGTGATTAGACACAGGATGAAGGAAAAGAAATTTGACAATTAGGAATGAGCGATCATTAATCAGAATCTTTGTTAGAAGGAGGGAAGGGGGGGAGAATATCCCTCAAACAATGGAGGCAGCCACAAGAGCCACAGTGAAGTCCATGAGATGCATTAACTGAGTGCTACTGTTGCTCTACAGAGCCCCCTCCGTCTAGATATGGAGCAGCAGTAAGAGTCTCAGCTCTGTTGAAAAGCTTGTGGAGGAAGGCAGCTGGGCAAAATCTTTCCTATGCTGCTCAGTAAGTCTCAGCTATCTGTTTAGTAAAGGAGATGTTGTATCTTGGAGCCATCTCCTTGCCCCATCAACACCTTGTGCTTCCTCCTCAGTGCCTGGCCCCAAACTGCCAGCAAAAACCATGGCATCAACTTGTTAAACTTTCCAGTTTCCTTTCCCCAAACCTTGCATGCAGCCTTGCAGTATCTGGTGTAGAGCAGAGCTGGAATGGGCCTTGACTGGCATGTGGAAAGATTTGGATGAGCAATATGAAAACAGTCCCAGCTCTTCTGATAATGTCATTTCCTACAAAAGCAAGAAGGAACCTGGTGGGCTGTGTAGCAGATAATAAGAGAAGGTGTTTGTGACTTCTTTGTTTGCCATTTGCTGGCTTAGCTCATCATCCAGCTATGCACAATCCAGGATATGCTTTTTTTTTTTGTGGGTTTTGGTCAAATTACTGCTACACGTGAAATGTATGTTGCCTGTTTTTCCTCTAACTGTCATCTTTGAAGGCATCCTGTGTGACTGCTGCTGCAAGGAGGCACAAATGGAGGTATGGTGAACAGAATTAGCATCTACCTGACACGGGTGACCAGACTCCTGCCCCTCAGATGAAGGCTTATAGTCTTGTCCAAGCAAGGTGTGGCTAATGGGATAGGTGAGGTGCAGTGCCCATGCTGAGCAGATCTACAAGGATATGACACCTTTGTAAAATCCTATTCTTTCACTGGAACAGCACTTAGACCCCAATATATGCTTGATATGTAGTACTATGTGTTTACTGAGCATAAAGCTATGCCTCTCTAGCAGCCGCTATTTTATTTTTGGCAGGCTAGATTTTATGAGCAGGATGTCATCAGTTTATATTTATCTAATGTCCAACTTGGTCAGTAAGCCAGTGGCCAGCAAGGTACAGAGAGATGTTCAACCCAGAAGCTAGTTTGCCTTCAGAATTATAGCTCAGACTGTTCCATCAGCTCTGTCACAATAGCTCACATCAGTTTGAAATTTTCTATCCATTGGGAAATAAATGGAGAAAAGCAAAAATTGTGTAAGGTATTTGAGTTCTCAAAACAGAAATAGTTGTGCATGTATATATATTTTTTTCATGTGATGAGTCTATCGGTGTCTCCCTCTAGCTCCTCAACCACTTTCCGGTTCCAACAAATGCTCTGTCACATGGAGACAATCACCTTAAATGTACACAACTTGTAGAAGCATGGCAGTAACTAGAGCCTGGGTAAAGGAGACTATTTAAGTGCCTTTACTGGGTGTGATTGCAAGGACAAATCAGCACTCATCAGCTGGAAAAGGCAGTAGCTAGTTGATCACATACGTACATACACACAGTGTTGATTGCCTAGGCAAACAGCAGGGTGAAGGTTAAGCACAGGAAGGGTTTTTAGGAGAGAGTGTATGAGCAGCTAGCTAGAATCAAAGGACATGAGGATATCATGGGGTTATAGCAGATGTTGGGAGTTTTAGGCATATTGCAGTAGGGGTAGGGTTCATGTGAGCTGAAGTGGGTGTTATTGCAGTGGGAAACTGTAGGATGCATTCTCAGTTCTCTAACTTAATTGATATGTTGTATTTGTATTTCAAAGTCTTGTCATGTTAGACATTTTGGTGTGGTTTACAGGAAGAGGCACTGCCTCTGATTAGATCAACAGATACAACTTGGGAGGGAGGATGACAGACCATTTGTGGGACATACAAGGTTGCTTGGTGTATCTTATCAAGACTGGAGCTTAATGGATTCATTGATTTCAGTGACAACTTCTGCCTTTGCAAGGCTGGGTCATTCACTTGAGGCAGAGGTCTCCATCAGGGTGATTATTCTTTCGGTGACTGGAAATCAAAGCAGATATTTCCAAAGGGGAGAGCTGAATCTATTTCACCTCTTTCCCAGCTGACTCCAAGTCCAGACAAATGATAGCAGCTTAGATTTTCAGCCTCTTCCTGTGCCTTGTGTTGTTCACCAGAGTGGACTCAAAATGAAGGAGAAAACAGCAGGTCTTAGGACAGGATCTACCTGGGCTTTTCATCCAGCACTCATCATGAGAGCAGTTAAGAGAATCAGTGGTCACACTGCTCAGAGTGTGTGTGTCAGGCAGTGACTTTTATCCTCTCTTACGCATGTGAGGAGAGGGCTGGTTCTCATTCACAGCAACATTTTAAATGCACGTTTGCATTTGGAGGAGTGCGCCTCATGTTTTTTGCAGGTGGTAAGGCAGCTTGTGGTGATGTGGGACTGCTGTCAGAATACACCTCACAAACATGCAGTAAGCCCTGAGAACGGCAAGACTTTGACATGGCCAGGTATTGCCCTTGCTGTAAGAAGTGATGCTGAGGTGGGTGGCAGGAGCCACAGGTGTGATTTTCATCTCAGAGTTTCAGCTGTGTTTTCTCCTGAATAGTCAGCACTGGCCATTGAATGCGTTGAGAAGAAGGACCTTTGGGTTTGACTTGAAATCCCTTGGAAAGAGAGAATGCTATCCTGTGCTGAGGTAAGCTGTGTTATGAGATCTGAACGCCCCGAGCTGCTGAAGCACCACTGCCCTCACATGAGGAGCTGTGTGAGGGCTCTAGCCCAGCTGAAAGCCACTAGAGGAGTGAGGTCAAATTGTCAATTTGTATAGAAGGACAGTCCTGGTGCCCACAAGGAGGGCACATGGGGCAGGGGGTAATAGCATCATCCAAGAGGGTGGTGTCTGTGGGAGGGCTTAGTATGAGGGGCGCTGGACTGATTGTCCCCAGGTATGGCTGCTCGAAGGTCCTCTGCCAGGACCCATGTCTTTGGCAGTCTCTCAGAAGTTACTCTTATCCATCTCTTTAACTGGGGTAAAATGCTTCTGTCAGCAAGGAACTAGTGGTACTGGTGGGTGTTTAGGTCAAATGCCAGCCACTACCAGCTGTAGAGCTGGAGGGTCAGTATGGCCTTCCTTGGCATTTGAGGCAGTAAGCTCCTGTGAACTGCGGAGACTTGTGGAGCTGGGGAGCCGCGGAGCCCTGTCACTTAGTCTGTCAGGTCTGACGCAGCTCTGGCAGGGCAGCCCTTAGGGTTCTTTGAGGCTATGTTTGGGGTGGTGCAAGTCTGCAGGGTGAGCAGGGGTGGGAATCTCCAAGTGGAGCTGGGGGTTCTGAAGGACCAATTCATCTGCCATCAAGCCACCCCAAGGACACTCCAAGCACAGCATGGAGGCCCTTGCTTCTACCTCTTCCTCAGCACAGAGGCAATCCTGTGTCTCCTGCTTTTGCTGTTTGTTTATAGCTCTCCCCATCCCATCTGTCTTTCTCTCCTCCTTCCTCCCCTTCTTTCTCCCTCCCTCTCCCTCCTCCCCCTCATTCCCTGTAAGCGATTAATCATTTTGACAGGCTCAGCAATGGCCTTTATTTCCTTGAGGCAGCCAAGAAATGTCTGTGAGCACCTTCTCTGACACCCCTCATGTTCTCTCACCAATCAGATCAGCCACTTCTCCTGGAGTGACACCACCAGAAACATGGGGAGGAGACCAGGGAGGGAGGAAATTCCAACAGGTCCAGCTGAGGAAGCGGGCAGTGGGGCAGCATCCAGTTGGGGTGCCATGTGGGCCCCCGTTAGCTGTGATGGATGTGTCATTTCACTACAGTTTGAATGTGTCATACTTCGCTCCCTCCCTCTCCCCAGGCTCCACTTCAAATCTTGGTTTCATTGCAAAGGCAGTCGGAAAGAAATCAGGCTGCTCAGAAAAATATCGCCCTCCAACAGAGAGGCTGGAGGGAAAAGCTGTTGGAGAAGAAAGATGAGCAGGCTGGGATTATCAAGGGAAAATGAATGGGAATGATTTTGTAGATGGCCTTCCTGGGGAACTTCCCTTTGTCTGGTGCAGGAAGTTGCCTCTGTATCTCTGCCTTGGTTCACCCAGACTTGTGTGCTGTAATGAGGATGCCTTCCATTCACCTGCAGCCAGGGGAGCTCTCGGGCCAGCGTATATGCTATTGCAAATGCTCTGCCACCTACCTAGAATGAAGAAGGGGTGGATCAGGGTGCATTAGGATCCCTAAAGAATTTTTTAATCTACTACAATCAAGCTTTACAGCATCCTCCATCCCCTCAGTATGGAACCAAGGAATACCATACTTCTAGAGTTATTCTTTCTCCTCTTAACATCAAAGCAAATACCCTCCACAGAAGGAAGAAGAGGCCCACAAATGACCATTCTGCCCAGGGCTTCTGGGGAGGTCTAAAGACCCTTTGTGCAGAGCAATGGATTGTAACAAATATTTACAGAAGTACAGGAGATAATGAAGGAGAAAAACTAGTAGGCAGATGGAATATGATGTAAAGATCTTGCATAAGGTGGTCACGTATCATAAGACTAGATATAGTGACCAAGGGATCCTCTCTAGTCTCATGTTCCTATTAGACAAGTAATAAGGCCTGAGCTGAGCCTAGGAGACAGTGAACAGACTCATGCTGGGTGAAAGGTCCTAGAGTAAGATTGCCCCAACTCTTCAAGAAAGGCAAAGAGCAGGACAGATGGAAGGGGGTGTCTGTGCTTGGAAGTTGCCACCTCTTGCTCAAAGCCACCCCTAGCTCAATGCAGCTATGCCTCTGGGAGGAGTAGTCAGGCAGATGATAGCCTTCCAGAGTCAAATGGAAGCTTACACCCTCTTACGAAATGTTGGTACCTGCTATCCACCACATGAGCTTGGGTTCTCATTGTACGTGATATGCGTGAGTCAGCAGGGCCCACCAGCAGCAGGCTGGATGGGTTCAGAGAAGTTGCTGAGGGAAAACCACAATCTGACTCCTACACTTCCTTGTTATTTGTTTCCCCCTTGTAAAAAGGTTGCCCTTCAGGTACAGACCGAAGAGCTGATACAGCCCAAGTCTAAAGGGAGGGCAATGAACTCATCTGGAAAATGTCTTTGCTCCCTGTGGGCTGACTGCATCAGATCTCAGAGGTAAGAAGACTTGAGCAGAAGAGGAGTTAACAGGCACTTTCCAGCAGACGAAAAGGCAGTGTGCATTCCCTTTGACAGACATGCTGCCCCATGTCTTGGGAGTGACCTCTGCCAAAGTCACTGCTGAGTTTCTCTAAACTAGCATTCCTCTCAAGGAAATATTGATTTTGTGCTGGTGATGCTAAGCAGTGTTGTTGAGCAAAAGGCTATAAATGCTTAGCAGAGCAGTGGTGGCCAGGCCAGTTGATCTGGCTTGCTTTCCACAGGCTTGTGCTCATGTATTCATGGTGAGGAACACTCGCTTTGTGATCCCAGGCTAGTGACAACTAATGGTTTCAGTGCCTCTTCTCCAGTGTGGGGTAGTTATGTGTGTCCCTTGTGTGCAGTCAGGGATGGGAATTGTTCATTAGGAGGGCTTTATTTTCAAGCAGAAAATAGCCAGGATAGTTTACATCCAGTAATGGGAAGTAATGTTTCTTTCTTGGATGCAGCATAAGAAGGGAACATGGTGAAGGTCTTAAACAGTTTATCTCAGTCAGAGTTTTCAGAGAGAATACACGAGATCTTCAGGAATGAAGTCTAGCCAATGCAGCTAATGCTGGCTATCCTAGAAAGCCTGTTTTAAATCATGAACAGCCCCAGTGGGATCTAGGTCTTTAAGGGTTCCTGCCTGTTGCATGCACTCAAGGCTCTGAATCATGTAGCACTGCAGTGACAAAATTCGTGTCTTTGCCCTCTCAAACCATCAGAAACAAGCAGAACACAATACTGTTTGTCTCTTCCTTCTCTCCTTAGGAAGCCAAACCATGGAAAGGGGAGTCTGAGAGTGCCCAGCAGTGGGTTCTCACTGTTGCTTTCATCTGTTAAATTCAACTTTGCTTGCCCAGAGAGGTTGTGGTATCTCCATCCTTGGAAATATCTGAAACTTGAATGGCCAAGGTCCTGACCTGATCTAATTGTACCTGCTGTAAGCAGGAGGTTGAACTAGATGATCTCCTGACATTTTAAAACTCAGATTATCCTGTGATCCTATGGGTTTGCCCTAGAGAACTCATCACCCGATGTGCTGTATTTCATCCCAACCCTTAAAATGGTTCTAGAGACCAGTTAACTCAGAAAGTGTGGGAATTATCAGCTTATTTTATTCCTCTGTGTAGAAGGCAGGATGTTGTAGACTATTTTCTTTCATCTCCAGGGTTATGAAGACTTTTCTCACAGAATTTACATGTCTCTCAGCAGAGCTGGTTAGTAGGGCAGGCTCAGGTGGATGATATTTGATTGAGAGCTCTTAATCATCACATGGCAGATTCTTGTCACTTCCCCCTGTGAGTGTCCATACCATGCAGCAGAGAGGATGTGATGTGATAGGGCGAAGGCAGAGCTGTTTGCAGAGCTGAAGCAACATTGCCACATCAGCATGGTGCTGAGGGCTGGCTCAGTACCACAGAGGTCTTATTGCTGCAGCTGAGCTCATGTCCTCTGCTCGCTGTTGTGCTGAACCAGTTCAATAAATGAGCTTGCATGGGGATATCAGTGTTGCTGTGTAGATGAATCCATTGCTTGTTCTCTCCTAGAAGGCTGTGGCCTGGCACTGCCATGGCCCGAAGCCAGCTGGAGTGAAGGGGACCCTGTCCTCAGGCGGGGGCTGACCTTCCTGCCAGGGTGCTGTGTGCTGCAATGGGGTGGCAAAGTGACCTTCCAGCTGCAACTGGGAAGGATTTGCAGTTGGGAGCTATGATCTACACTGTGGACAAGCTGGACAGTGCCCAGGTAGCTGGAGGATAACTTGCCCTTTCTTTCAGGGTTGCAGAATCCAGCTTCAAAACAGACCCGTGCTGCAGGGGGGGGGAAATGAACAAAACTCCTTTGCATGATGCACTGTTGCCGTCTCTATGGATTTCTGCAGGTTCACATGCTAAGCATCCTTACAGTGGCCTGCATCATCCCATGTCTCCTGGAGAATCTGAGATATCTTCAGTTATTGGCAACCATCTCCACATTGTGCAGCTGTTCCAGACTTCTGAGCAGTACCCAATACTCGATGAGAAAGCTGGAGCATGAGGCTCCTTTTAGGTGGCAGAGGTGCTTGTGCCCTTGGGGACTTTGCAACTGGAGTTTGGGTCAGCTGGACTTAGGAATCTCAAATTTTGAGGTGCCCTGGACAGTGTGGAGACATTCGTGTCTGGGCTCTGTCTATCTGGGCTGCTCTGAACGTTATGGATGTGTTGCTGCTGTCTTTGCGGAGTGGATGAAAGTGTTTGTGGTAAAATGTAATCAAGTGGAAAATTGCAGTGCATATAAACACATATGGCACTCAATGACTGGGCATTAGGCACAGTGACTGCAGGCAAAAAAAATTATCTGTAAACGTTTCACAGCAAGTTTCGAAATCTTAAAGAACAATAAGATATTAGCAATTTAATGGGGTGATTCAGCGAGGCAGCGATCCTTAGGTTGGGAGAACGAGGATGCATGCAGCTGCAGTGACGGGAGCGGCTGGGATTACTCAGCCAAGCTCAACAAGCCCTGTCTGTCAGCACAAGACAGCTGCCAAAGGTTTCCTTCACACGGCTAGGTGGCTGTGCTTGGAGAGAAGAGAGCCAGGAGGTGGCCTGTGAACCTTACCAGTGCCACCTTCCAGCCTCCTCCAAGAGCCTGCTGTTTACAGCAGCATTTGGAAGAGGTTGCGTGCAGTCAATGAGGCAGAACTGATGGGCTAGGTGGATCAGGCCTGGCTCAGGTTGGGAGCTGCAGAGTCACTGCAGGTTAACGACTGGCTTGGCCTCCCAGAAAGGGAGCACTGGGTCCCGTTCACTTTTTGTGCCTCCAGGCTTTGTCTGTTTTTGCTGCTTGGGGTATCATATTCTCAGCTGCTGCAGAGCCTCCAGCAGTTCAGATCCTTCCTGGGAGCAAACATTTTTCACCCTGCCACGGAGCTGTGTCATCTCCTGGAACTGAACTTGGGTCTTTCACATCTAACACCATGGAACTTCACTCCCTCGGCTCGTTGTCAGTCTCTGAACCTCTTGCTTTGATGCAGCTGCTTACAGGGGACAAAGGCATGTCAGGACAACATTTGAAAGTGATTTTCAATAAGTGACAAGTAGCAGAAAGGGGTGTTTCTCCTCTTCTTGCCATGCCATAAATTCCTTTTTTCTGACATTGAAGAAAGCTGTTTTTAGGAGGAAAGGAGAAACGAACCTTGCCGGTGTCACCTGGCTGTGACAGGTTCCCAACGGACACAGGAAAGTGGCTTGAATAGTAGGAGGAATATAGCCCTGGTGGCTCTACTGCCTTCCCTGAGGTCCTGGATCTGGTGGCCAGATGTGTTCAGCAGTTGCTGAGGGAACAGCTTCTGAAGGAGCGAGGGTGCCAAAATGGGAAATCTCAAGGGTATTGGCAGCTTGGTCCAGCAAGGCTGGGTTGATTCCAGCCCTGTCTGGGGAGAAACCTTCCTGGACTAACCAGTAACAGTAAGAACTACCTAAATGACATACAATGCTCCGGATAGAATTGGTGAGAATAATGATGGGAGGAGCTTTTAATAAACTGCTATTAAATGATGTTTATTTTCATCATATCTTTTTATCCATTTAATAAATTCCTGTTTTTAATCTTATCTCCTTAAACATGGTGTATTAGAAAGGTTATATTTATTGCCTTGTGTTGCTTGCTGGTTTAGGCACCCATAGTGTTTACATCTAGAAGAATGCTTGCTCTTGATGATAAGTACCATAGAGAAGTCATTGTTCATATGAAGCAAATCAAGCTGAGGCATGCCTACTTCTAATGAGTACAGGCACATCCACCTATAGAATTCCTCTCTTTTTAACCTTCAAATGAAGGCAACCCTTAAAGGACTGCCCCCCCCCCCCCCAAAAAAAAAAAGCACAGAATATTCTGCTACAGTCAACTTAAAATGTGAAGTTCTCCTCAAGACTTGTACCTTTTAAAGGACTCTGCATTTGCTTGAACTAGCTCCCTGCCTACTCCATTCTCTGCTTTGCTACCTACGGTCTCTAGCATTTTACCAGCTCCATCTTTTCTTTCGGTATTTCTGTGCTACTGCAGCAGTAAATCCAGGTTGTTTGAGCCTCACTTCCTCACATTTAAAAAAAAAAAAAAAAGGTGAACGATGCTCTTTGCCTCCTTGGTCTCATCAGTCTGCACATAGATCTGGAAGCAGAGGTCCCCTAGACCACAGATGGTGTTCAGAGCAAGTCTTTACCTATGTCAGCTCTCTGCTGAGAACACCAGCTCTTATCTCCTGCCATCCGAGAGGATCATGTCAGCAGGGATCTGGGGGGAGATGTTATGCCCAATTTCCACAGGGAAGTGTGGGACTGTAGGACAGTAAGTCTTTCTCTTTCTGGGTATATTAGTATCAGTCCCAGCTAATACCTGCACTCTTCTCTGTCCATCGCATAACTCCTCTTGTGAGCCTACATAAAAATTCACACTCGGGACCTGTGGACCTCTTTGGACTTTCCACTATGATCTACATTTGCTCCAAGTGCCCTGGATTTTAAATATAATAGAGGTGAGCAACTTCACCCACCCAGCCCCAGAGCTGGTAGGCAGGAAGCCTCTGGGTAAAGGGAGCAGAGCTGGGGTTTGGTTTTGAAGAGATTCAAGTGGAAATGAAAGTAAATGTGTGGGGGCTGGATTGTCTTGGAGGTGTTTGTTGTAGTCTCCTTGTCCGAGGCATGCAATGGCCTAGCTAGAGGTCTGGAATATCTGGGGTCCTAGGATACTTCTGTGTGAGCTCTCAGTTAGGGCATTGCCCTCCAGCATGAGTGGATGAACAGCAGGCTGAAGCAGGGCCCTGCACTCCTGAGCTTACGTGTAATGGTTTCACTGGGGATCTGCTGGGAAAACGTGGGCTTAGCTGGGAGAGACTTTGCTGCTCACAAGGGGCGGGGTACTTCTGAGGAGGACCAATGGGGGCTTTATGGCTCCCTGTGAACATCTCGTATCTGCCCCTGGGCCTGAAGTGCAAATGGGTCCTACCTGCACTGGCAGCTGCTTCTGTGCCAGGGGTTGCAGCACAGTTGTTGTGACCCTGGTGAAGGGCCTCTGGAGGATGACACATGGGTCTTCCTTCTGGCTTATGACCAGGTTAAGAATGGAGACACGTTCCTCTTGCTTACAGTAGCAGGTGGATTGACCCTAAGGCAAACTGGAAATGGGGGGGCTCATGAGGTGCACATGCTGGCTGTTCCTGCAACAGATTATGAAGCCACCTGAGTCCGTGTCCCGCTGTCCCCACCCACATGGAGGCTGTGGTACTGGAGGCAGGTCTGCCTGTCACACCTGAAAGAGCTGTACAGCTCAAGCACAGCCAGGGAGAGATTTTAAGTCAAGAAGCAGCTGTTCAGTCACTCAGTGTAAGCTCATAGGTAACTGGGGGAATTCTCCTCGTTTCTTTTGTCTAAACCCTCCTTCCCAAAGGGCCTCCTGTCAGGGTTTGAAGGCACTGGGACAGAAAATTCACCACTGCTGTGAGGAATTTGCTCCAGAGGTGAAAGGCCCCCATTGCTTCACCCATCACTGGATCTCATTTTTGACTGGTCTGGTTTTACTGCTTCTGCAAGTTCTTCTCTTTCTCTGTCAGCATCAAGAACCTGTTTAGAAATGGGCATGCTCCCCTGGCCCCAAATGATCAAGCTGATGTTGACTTCTGGGTTTACTTGGCCTGTAGCTGCCCCTGCTGAACAGCAGCCAGACCTTTCTGGTCAGCCTGCCCCAGTGTGAGGATTTGCCATCAGGTCGGGTGCTGCCTGTGCGATTCCTGCCTGCAGCCTCTGGTGACGACCCACCTTTCCCAAAGTGGCTCTCCAGTTCTGTGACAGTCACTCTGCTCCTCAGGAGCATCTGCGATGAGATGTTCCCCATGGTGTGGCTGACCAAGGACTTGCTGTCACCTCTGGCAGATGCTGTACAGTTGTCAGACCCTCGCTCCTAATAGAGCAGAGCTGCTGATACTGGTATTGCCTTGTGCATCCGCGCGGCTGGACTGTTGTCGCTGGTTTATTAGATGTTGCCCTGTTAAGGCACCCTGCTGCCATCATGCAGTGGCCTTGCACCCTGGGCACAACCAGGGAGTCACTGCCAGGCAGTTTCCAGACACTAGGGCAAATGCATCCATGATGTGGACGATGCTGGATGCATTCACAAGCACCCATGCACACTGGGACAGCAAAAGAGGTGGGTGGGCAAATTCACATGGTAATCCCTGGCCTCGGGTTATGGTCCTGTGTGAGGGTTACAATTAAAGGTGGTGGCTGTGGTGGGATGTGAAATTCCCAGGATCTGACAGCTCAGGGCATGGCATTGCTTCTAAAATGCTTAAAGACATCCATGTAGCTGGGCTATAAAATGGGGCCTGAGTAAGCAGAGGGGGAGCTGTCCTGTGGGCCCAGGAGAGGAGAGCTCAGACCCAAACGGGGTGAGCTTTGAAGTGTCTGGGCTGTGGTGTGCTCTGAGGACACCAGGGCTGACAAAGATGGAAGTGTCCCAGCCGAGGAGGAGAGCAGTGAAAAAAACTCTGCGAAGAGGAAGGCGCAGACGGGAGCACCGTCCCCCTCTGTAAGAAAGGAGGCGAGAGCAGGGCGCGGGACCGGCAGCTACGGGCTGTACGGGGGGACCGGGCGGGGAGGGGGCTGGCAGCGGCCCGTCCCGTCCCGGAGCCGCCTGTGCTGCCGCGCTCTGGCCACAGCGTGGAGCCCGCGGTCCGTGCCGAGCTCGGCGGGGCGCCCACGGGGGACAGCGAACAGGGCTGCCCACGGGGACGGGTGCTTCTCTCCCTAGGCGCGGAGTCCTGGTGCGCCAAGGGCGCGGGGCACGAACTTCAGCGCGGTTTCAGCCTCAGCTTTGCGACCCAGGAGCTCGACCTGGGTGGGTTTGCTCCTCCTGGCCCACGCGTACACGTGCTGGGAGCGTGCCTGAGAACAGGGACCGACACCTGCACGTTGCGAGATGGATGCCCTCGGGCTAGGCGCTGCCCTGCCGCAATCACATGCTGTAAGTCATATTTCCGCGGTGTCACGTATGTTACATGTCCCATACCACACAACCCTGCTGAAGGGTTTGTGTGCTCTGTTCATGCACCGGGCATCCAGCAGCAGCCCATTGACACATCACGCTCAGCTATGGTGGCCGTCTGTCCAGAGGAAAGGAGGAAGGACCGATGGCCTGTGACGTGCTTTCCAAAAGCACTTTCTGGTGCTGGGGGCTTGTTCTTGACCCCCTTTTCCAGCACCACACTGCAATGTGTGCTCTGGGCCCAAGAGGGCAGCAACACACTGCGGGAGGAGCTGGCTCTCCGCTGAGGTGGCCACAAGCTGGTGACAAAAGGGACCCCAACCAGGGGCTCTTCCCAGGCAGGGGTGCTCTGCAGATCTGCTGCCTGGGAGGCTCAGGAGATGCTGCGGGAGAGGTCGGGCACACCGGTCAGCTCGGGGAGGCCCTGTCCCCATCCGCTCGCAGGATGAGGGCTTGCCTCGGGCTTGCACCTCTGAGACTCAGGACAGTGGGAATGGGGATCTGCCCCAGGCCCTGATGCCAAGGGGATGGAGCTTCATCTTGGTGAGCCCTTGCCCTGACCTGCATTGGAGTATTTCTGGCTCTGCCTTCTGCTTGGTCATCAGCCCCCTCACAGAGCAGGTCTGACTGGTAAAACACAGTGGAAGGGGGTCTGTTTTGGCATTTTTCTCTGCATTTACATGCCAGGCCCCCGTACCTGGTTCTCACAGCCCTCGTCAAACATCACCTATGTTTCTCATGGCTCAGAGAGGCTTGAATGCGCTTTTCAGTGCACCCAAGGCAGAAGGCACCCTGCCTCAGACCAGGCGGTGCCAACCATGGCTGAGCTCACTCCTTCCCACTCTCCCAGCAGAGGCGAAGCCCCTCAGGAGGCAGGGAGATGTTGAACTCCCTGGTGGAGCACACAGATCTGGTTTTCTAGGGTCCCTGTGGCTTGAAGAAGCCAGAGGTGAAGGTGAGTTCTGACCTGGACTGCAAATGCAAAGCCGCAGATAAAGCAAGAGCCCATTCCATCTGCCCCCCACCACCAAAACCAGACCATGGGCCTGGGCCCAGCAGGTGCTCCCAGCACCCATGGGGGTGAGAAGCGGAGGGTAGGGATGACGCTTGCCCTTCTTTCATGGGAGAGATGTGGAGGGAAGGTGCCATGGCACAGGACATGCCGAGGAGGAGGAGGAAGAAGAGGAGGAAGCCTTTGCCTCCATAAAGCAGGGTGCAGTGGCATGGACCCCCTGAAACTGCAGCCAGCCATCGCAGACCTCCGCTCTGCAGGGCTGTGCTCACAGCCCCCTCCCTCTCCCTCCTTTTCAATCTTCTTGTACCGTTTTCTTGGCAAGGGTGCTGGCTTTCAGCCCCTGCACCTCATGTGCCCTATTGATAGCTGGTAATTTATGCAAATCTCCTAATATATGGATTCTGGGATCAGGACAGAGGGTTTGTGTGTGAGATGAGATTAATATGTTTGCAGATTCTCTCTGCAAAGAGAGGGAGAGAGGCAGGCAGGACCGGGACACTCGCCCTAGGTCTTTATTAGCACCTCTGTCCACCAGCCAGCAGCGTGGGGGCTCACCCACCTTTGCCACCCTGCTTGCCCACAGCCAGCCGTGCTGGCCACCCCAGGGAGAGCCTGTCCCTGGGAGGCCACAAATGCCCAGTAGTGGTTTCCGTCCCTGCCTGCTCCTCCCAAGCTTCAGCATCTCCAGAAGGTGGCCGGGCTGAGCTGTGATGGAGACTTCTGCCACCACAGGAGTGTGTGGCCCCGTGGAAGTGCTGGAAAACTGCAGCTTGGCTTCGTGCTCCCCGTGATAGCTCAGGACGGCTGGGGATGCTTGTAGCCATGGGGCTGGTGGTGCAGCTGGCTCCAAGTGAGGCAGGGTGGTGTGAGGAGCTGGGGGAAGGTAGTGGGCCCAGCCTTGGTGCCCACCCACTGGACTTGTGCAATGCAAAGGTCAGCTGGGCTGAAGCTGAGGGGCTGCAGGGGGACACCACGTGCCGCTGCCCTGCCCCTCCTGGGGCTGGAGGTGCCCTGTTCTGCTGAGCCCCTCTGTCTGCATCCACATGCGGCCCTGGCCCAGCTCCGTCCTGGGGCTGCCGGCCCGACCTGCGCCCACCTCCAGCCCCAGGGCCTGCGCTCGGCCGGCTGGGCTCGGCGCAGTGCCCTGCCAGAGGGCCGGACAGGGAGGCAGTGGGAGCCTCCCCTGATTCAGATGTTCCCAAGGAGTTCATATTCCACACCTGACATTTAGAAACCAGGAATCCTGCTGATTGATAGGATTTGATGCGGTGGAGTATATTTCACACTGTGTCATTTATCCTGGTGCTGCCTCATACGAAATATCAGCCGTCCGGGAGCTTTTCTGATTGCTCTTTGAAGCACTGGTTCCAGATAAACTCAGGAGAAGGATGCTCTTTCACCCCAGGTCAGGGACCAGGTGTGACAGCAACTTTTCTCCCCTTGGCAGGACCGGGCAGCTCAGCCCCATGCACCCAGTGTTACAGTGGGGTCCTGCTGCCCTTGCTTCCCCCGGGGCACCCTTGTCCCCTTTGGGGACCATACAAACCCCTTTCTCCCAGCCTGCATCCCTTCAACAACACCCCTTCATGTGCTCCCTCTCCCCGTCTGCCTCTGGATTTGCTCCCAGTGCTCTTTTTAGCTTTTGGAGGAATATTTTTAACTCTCCTGGGGTTGCTGCTGTTGACAATGGAAATCTATTGTGTTTTATGTGCCTGGAAAATGAATTTCCATGTCAGAAGAGGAGAGCAATTATCACGAGCAAGAGAGATCAAATTGGGTCTTTAAAAAGAAAATAAAGTTCAGATCTTATCTGATTAATGAGATTTCTTCCAAACCTTAACAAATCTTAATTACAGTGACTCTGCTGGAAGGGATGAGGTAAAGCTAGGATTGGGGGCTATCTAAACAGAACTGCTCTCTTCCAAGCTAGAGTACATCCCTGCATGAAAGCAGCAGGGACGGCCATTGAGTGTGGAAAGCTGCTCAGCTGGAAACCAGTGAGGCAGGATTCTCCATGGAGCCTGAGCAGCTCCTTCCCCGAAGGCCCGCGGCGCTGGGGGACAGCTCCGCCACCCCGACCGCGCCGTCCTGCCACCTGGCAGCCTTGTCGCTTCGCATCCATCGTGGCTGCTGCGTGTTTCCCCCTTGCCCTTTTTTTCTTCTTCCTTAATAAGAATGATTGTTCAGTTGTCGGGGATTTTTATTCCCACTTTCCTGATTTTTTTTAAGCCCCCTGTTTAAAATAAGCAAAGGATAAAAGTTGTCTATACAGTTTAAACTCACAAAACGCTTTCAGATGTTTTTATTGGACTGCCTGCAGTACGGGCCAGAGATTGTCACCCCGCTACCTCTCTGTTGCATACAATAACTTGTGTGAGTAAAGCTGCACTTCCAGAGGGAACACATCTTGATGCAAAGATGTTGAGAAAGGGAGACTGGCACTTCCCGTAATAGCCAGCTCGAATGGTTCATCGCCCCGACTTCCTCGTACAAATAAAACAAAATAAGAATAGTGTCCTATTTTGTTTTTAATTGGGACTTGTCTGGCTTCAGCATTTATCTATCGGTTCTTGTTATGTCTTTCTCTGGCAGATTAGGGAGTTTTTTAGTACCACATATTTTTTCCCTCGGAAGCAAAGTATATGCGGGAAACAAGTCACCTCTTGATCGTTTTAATGAACTAAGCAAAAGGATCCCTTAAATCTTTGTTGTAATATGTTTTTTCCCCAGCTTTGGTTAATGTTAAGGGCTCTTCAATCCTGCCACTGGAAAACAAGCTGAGAAGAAAAGAGCAGGAAACAGAAACAAGTCAAAACCCCTGGAAAATCAGACAGCCACACACTCCCTCCCCTTTGTCTGTATGAATACATTGTCTCCCTTCCCATTGTCTTCATAACAAATTTGGGAAAATATCCCTGGTGTAAAAGATATTTTCCAAATCTTTGTATCATTTCAGATTAATTATTAACAGCTACTAGCAGAGATGGAACCGGCTGTCAGCATTTGAGCAAGGGGTAAAAATGACAACCGATGCGTGTATTTAGCCACACACAGATTTGCAGGGTATTGGTGGGAATGAAAGGAAGCGTTGCGGAGTGCCCGAGCATCCTCGCGTTCTTGCCCGCTGCTCTGCTGTGCTGCTCCGGCACAGACACCCAGCTAGGGTGGAAAGCAAGAGAGCCCTGATGGGAGCTCCTTGTCCAGCCGGCTCTGGAAATGGGGCAGGCTGAGAGGCTGAAACCGTCTGAGAGAAGCGCTCACAGGAAGATCTGAAGAGGAGGAAAATAAAACAGGTACCTGTGCTGCACGTGTGTCCTCTAAAAACTTTCTGCGGCTGGACTCCTAGAATTTGTATGTGGTGCTTCCAGTTTAAACTGCTATTCACAAATTTTGGTTGTGTCCCTGATTTATTCAGCAAGGTTTCACCCTCTCTTCTCAGTCCTGCAAAGTTTCAAAATGTGTAAATAATTTAAATTATTTTTGCCTCATTTCCACTGTCTGATATGATTCTCATCTGCCTGTCTTGTTTGCCTGATTTATGAAGGTTTGTTTTTTAGGAATTGCCTCAGTTTTTACTAAGGGAGAGAATTTTTTTATCGTGATAAATTTTGTTATTTTATTGCCAGCTTTGTCCTCAAGGCCCTGACTTGGTGGAGCCCTTCTGCAGTTATTCAACTTTAGGCATGTGTTTAAATCTTTGTGGAAGAAATGATCTTGCGCACAGAATTAAAATTTAATATTTTCCTGAATTGAGAGTCAAATCTTTAACAAATATCCCAACTTGCCCTGTTTTTAATTGTGATTATATTTGCAAACTTTAATTTCTTTTAGGATGCTGGGAGAGGAATACTCACAAATACATTTATAGAGAACTGTGGTTTTCATTCCATTTCTTTACGCTTTGCAATGAATGCTGTTTTCCATTACAAAAAGAACACATCTTTCCTAGTAATTTCAACTTTAACATTCAAAAATCAAAGAGCAAGCCCTCAAACCAGCACGATTATAAAAATAACATAGTTGGGATTCTTCTACTAGCTTTCTGTTTTAAGGGGCTGCGTGCGTTGCATTTTCAAGCCATTCTCTGCATTGTCCAAGGTTAGAAAGTTACTTTTTAATTGAAGGCTGAATTCCTGATCCTAACACGTGACTTTTTTCTTCCTGAGCCCCCTTTCTCCCCAAAGTCTGCATACTGTTTTAGCTGGAAGGACCCTGTGTCTGCCTGTGATACTGCTGTCCCAAGCAATGTCGCTGGGTTAGGAGCAGGCAACCGGGCACCGGGAGCCACCAAGCCAGTGGGAATCTACAAACAGAGCCTGGCTTGGCCGTGCCGGCTCTTCAGAATCATGGGCTTGATCCCCTTTCACCTCTCACAGTTGCAAAACTGGCTTAAAAATCACCATGTTAAAAAAAAAAAAAAAAGGAATTAGCAAGTGGCTTCTTTTCTGATGCCATTGTGCTGTGGAACAGCAGGCCAGCTTTCAAGCTTTTTGCTGCATCTACAACAAACAGTTATTTCTTAAGAAAAAGGATTAAAAAAGTCTGCTCAGAGCTTTGCATATAATCCTATGACTCCAGGACCCAAGGCTTTGAGTAATATCAAAATCGAAATAAATTCTCCCTGTGAGAATCATAAGAATCTGCCAAATTAGTTCACAGGGGTAAACAAACAGCCAAATATTAGTATTCCACACTAAGAGCTAAATCCTATAAGTGGGGCCAGGGTTGCACATGGATTATCCTTTTATAGTTCAGGCGTGGATTTACCGAGGGGATTATAGGCCTTGCCCTCCTAGCCCTCCCCGTCTCCCCTCCACCCCTCGCGCTGCCCAGACCCGGCACGCAGCACGACCCTCCCAATGCCCCACAGCCCCCCCGGTGCACCTGCCCCTGCTCCTCCCCTCCAAGCACCCTGCAAGTGAAGGCAAATTGGCACCCCTGGGTGCAAGATGAAAAAAGCAGGACCAGGAGCGATGCAGGGGTTGGCCCCAGATCCTGAATGGGTGCAGCATCCCTGGGGGATGGGGGATTAGTCCCCAGATGTCCTGGCCTCCTTTCTTCCTGCCTCTGCTTTGCATTGCCCAGCCCTGTTCCCTGAACGGGATAAGGACAATTGGAGCTGACACCCTGCTTCAGTTTTCCTTCCGTACTGGGCTGATCCTGCTGCCCTGATGGGCTGTCACTCTTCATATCCTGCACGCTTCCACTGCCTCCCTTGGAGCGTCGGAGGGCTTTGGCTGCGGCCAGGGTGCTGTGTGTGATGCCGAGGTGCCGCACAGTTATAGATGTGATCTGCTCTCTTTCCCTACTGTATGCAAATACGTATATACATACATATATATGTACACCTGCATGAGGATGCACACACATATTTTATTATCAAAATAAACACAGCTATTTTTAACTGGATTTTTGTTGTTCTTTTCAGGCAAAAACAATTCTGCAGCATCACTGCTTGCACCCTTTTATTTGTGTACTTTATAAATTATTGCTATTACATAAAAGCGCCCAGTACTCTACAAGATACGAAATACAGATAACCTCTGTGTTGAAAACTGTGAAACCTAAACAAAAGAGACGATGTAGACAGGGCTCCCTGTGAAGCACAGAATGTAGATTAGTCTTGTTTCGTTTTTATAAATATATTGCTAACATTACTGGACAAGAAACAGACATGTTTTCTTCTTCTCCCCCCTCCATCCTCCTATTTAGCAGTTCTTCCCTGTCACTCACACAAAAGAGTTATGATGCAACGTGAAATAAAGCCTGGTTTAGGCTGCTGGCCCCAATTCAACAACCCTGAGTCCCAGCCTTGCTCCGGACTGCTCACGTGCTTAAGATTTCTCTGTGTTGGTGCCCTAGATCACACCGTCTATTGACAGCTGCCCTTTTGCTTACAAATGAAACCATCCCTAAATCAATAAGAAAAAACCTTATTCTCCTCACCTGTTTAATGCCACGACTGTGGGTTGCTGTAAGATTTGTGAACAAGTTGATGTCTACAGAGAAAGCAGTAAGAAAAATAACATCTTTCCCACCAACCCGAGCGGGTGTTCTGTGTTTACATAGAGATCACCTTCTGGGGGTTTTGTTGTTTAGCCTGAGAAATTTGCTGGGTAGATTGACAAGCACAGGCTATTGTCTTGTGTACTTTTGCCCGATGCAGAGCCACATCGCTTTAAAGGGACACTGTCAGCTTGACCAGTTTTCAGAAAGGCACATTTTGAAAGAATCTGCATTTGGGTAATGAGCATTTCTCAAGTCACTTTAACAATGACTATTATTTTTTAAGTTGTTTATATTTTTTTAACAAAAGGTCATTTATTTTTTCCTTCCTCTGTACCCATACTTACCTCCCATAATGGTGGTTTTGTAGTACTTTGGGTTTGTAAAGGCAAAAGAAGCCTGTGATGCAGAGGAATCTGTGCACTTAGTCCTGTACAAAGACAGTGGGATGGGGTTAAAGTCAGTGCCCCATCAAATCGACTGCTGCTCCCCCGGAGCAGAAGAATTGTCTGGCTGCAGGGGGCTCACCTAGCACTCAGCTGACATCAATTTAATGGCATTTGCTTGCTATGTGACCCAGGTCCAAGTCACTGGATGGTTCAGATTCCTAGCTGGAAGATAGAGATGCCTTGTGAAGTTAGGGAAGTTCAGGTGCACAAAAGAAAAGCAACTAGCAGTTGAGATGTTTTGCATGTTTCTTGTCTCAGCGTACTTTCTTGTTCAGTATTTATTGCCTTCATCTTCCTGGATGCAGTGTGTGGAAGGACCTCTCACCTGGACATTGAAGTCACAGAGGTTTGGAGAAGAGGGCTGGATGGATGAGGCTCCAGGGAGCCCCCAAGGGTATCCCTTGATGGGAAGATACACTGGAAAATGCAGAGATGAAGCCAGGATATTTCCATTTGATCTCCCTTTCCTATTTTCCCTGGAGGTTGTACAGCCTGGAAAGATGTGAGTGTGGCAACACGGAAGGCTTCAGCCAGAGCAAGGATCTGGGAAAGCTGAGCCTTTATTCATCAGTGGGCACCCATCGATTCACATATGTAGGCATTGTCAAGACAGGTCTGCTCGAAACCCTTTCCCGCTTGATTTGTGATGCCCGAAAAAAGCCTTAATGCCAGTGCACCAGCCATGCTACACAGAGCCACTGAATCACCCGTGCAACTGGCCTCTGCTCTTTCCCTGTTGTTGCCTGCCCTGTTGGTCAGCATTTTGGGGCAGGCATGTCCTCTCCTTTGGCCATTCACGGTGCCTAGTTGCTCCTGAAATGACTGGTGCACATCCACAGCTAGTTCCCTCCCTCCTCCTCTAACCGGAGCTGCAGTGGGTCACATTGTTGGCATGCCATGGCCATGACTCAAGTCCTGCTGATGACCCACATTTGCTTCTGCCCCCAGTCCCACATGTCCCACATTGGACCAGCCACTTTGAGGGGAGGTTTTGGCTACTGCCCCAGGGAGTTAAATCTCAGGTCCTGTTGGTTTGATGCTGAAATTGGGACCTTCTGCCTGGAGGGTGTCTCAGCTGCAGTGGCTAGTCCTGCAGCCTGTTGTTTTTGCCCATGCAGTTTCATTACCAGTGCATTCTTCTTCTGAAACTGATACATCACTTTTAATTAGTTAGGTTTTCTCTTTCTATCCAGAGGAGCCTCCTACCTTCAAAGACCAACTTTCAAACATTAACTCTTCTAAATGTTTCCCCCCACATGTGAACCCCTCCCCATCCTGCCTTGTAAATTATGTTTAGCTCTTTACTTTCAGCAGGCAGGTACTTAGTGTGATAAATTCAGGTTAGTGTCTCCTTAAGTGTATCTATGTGTGTGTGTATCTGTGTGTGTGTGTAAAGAACGAGCAAAATAAAGTTGTATTGAGCCATAAATTACTGCTCCAGCATCATAAATTGCCAAGGGAAAGCTTCATTTTTGGACTTTTCTTTCAACTAAATGAGATAATTAATGTAAGAGAAAAAGAAATGGGGGGAGACCTTCCCCCTCCCTGGAGCCTTTTGCCTTGATGTTTCTGAGAAACTTCAAGGTTGCCGTGGGGTGGAGATCGCACTTCTCGAGGGGAGGAAGCAGCAACGGAGCCGGGGATCTGGGCGGGTGGGGGTCACAGGGACAGGCGAGTGTTTTCATTTGGCCAGGGCTGTGGGAGGGACTCTAATGCGGGCTGTGACCCTATTTAATAAAATGCCTAGGAAAGCAAGGGGCCAGGAGTGGGGGGGAGAGGGAGACGCGGTGGCTGGGGCTGGCAGGAGACTGTCATGAGATGAAAGTGGCCCTTCTTCCATTCCTCTCCTCCCTCTCCGCTGTCAGCACTTTTTAATGTCAAACAGTGCGAGTGGTCGGTGGGGCTAGTTTCTGTCTCCACATACGTATTTTTTTTCACTTTCCCCAGAACTTCAGCCAGATGAATTCACTGCTTGGGAGCGACTGAAGCGCCGTGCGGGTGGGCCTGCAGACATCCTTTTCACCAGGACCTTCAGCTGAACTTTTTTTCAGGTCTTTCTCTGAGGCAAAATCTTGTCAGGGAGGGTCTCCTTCCCACCCTGCCACACTTGAGTCCTAGACCACCCTGGGTCTAAAGCTGGTCTTACACCACCCACTGCCAGAACCAGTGCAGGCATCACACTGTGAATACTGTCTGTGTGATAATCCAGTCTCTGTGCACGGGGTTGTAATTTAGGGAACCTGGGTGTCTCTGCCACCAAGTCATCTTTGCAGTGGAGCTGGGCCACAGGACCCCTAAGAAAAGTGATTTCTGCAGCCTAGCTGATGGGAGGTACCTGACTGAACTGTGGTGAGCGTATTGCTTATGATCACGAGCCCAAGCTGTCCCCTGTTCTGCAGATGCAGATGAGGATGCATTTTGACATTGTTGAAACTGAAACTGCCCCCTTTTTCTAAGTTTAAGCTCAGTAAACCCAGCCTGAGCTATTGCACTGTCTGTCATTTGCCCCCTTCCTCACCACAATAATGTTTAAGCTACCTGTCAAGATCAACCCTACTTGACAAAAGGACAGGGCCCACCAAACCATTCTGTTCCTGCAGTATGTGTCAAAATTATCGATGGGGCAAAGAAGAGAGATTCATATTAGTGCCAATGATGGTCTGCTCTGCTTGTCTCCTGTGCTGGCCAGCCAGCAGCTCTGTGCCAGTGGCCAGCCAGCACGTGGCCTGGGACCAGTTATAGCATGTAGGCTGATGGGGAAGCGGGAAGCATTGGAGTCTGCTGTGGCTATTGCAGCGGTGATGGAGGAACGGCAAAGGAATTGGGACACAATGCCATCAGAAACCAGTTTTCATTAGTCTTGCTGACCCCAAGGCTTGCTTTGTCTTCCCTTTTTTAGGTCTGTGATGGAAAACCCTGCACCTCCCCTCTGGCCTGGCCATGGGTTTTCCTTGAATGTGACACCATAAAGCTGTGAATTGTTTCCTACTCTGAAAGGTGCAGCAGGGAGGATGCAGGTGGGAGGGAAGAGCAGGGTCTGAGACAGGCCCCTCTTTGGCCTGTTGTGGGTGCCCATGCGGGGGGCACGCAGCACACGCTGGGGATGGTTGGGGTGGTCAGAGGCCTGGGTGTCCGTGCTCTGGGTCAGAGCGGTGCTGCCTTGGCCGTGCCGTGCCGTGCCGTGCTGGAGCATGGCGCAGGGCCGCTGCCTGTTCCTCTGGGGTGATGTGTGTGGGGTAGTGGGGCTGTCCCCAGACCGGTGGGCTTGGTGCGTGCCCTCTGCTCAGGGGTGTGTGCTGTGCTGTTTCGCAGTGACGGTGTTTGGTGAGGAGCTTTGCCTGTCTTAAGCACCTTTCGAATACATTGGGCACAGCTCATTGAATCCTTTAACAATCCGGCTCTGACTCCTCTCCCCCCTCTTCCCCACAGCCAATGCCTGTTTTCAAGAAGCAGCAGTGGCACAGGCTCCCTCCCACCCTCGCCCCACAGTCCTGTGGGCTCTGTCCCCATCCCTCCTGCAAGGGGACTGTCCCCCCTCGCCGCCTCATTTTGTAGAGCCCCCTCAGAAAAGAGAGGATTTTGTTGTTGGCAAAATGCTCCCTGCTCATGAGGATTTTCCAGAACTCAGCAATTCCCAGGCCCTACCCTTGCATGGTGAGAGCTGGGTAATGGGCCATTAACCAGAGGAAGGGGAACTCTCCAGTGGCTTCAAGCAACAATAACAACAAAACAACCCTAAAACAACAAAGCATACCCAAGAAAAATGCACCAAACATCAGGACGAGTTGCAGGGAGAGAGGAAAAAAAAAAAAAAAAAACAAGCAAATCTAGAGAGATGTGATTGTAAAACCTTGGTTAAAAAAAAACAACAAAGCCTTGGTAAAGTAGTTGCCTTCCCCAGTGAAGAGGAGAGGGGTTTAGACATGAGTCACTCAGTCCCAGCAGCTCCTCTGCCCCCTGCTCTCACTGGTCCCAAAACGCTCGCTCCTGGGCTGGGGATGCAGCAGAACAGTGAGCGATGGTGCTTGGGACCCCAGCCTCTCTGCCCAGGCAGCAGCTGGCTCTGGGACAGGTAAGAGGGGAGGAGTAGATGCACGCTGAGAATGGTGGGAAGATGGGGAGAAGGTCCTCCCTGGGGAGTGCATGGGTATGGTAGGGCTGGGGGTGGGACGTGGGGGAGCAGGGGTGCTGAGTGTGTGCAGATAGCAGCTATTCAGGGAGGTAATGAGGTGCAGGGGCTGAAAATGAAGCAGTTGCAGGAGCAGGCACAGCACTTGCGGTAGCCGCAATGTCCCTGAGCTAGCTAGTGTCAATGGCTTGTAAATCTTTAATGGCCTACCCATTTAGTTGAGCTGTGCACCCAGTATAATAAAGCTCTTTGGGGCAGGGAATGAGCACCCACTTGGGAGTTAGCTCAGTGCTGCTGGGCTGAGGCACTTGTCTCACTGGCGGGTGCTGGGATGAGCTCTTCTGCAGTGTGAATGTGCAGTGCCTTGCACAGGAGAGACCGACGGCGTCTGCAGCCTCCCAGCACTGCTGCCAGACAAACAATGCAAATCATTCTTTCCAGAGCTGCATCCATAGTTTTACTGTTCTCATTGCAAATTCACTTGCTTTGCTCTCCAGCTAAGTACTTTGCACCTGGAAACATGCACTTGAATGCCATTTTGGTGGTGCTGTTGGTTGGAAATCAATATTAATTTACTTGTGCGTATAAATACAGAAATGTATTTATAAGTTTCAGATCAGTTGCAAACACATGCAAATTCTGTACATAAATTCTCACTCATTTATGTAATCTGTTCAGTAATATCATTAAAGAGAGCACATCCACTGCCTGACTAGAGTTACATTTGCAATGCGCTGAGATCAGCTGTGACTGTTTGCTCACCGCACTTCCATGCCCATGCAGCTCCCAGCAGTGGGCGATGCTCTGGCTCCAGGTACCTTCTGCTCTTTTCCTGTGATATTCTATTACTGTTTTAAGGGTGATTTTTTTTTTTTATTTGTTTGTTCGTTTTTGTCTTTTGAGGACAAGTAGGTTTGGTTCAGGATTTTGGGAAATATTCTGTGGTTTGTCACATAGGGAAAGATTTTCTGGTTTCTCTTGGACTGAAAACCTGTTGCAAAGTCACCTGTGATTACAAATGCACTGGGCTTGATAGCATAGCTGGCCTCCTGCAGCCTTGTATCCTTCCAGCTGCAGATCATGAGAAGAGTAGGAATTATTTACAATTCTACCAAAAAGAAACATGGTCAAGCAAGGCATCATTAAAATACACTCTTAACAAAGTGCGGTGTGTGTATTTCTCAGAGATGTCATTTGAGAACTGCCCACTAAATTACTGTTCAGAGAAGTAACTTTGAATGAAAGGAAAAATCATCTGGTTAAACATATTGTATGTCAGTGCTGAGAAAATCATTAACATATATATGCTGTAGAGGAGAGAATTCACCAGCTAAAGTCTATCAATAAAGATATACCACATTTTTATGATGCTGGAATTAAAGAGACCTGATAGAATAATACCACACTCATTTTATTTAAAAATATGGTCTTGTCAAAGCTGTTTCCCTTTCAGGATAGATGAAACTCAGCCATATCGATATTACTGATCTTAAATTGTCATTTTTTAAGCTGAATGCTTTATTATTTTTAATTATTTAATAATTCCAGCAGATGTGAATTGGTCAAGCCACTGATTTCTTGGTAAGCCATTTTGACTATTGAAAATGCTAGGAAAGCAATCCTGAGAAAAGGCACAGAATTTTATATGCATGACAATGTATTCCATGATACTGCCACTTTTCACACCAAAATGTTTCTGAATAAGGCTTTTAGTTCAATGAATATGCATTTTGAATATACATTTTGGGCCTGCTTTACAAGTTGTAAGATGAAGCACACAGGAATAAAGATTCTTCCGTTTGTATACCTAAGGTGGAAGAAACTGAATACTCTGTTGCATTATTTGATATGGCTGTGGCAGCTCGCAGTATTAGGTGCTTTACCCCAAGGCAGAATTAAGGTTAAATACTCACTTTTAGCTTTTTATTTTTTTCCTTTTGCATAGGAGTCCTTATCGCATGAATATGAATTTTTGCATTTGATTTACTAAGCTGTTTTAAAACAGGAAAAATGAAACAAAGACAAACAGGAACAACTAGAACTCAAGAGAAGGTGTGAGCTGATGGGGGCTGAGTGCAAAAAAGGGAACTGATGGCTACAGCCAGTCGAGGATAGGTCCAGATAATCAAGCATGTACATACGTTAATATATTCTGGGTTATTACCTAGCCCAAGGAGCAGTACCAACCCACTCTTCTTACAGCTGGTGTTCTCTCTGCTTGCCGTGGTAGCTTTGGGATTGAGCTCATGATAACATGTCTCTGTATAGGGTACACAAGATATTTGCTGTATGCATGCTGGCTCAGTTTTTCTGAGCTGAGGACATAAGTTGCCCTCCTAGCTGCCATTACTTTGCTTGAGAACCGAGTGCCTATTTGACGCCGATGTCTCTGCCGACAGGAGCAGCTCCTGCTGCCAAATGCTGCCGCAGAAGCCCGCGGGCACCACAGGTACATTTTGCACGCCGTCCTGTTGCTCCGCGCTGGAGGCAGAGAGCACACAGCCCCGGGCAGGACAGTGGAGAGGCGGGGAGTGACCGCTGCTCGCCCGCACATCCCATTTAGGCTGCAGAGCTCCAGCCTGTGAAAGGGATGTGTGTCGGTTACACTGCGTACGCACGTGCTTGTTAGTGGATAATCTGATGGTGCACATTCGCTGTGGCTTGTGCAACTGAATGACTGCACACAGGGGGCTGGGTATTAATTACACGCTTGAGAGACGTGTGTCTGTGTGTGTAGCTGCGGTGCCGGGGAAGACCCTGAGCTTGTCGCCTGCTCCTGGTGTTTGCGCAGCTGCGGTGTGCGGTGTAGAGCCGTGACCTGTTATTTGCACCCTCGGTGGTTTTTTTCAGACCTCACCGGACAGCCTCTGCATGCAGCCGTGCCCCAGCATGTGCAGGTAGGGCAGGTTTGCTGCCCACCGGGTGGGTTTTATAGACTCTGCGTGTGCCTTCCTGAGTACAGCTCTGAGACCACGGCCAGCCGCTGAACTCCGGTGGTAACAAACAGCCCCATTAATGCAGTGTCACAGATTTCATTAGGGCGTCAGTCCCAACCAACGTGGCCATAAATCAGGGAGATGGTACAAGGGCTTGCAGGCCCTGGTTTCAAGGGCCACATAGCCAGAGACTCATAACGCTCAAGAGGAAATGATCATGAATATTATTTAAAAAATCAGAAATGTATATTAGAAAATCTCTGAGCTTATCAGATGGAGTGAGGTTGGGTAATAGCTGTTATTTATACTGCTTGTGCAGAGTGATAAAGTGGTGCTTTATGACCTGTGGTTTATCACTTAGAATAAGAGTCATGTGACTCCATTAAGGTTCCTTCTGTAGAAATGAAAAAGGGTAAATTAATGTGTTTTTTTTATTGTTAAATATTTGCACTCTCCTAAACCCAATTTTTATTTTCTCTACTTAAGAAGTAGTGTATAAGCACAAATAAGTTTAATTTTTGATTGATGGAGAGGTGGGGTGAAAACTCCCTTTATGTCAAAGGCTCTCTGGAGTGAGCCAGCCTCCCACCCGCTAATGTCTATCAGCGGGGCTGGGTTCAGAGGGGAGGGAGAGACAACCCAGCCAGCAAGGTTACACCACAAAAGCTGCTCCCCTCAGCCTCTCCAACCCATCATCTGCTCAAGAAACATGCTGAAATCTTGCTGCTGCCTCAGACCTCGATGCTGTTCCAGGAAGGGAGAGGGGGATCCATGGAGAACAGGGATGGAAGCAGCCTGGGCAGTCTCAGCAATGAGAAAGAAGAGCTGTGGGCTGAGACAAGACGACTTGTCTGATGCTGCCAGGAAAGCACAGGCTCCCTGTGTGAAGGGAAATCCGTTTCCTCAATGATGTCTTGAAGTGAGTCCTAGAACCAGTCCTTGCAGGCATCAATATGGGCCCTGCTGTGGCAATAAGCTCCATGGAGAGCCATGGACAGCCTGCCAGGACAACACAGTCCCTGGGACCTGAATGGGAGACGAGAACCACAGCAGTGTTACTCAAGAGGCTATATACCATTGCAGCATGAGCCATGGGCTGCAGCTGCCAGGAAGGAAGAGGGCACACATCTGTATGTGACTCAGCTTCCCTGCTTGTAAAGTGGGGGTTATCATTTTCACCTTCTTTGGAAAATATCTGGCAAGGGCAATTTTAAAAATACCTGTGGGGAAAAAAAGGACAGAAAGTTTGCTAAAATTTTGGATAACGTTTTCTAAATTTTTCTCCCTCATAATCTGGATCTTGTTCTGTTTTGAAGAACTAAAGTATTTTTGATTTCTCAGAACTGGAGAAAAAAAAAGCTTGAGTAAGCTAAAACAAACAAACAAACAAACAAACAAACAGGTGGAAATGTGAGAAAGCTGTCAGCATAGTCTTGCTACCTCTCTTCCCTCAGATTTTGAAAGAGTGAATTTGAATACTTGGTGCCAGTTCTAAAATCCAGGTCTTTAAGAGTGCTTGCAGAGAGAGAGCTGCCTGGCAGTGCAAGAAGGGCTGGTGGACCAGGCGTCACAGGCACACAGAGTAATTTCTGTCATTCCTGTGAAGTATGGTGAGGCAAGGTTTTGATTTGGTGGCCTTCAGAGAGGCCCCTTCATCCCTCCTCTTCCCCACACCTACCTCAATGTTCAGGTATTTAACCCCCACGCTGCGTGCTTGGCTTGTCCATCCACAGCCCATACGCTGGCAGGACACAGTAAGGAAACACTCTTCTCTCAAAGAGCAGGAACAGCCTATGCAGGCAGAGGGGCTCCAAGGGCACCCATAAAACTGATGGCATAACAGGCAGGAGGCTGGGGTCTCCAGCTCTTTCTGGCGAGTAGATGCCAGCTCCCTGGCTGGAATATGCATTCAAGCTCTGTGCCCCACAGCTAGATGTGCCTCTAGAGCTCCTCAGTCCATTTTGTTGTGGGTTCTGCCCATCCCTGTGATGGGGGAGGCTTTTCTCTCCTGGTGAGGATTTAAGCACGGGTGGTGGCTTTCAAGTGACCTTGTCTGTAGGCAGAATTCAGCCTGATGTCTCGCTCTCTCAGCATATTGCCTGCATGTTCCTCATAGTCATTTCCCATCATGGCTATGTGCTAATTGTCTCTAGGGGAAGAAAGGAGAAGGCTTATTAATCTGTGCACTCAGGAAAGGTTGTAAATCACCGTGTGTTTCCAGCGATAAAATTGGCTAAATAAATTAAAACAAGCACTAATGACCCAAACAGAGCCCTGATGTAGTGGGAGTGGGCTAGGGTATATAGCTGTGTTTGGGTATAGGGTACACCTCATTCGTATAGTTTCTTTCTTCTGACAGCATCCTTGGATATCTCCAGCCATAGTCCCTTCACCCCAGCTGGTGTGCCCCCATGCATCACCAGTATTGCATGTTCCTCGCCCTTCTGCTGCAGTGATGGCCTTAGCTTTTAAGCTCAGTTTTCTATTCCCTTTGCTTTTCAGTCCAGCAAAGCTCAGAGTTCATTCATCCTTGTTCTCTGGCACTTCCCAATAAACTCAGTGAACTTTTCTTTAATTTTCTTTTAATATTCTAAACAGCATTGAAGCCAACAGAGATGTACATCCATTAACAACAGCACAGCTGTCATTTTAGATATTAGTGTAAAAAGTTTGGTCAGAAAGATTTCACACACTAAGTAAAAAGATAGTTTTGCAAAGAGGCTGTCTGGTGATGAACAGCCAGGGTGGAAAAGTCATCCCATTGTCCTGTTTTCCAACAACCTCTTTCATCTAGGAGACCTGCAAAATCCCTCCTCAAATATTCATCAAGTGCCACTGAAATGTCTGATCAAGTTCTCTGGAGAAGACTTTGGTAACCAGACAGTTCTGTTTTCTGTGCAGTAAGTGTCACCACTAATTCCGAAGTTACTCAAAAACCTTCTGAGAATACCCTCCAACATTTTCTGGGATGATTAAATACTATTTGGTGACCATGTCTCTCAAGAGAGATCATAAGGAAAAGAATTTCCTTGGTATGATCTTCAGAGAGGATGCACTGAATCAGTGCATCCCTCAGTCCCCATAGGCTTACCACCTTTCTGCTTTTTTCCTCAGAAGATCTGGGTCTCTGGGCTTTCCCTGGCCAGTAGAGGCTGAAGGAATACTTCTGCCACAGACGGCCACCACTGCTGGGACGTGCACAAGCATGAGGGCTGTGCCAAGGTGAGGGAGGTGAGGTGCTGCTATGTAAAGTCAGAGTCATGAGCAGAGGCTCCTGCTCCCCAGTGCACTCCCCAGCCTTGTGCTCTCTGGTATCATCTATTCCTGGGATCAGTTCAGGCAAAATCCTTCCCTTGTTTCCTCCTGGGTAGATTTGGTGCTTCTAGATGTCGGGTGGAGAATCAAGACACTGGATCTAAAGGTGGCAGTGCTGAAACCTCTGCCTCTGCTCACCTGCCTGCCTGCAACCACAAGTTTCTCCAGGAAATGAGTCCAGCAGCAAAGCTAGGCATCTATTCAAGCTGCCTGCAAGGAGCTCATTAAACCACCAGTGCCTCTATTTACCAAGGAGGTGGAGGAGAGCACCAGCTGCCTGCGAGTCTCAGGCTGGACTCAGGCAGCACCTCAAAAATAGCAAGAGTTTGTCCTTTATCAGTCGCCTGAGTCCTGCAGCCCAAACTCTGTTGTATGTATCTTATCAACATAAGAACTGCTAAGAAAAGTGTTTTCAAAGTGGTCAAAAAATCAGTTTTCTCTTTTTTTCATTTGTGTTTTCTGTAAAAAGCATGCAAATGGGATGCCACCAGCCCAGCTGAGCTCAGAAGTCTGCAGAGCTTTTGCTCTGCTTGGTATCACCCCTGCACCAGTGCACAGCAGGCAACAGCTCAGCCTCTTGGACCTAACCAGAGCTCTTTTCTGTGTCCATACAGAAGTTGGCTCACTATTTGCTCCTGAAAACACACAACTTTTCCTAAACAACTGTCTCCTTTGAAAATTTTTTCCATATCCTTCACTCAAAATATGTTCTGTTTTCATTCATTGTATTTAATTTTAAAATTTTCACTTATTCTCATTCTCTCCCCTTTTCCTAATTATGATCATTTTCAAAACCAATAGGGCTGAAGGAAGGTAAAGAGAAACAGGAAAGGACATTCCCCCTCAAAAAGAAAAAAAAAAAAATCCATCCATTTAGAAAGCCAGGAAACAAAATCAACAAGGAGAGCTTTGAGCTTTCTGGTTTGCTCGGCAAATTGTCGATTCCTTTTGCACCGAGTGCTGGGCCTGATCCTTCTCCGGTAGAGTGCAGCCAAGAATTACAAAGCGAGTCAACAGACGGTGGAACTGAGTTCATCTGAAAAGTAGCCAGAAAAAAAACCCTGAGCTATGTTCACGGTGTCCATTTTTAGAAGGAAATTTGCTTAGGGAGAGGAATACCAGCACATTCAGGGTGAGTGGCTCCTTGTGTGCGTGTGTGTTTTGGATCTCAGCACAGCGAAGGGGTGTCTTGCCACCCCCAGGGGTCGGGAATAGTGCATGCATGGGGAGGACCTATTATATTATTTTTCTTCCACCTTAATGAACTCCTCTCATGTCCACCTCTGATCAGTGGAGTATGACAGAGGGTGATTGAAGGCCAGTCTCCCAGGAAATGAAGTTTGTTCACACAGTCCAAGTATGCTGGCCCTACTGCTGCCTGCCTCTGATTTATAGGACCAAAAATTCCTTCCTCCGGTAACAATAACGCTCTTAAACTCCAGACCCCTCTCCCTCACAGAACCTCCAGACAGGGCAGGCTGAGCCCAGGAGAGACGGGAGGCACCCAGCAAATATATCCATCAACACAACTCGGGTTTCAAAGGAATACGAGACCCCACAGGGTTAGGCTCACAAAGGTGGGAGTGGAGGAGTCTGGCCATCACCCTGCAGCACGTCCTCCTGGGATAGGGCAGGACCAGGAGGGACTATGCCCCAGAGAGGGACAGGAGCCACAGCATCTCCTGTGAGCCGGATGAGAGCCCAGGGTGGTGTTCTGGGGGGAATTGGGCCATCTGGCTCATGCTTGCTGCTGGGGCTGGGAACGAGTCTGCTCGAGGGTCTCCCAGTGTCAGAGGTTTCTTCCTGCATCATCTCCCCCGGGACTGGGCTGCCAGCTAGGGAGTAGTCCTGTTGCTTAGTCTCTCTTTTGTGTGGTGCTTGGTTTTGAGAGGAGATTTCCTGTGAGCTCAGCATGTTTTGTAGCACTCAAAGGCAGCAGTGGACGGCTGTGACTGCTTGGTCTGCAGGGCCACGGCTCCTGTGTTGCACTAGGGTCATGCTGAAAGAGGCTGTCACAGGAAAGTGCCACACTTCTCCAACATGTCCTGGGAAACGTCCTCTCTAGAGCACAATGGGGCCCACACCAGGCCCAGCTATCAGAAAAGTGTTTGGGAACCACCCTCCATGGACAAACCCAACAGGCTGGAGTTGTTCCTTGGCTCACAG
The DNA here is from genome assembly GCA_013399115.1 of Anseranas semipalmata. Lineage (NCBI taxonomy): Eukaryota > Metazoa > Chordata > Aves > Anseriformes > Anseranatidae > Anseranas > Anseranas semipalmata. The sequence goes on from VXAA01005288.1 coordinate 151,809, forward strand.
ACCAAGCAGCACTGTTTGGCCATATCCATACCACACACCAACCAGCCCTAGGCCTCTTCTTTGGCACTGCAGCATAATTATTACTTCTCATGTGGAAGTTTTATTTCAGTCCAGAAAAGACTAAAATAGCAAGAAAAGTGTTCAGCAGCCCACCAGAGTGGGATTTTGTGGCACGAAGCTGAGGACATGGGTGTTGCACGCCCTGTGGTGTAGCATGCAGCAGTGTCCAGGGGTGTGCGGCGTGCTGGCGTGGTGCTGGAGCATTTGTCCATATCATCTAGTGGGACTGGCTTGTGGCACACACTGTTCCCCAGACCAGGGCCAGGCACGGCCTCAGAAACTGACGTATTTCCAAGCCAGGGAGCCTGTAGTTAATTAAACATTATGGATGATCTGGGGGCACATTGTTTCCAGGCTTTGTTTTATTCAGTAACATAGGCATGGCCCTGCAGTGGGGCTATAAGGGCAGTCTCCAAGCTGGCAAGACCCAGAATATGCACACATGCATGTACACATGCACGCTTTTAGGAGTCGGAGCCCCAGCTTTGAGCTCCATGTTACTGTCAGAGTTTTGGGTCAAGAGGAGAAAAAGAGCTTGAGCCCTTTTGCAACAGGACACTTGTGGGTGCCAAATTTCAAGGCAAATCCTGGCAAGAAACAAGCTCATTCTGTAACTTTTTTTTTTCTTTTTTTTTTATCATTTACTTATTAACAGCTCTCTTTGGCTCTCACCTGAAGCTGCTGACCTGTTCCTCCTAGGCAGGGCAATTAGCAGGGAGACAATGATCTGCAGAGGGCAAGGAGCAGCCTGTGCTGGGGTGGGGGTGGAGGTGGGGAAAGGCTGCGGGAGGCAACAGGTCACCATGGAAAGAGCTATTTATGGCCCCAAGAGGGAGGATTCAGTAACAGGCCATCTAGCTTGACCTGACTTCCGCTTGATCTATCCATTCTGGGAGATAGTGGTGTACCTCCCTGCCCCCAAGGACTCCCAGTGTCCCCAGTGGCTAGGTACAGAGCTAAGCTGGTGAAGGTGGCAGTGGGCAGAGGAGAATGCAGTTGGCCTCGTACCGGCTCCATTAAACTTGTGGGGTGTTTGTTTGTTTGTTTGTTTGTTTGTTTTGAGGGAGAAGGAAGGGATCTTCCCAGTCTTGTAGGGAACAACTGCTTCTGGACAGAGGGACAGGAGAGCTGTTCCATCTGTCCACTGGAGAGACTCATTTTCCCCTCACAATCTTTGCTGTGGTTATTTAGACAGAAGTTCTGTGGGGTAGTAACTCCATGTTCGTGCTGGTAGCTAGCACAGAGGGCTCTGATCTCTATCTCACAGTCTCCTGTGCTAACCACAGTGCAAGTAATTGCTTGACAAAGAGAGAGAGCAAGTCTGGCTTAAACATGTGCGACTGGCCTCCGAATCTGGTCCAGCCCCTTGATGTCCTGCTACAATGTTTTGGAGAATACCCCTTGTAAATTACAAGTCTTTGCATATTTGTGGCTTTCATATCACCTTCCTTTCATTCCAAGAAACTGACAAGACTGGTCAGAAGCATGGGGGCTTCCTGGACTAAGACCTCAGCAAGAAATCAGCTTTGTGGTGTAACTGAGTGAGGATGTATAAGAACCGTTCCTCTGAAAAACTGCCTGTGGAGAGAAGGGTTAAAGGGATGATATTAAGTTAGACAACCATGTTAAATTGCATCTAAAAAGGAAGTTGGTAATTCCTAATCTATTTTTTTAATGAAAAATGGACATTTTTAATGAAAAGCATTTTTATGGAGCAATCCTGCGAGTTGCCAAATGTTTTGGCCCTGATCTAGCTAGATATTTAAACATGCACTTCATTTCTTAAGCTGCTCATGTGCTTAAATATTTTGCTGGATCAAGTCCAGAGCTTTCAGCATTCTGTGTGGTGTCAAAGGACCAGGTCTGCTTTTACAGTAGCGTTACTGAACTCATCCTGTAATGATTTCCATCATCACACAGAAAGCATTTTCCGTGAATGTACTATCCAAGAAAAAACTTTAACAATTTTTTTGGGGCGTTATCTCTTAGATATGTGTTTTCTGATGGTGCTCTAGCAGCGAAGTTTACTAGCCAGAGCATTTGTGACTGAGGTACTTTTAAGTAAAATTTAGTGGAGGCTATTGGAAAATGATTTTATTTAAAAAATTCCAGGATTCTCACCCAATGCCTGACTTTAAAAGTGACCGAAGACCCACAGGGAAAGAAATGGAGCGCATGACCCTTAAATCCAGTCAAAGCTCACTGAGATAGTTTGAATAATTCACAGAATTGATTTAGCAAATCATTTCAAACAATAGATGGAGTGGAATTATCAGCTGACGGCAGACAACCGGTGGGCAGAGAGACCAAGTTCATAAGCAAAGTAGTTGTCTGCAGATGGCCGGGTTCGTGAAAAATGAACCTGACTGTTAACAAAAAGTGACCTGGACTGGCTGAGTTTCACTGGCCCTATTGAAGGAAGTACAATGAACAAGAAACAAACAATGCTAGATGGGAAAAGGTGAGTTTGATTTCTAATCTTGTCTGTTGTAATTATGGTGTTAAATGTGCAAGTGCAAAGTGAATGGATGAGATGGCATAACTAGAAAGAATTTGTGGAAGAGAGCTGAGCAGAAACAGGCTCTGTCAAAGCCAAAAAGGATGCATGCCAACGTTGTTTCTCTTGGCATAGGTCAAAAAGCAGACTGTGTGACAGGAAAGAAATTGGAGAAGACTGAGATAATGCCCAATTAGATCATGCAGTTCACCTCCCTGGGGCCTGTGACAGACTGGTAAGGAATTTTTATGTTGGGGAGGGAAAAAAAAATTAAAAACTTTCCTTCCCCCCAAAAAATCTAAACAAAACCCTGCTGAAAAATGCAGTTTCTAGCTTAATATGTTCACTCCCTGCTGACTATCTTACAAGAAAAAAAATCAGATACCAACTGTGGAAATGCTCAATAAGTCAATGCTCCAATTTCCTGCCGTGACAAAATCTTGAGAAGACCTCATGGTCACTCTTGATACGGCTGAAGTCCTTCTTATCCACATGTAATCCTGAGCCCCATTGCATCAGAGCTTCGTAACAGGTGTGTTTTAACAGATGTTCCTGATAGTGCATGGCCAGAGCAGAGCCTGACTCACTGGTGCCTGGGTTAGCCCAAGCTGGGGTGAACCATCCACCCCACAAAAATGAGTTACTTCACTCTTGCAGTTGTGGCCCCTTTGCATACATCTTGTTATGGCTGCCAGGAAATCTCATGGCTCTGGAAGGAGGTTATCCACCTCTGTGGTTGCTTTCAAGTGAATTGTGAGACTCTGCCTCAAATTCTGAGGAGAATTTGAGGAATTATTATCATTCACCTGGGGACAGAAGTCATGGTGCTTAATGGTTACCTCTAAGTGAGTTCCTGGCTAGCTGGGCTAAATGTAGCAAAAGACTTCCATGTGTAGACAGTAGGAGGGATGGGAGCAGCATCTGGTCGTGTGCCAGTTAGTCTGCAGTGAGGCTGTACTGTAAGCAGCTATCAGGGCTAACAACAAAACTGTGGTTCCCCAAGCCCTGTGCTACCTATTGTGCCACAACATCTGCTCAGGCTCTTCTGGCACCAAAATATTCCCTGTAGCCTTTTTTCCTCAGTGCAATCTTCAAAAGCTTTAAATAGTGAAGATTCCTAGTGGATCTCGCTGCCAGGAAGTTTCTCCCTTAATTTCATTCTACTTGGTTTTTATCTCCTTATCTTTAGAGAGAAGTCCCTGCTGGTATCCTACCTAACTCTGTTTTTATAATCTTCTACCTATGTACACAAACTTCCCAGGTTTGTCTCCATCCTCAGCAATGTTTTTAACACCCTTGGACTTGGGACTGAAATTCTGCTCTCTGATGTGCTGTTGCGGATGTAAACCAGCTTACCAGACAGCGACGATCAGAATTACAATGTATTTTGGAAAATACTGGTGATGAAGTATTTTCTTGGTATTACCATATTTCCCCATTGCATTGTGGAATAGGGTGAGTTGAAGACACCTGCTGCAGGGAGGGACTGGCTTGTACATAGGTGGATCTTCCCATGGAAGAAGAGAAGTTCTGCTTTTCATTGCACCCTAGTGGTGGGCTAATGCACACCGGCAGCAGTAGCAGTGGCTACAGTAGGACTGGTAAATTCAAACTTGAGCTGGTCAGACTTTGGATAGCATGTGCAACTGGAGGGAAAATGCTGAGTTTTGTGATTGCATCTTCAGGACAGGAGGAAGCAGAGGATACAGGAGCAGCATCACCCCAAGGGAGGCAGCATTGCACACATGTTACAAGGTGGCTGCAGCTGACTGAGCTCTGGCTCATCCCTCCAGCTAAGTGTTGAGGAGGGCTCCCTAGCGGTGCAAACAGCCACCCTCTGGGCTGGGGACCTCGGTCACTCCCGCGTGTGTGGGACCAGAGGGGTGGATGGCAGAGGGGGCTGCTCCGACATTTCCTCTCCCAGCGAGGAGGGACCCTATCCTTGCCAGGCTGTGGAAGGCCAGCTCAGTCCTGCGTGACCGACTACAACTGCCGCTTCTGTGTCCTTTCCCCCTGGGTGCTGCGTTCATTAGATGTGAGGCCTTCATTTTATGGGAAGCCTCCCACCCGGCTTCCTCCTGGCTTAATGACAGGCCTATTAAAGAGAAGCCGATAACGCTACGGTGCAAGAACAGTGCGAGGGCTTGCTGCCTGCCTGTCTTCCTCACCCATGAGCCAGGTCCTGTGGGGGGCTTTGCATTTGGGGGCAGGAGAAGGCAGAGACGCCCCCGGAGCTTGTGGACCAGCTTTCATGCTCCGCACTGGGGGTCTGTTGCATAAACTTTTCCCAGCGTGGGTTTTGTCTTTTTTTTTTTTTTTTTTTAACTCTGAGGGGGGAGGGACAAGGTCTCTTAATGAGGGGAGGATTAACAGGCCATAAGACTCAGCCCTGAAAAAGCCGTCGGTCTGTGGGGCCGCCCAGCAGGACGCAGGGTAATTGGATTGGACCCGAAGAGCACCTTGAATCGGTTCTGAGGCAGCCGCGGCGGGTTGCTCCGGAGGGGGCTGGGGCCGGGGAGGAGGGGAGCGTGTGGCTCTTTAGAGAAGCCAGAGCCAAGATGGGGGATCAGCCGGCTCATTAAGGGATTAGAGTGTTTGTTCTTCTCAAGACTTTTGTTGCTAAAACACTTTGCGCAGCATTTTCTGGAGCCTGGGGAGCTTAAAGAGCTTGTCAGAGCTCTGCTCTTGTCCCAGCACAGGAGCAGAGACACTCTTTCCTCCGGCCTTCCTGCTGATGCTGACGGTGGATATTGCCAGCGACAGCTCCGCTCTCCCAGTCCTTCCTGTCTCTGCTCGTAGAGCGTCTGCCTCCTGTGAGTTTTGTGGTAAAGGGGGAAGATGAAGAAGAGGATGAAGCAAAAGACACACATCAGGAGGGAGATCTTTGACTGTCAGGGACACTCTTACTTGGTCTTTTCCCTAGTATTTGTTGCATGGATAATTAAAGACTTTGCACGTTCTGTGGTGCTTTCTACCTCTCTACAACCTTTTACCTCCCCATGGGTGTTTGGTCTCCAGCACTTATGGTAGCAAGTTTGGGGCACAAACTGTGCTAATTTGTGTATCTGGCCTTCATACAAGTTTGTGCTGGCTGTTGAGATGCAATACCAGAAGAGGCTGGACAGGGAAGGGATACTGCAATAAGACCTTGCCTGAGAGCACAGCTGGCCAGGAAGCCTGGTTGGACAGCAGGGAGAAGATAAAAGCTCTAAAGTCCAAATCAAGAAGCACACAGATAGGAGTACAGTCTATTAGCAGAAGATGTTAAGGACATGTGGATAAAGCTCTACTGTCATCAGTTCATCTGTCCTCGTGGCCCACAGAGACTTTTCACCCAACTGTCCTTTACCTAGGCTTCCTTGCCGTGGTCTTGCCATGATGCCACAGGTGGGTGAGCCCGGTGTGCTTGGGGCAATGTGGCCATTAGCTCTGTGCCCACAGTGGCAGCATTTGTGCAGAAGCTGTTGGAAAGGGAGGAGGAGAACAGCCTGGGGTCTGGCTGGAGGCTTACCCCTGTGTCCTGCTGGTGGCTGCGGCTGGTGAGCACACAGCTCATGCCTGGAGCCCCAGTCCCAAGTTGGTTGTGTGCCAATTCACCACCTTCCCACGCAGACTGGGCTGTGGCTCCCTTCCTCACAGTGTGGCTGGCTGCAAGCACAGGATGATAGCTAAGGGGTGAATTTGGCCCTCACCTTTAGAGATGTCTGGGGGCTGGGTAAGGGGGTGTTTCATCAGCTCTGTGGAGCAGCAAATGGAAGGGAGTTGAGCAGGATCTCTCAGGCTCCCAGTGTAAGTTGCACTCCCACCTCCTCTCTCTGCTGAGCAGGAGTTTCAGCTGGGAAGTGTGTAGATCAGGGGGGAGAAGGGGACAGCCAAGCAAGCAGCAGAGGGGTTGGGGGGAGACGGTTACAGGGAAAATAAATGAGACTCCCCTGAAATTAATTGTTTGAAGGGAGTGCCCCACTCGGCTGTGAATTCTGAAATGATTATTGGATTTGCAGGCAGACGAGGAACAGAACGGGTCGGGTGCACGATTAATATCTTATTGATAGCGGATTAAGAGAGCGAGATCAAATCTTTAACTGAGTGGAGATGCAGTTTATCAATTTGTCACAAAAAATGTAGCAATCAGAAGTGGAGAACATCAGGGGCGGCTTGTGGATCGATCCATGTCAGTGCCTCACAGCACGGCTCCGCAACGAGGCCAGCTTCCCCCCAGGTGCCCAGGGAGCCGGAGGAAATGGATTTGGTGCTGGCCATACCAAGAAGAGGGGATATGTGGACAGCCAGACCACTGGGTGCAGGGTCACTGCTGGGACAGCTGCAGGTGGGAGATGTTTGGCGCCCATGGGTGCTGCTGCGTGGTGGTGCTCTGGTGTGGGGTGCAAGCAAATCTGGTGCCTGGGGAGCAATGGTTTCCCAAGCGGGTGGCAGTAGGAGGCTCAGCCCTTGGTATGCTCAGCCCAAGCGGCAGGCTTAGCCCTTGGTATGGCAGTGGTGGGCTTGCAACCAGCCAGGGCTTCCCAGGCTTCAGGGCAAGGTGGGGAACCTGCTATATAAACTTTTCAAACACTTTCAGGTGCAGCTCAGTGGCATCTAGTGAGGAAAAAGCTCATGTGCTGTTGAGCCATATGACACAAAGCTGTGGGCACTGTCTAGCTTAAGGGCTATGGCCTTCCCACTCTTCTTGGAGACCTGATATGTTGTTAACATCTGGATGTTAGTATTTCTGAATTCTGCTCATAGCGATAGTGTCTTCATCCTGCTGGCAAGAGCCTTCCTCTGAGCAGCGTGGCAGCAATGTGTGTTCTGGGTTTTGAAAGAGCAGACCAACTCCTCAGCTTCGATCTGTCACTGTTCATGGCTCATGCATGAAAGATATTTGCAGCTATTGGAAGTGTCTTGATAGCTGGGCAGAAAGGGAAGAACTCCACCAGAAATATGCAGCTTAGAAAAAAAAGTCCTTTCTACATCTTGAGGTAATTTAGTGACTAGAAAATGGTGTTGCCAACTCCGAAGAGTACATTGACTACTTGGGATCTTACAAAAGATCCTGATCTCTTAGTCATGTGATTATCTGAGAATCTGAGCTTTCTGAACTAGAAAATAAAAATCACTTCCAGCTCATGAGGCCATAAGCTTTTCAAAGTAAGCCCTAAAGGCTAAATAAAAAACAGAGGACAAAGGAAGAAAAGCTCAAAGTCAGATGGCTGGCTGTATTTGTTTTAATGAAATCAAACTTTTGATTTGCAGCCCTCCCTTATAGATTTTTCTTGTGAATGCTTGGGTTTAGCGAACAGGGAAAATAAACCCAAGGCAAATGTTTAATGAGCACCTCTTTCCGAGCAGGCACTGTAAGCAGCTGTGATGTCTCTGCAGCGGAGCCTGGCACCAGACTTCAGTCACCAGTTGGATTCCAGCATTTTTTATTTTTTATTGCTAACGTAAAACTCCCTGCTATTCCAACAGATGGGGGACGGCCTGTAGAAGCTAGCAGCCTCCTTGGTGGGCTATGGAGTCAACAGGAGTCTCTGATAGCAATTTTCCTTCTCCTAAGGCCTTGCAGAGCTGTTTCACTCCCTTGGGCCTTTGCAAAAGATATGCACCTGGGTGAGGCGTGTGATGGTGGAAAGGCTGATCTTACTGAAGGCAGTCTCTCATGCTGGCACTACTAGCTTTGAAGGCAATTACATTCTTGCTAGGGTTGTTGGGTTTCCATGTGAAGCCTCCTGGCTATTTGCAGTAGTGTTCAGGGTCCTGGGGTGTACAGGTGAGAAAGAGGCCCCAGCTGGAAGCCATTGGAAGCTGAGTAGAGAAGATGGGGGGAAGGAAAATCAAAGGTGAGGTGGTTAATTGAGGGCACTGGCTTGCTGCCTGCTGTTTACTCCTCCATACCATGCTGCTTTTTCCCCATCAGCATGTCAGAACTTCCTTCCAGGTTTCTGGAGTGCTCTGAGAGCTAGCAAGGGTCATTATGCTGCTAGGAGGACTGCAAGCACCATTACGGAGGGCCTGGAAGCACCATTACAGATGACCTGGAAGCTGAGGAATCCTTAAGCTTGATAACACAGACAGCTAAATCAAGTAATGTGGTTTTTCTGTATTGGTATGGGGACAAAAGGTGTGGTTTAACAGATATTCATTAGCTGAACAAGACTGGTGCATGTTTACTGCAGGGATATGAGGTCTCTGGCCTTTCTGTTTGCAAAGCCCAAAGAGGAGAGAAAGAGAAGGCATCACCAGGAGGTGCAGGCATGCACTGAGACATGCTCTGCCCAGGCTGGCTCATGACAGAGACTGTAATATGGTGAAAACTGATGGCCGTCACCTTTGTGTTTGCAGGGGAAGTCATGCAGGACAGGGGCAGGGAGGAAGTCCTGACCCAACAGCCTGCCCTGGTCTTCATGTGTGACCTTTCTCTTTCATAGTTCTCTCCCCTGGCTCTTTCACTGATCCCACCACTACCCCTGAGGTGTCATATAGGTCCCTGGTATCTCTCTCTGTCCCTCTGTCAGGCAAGCAAAGGCTGGCGAGTGTCTCTTAAGCTGCCATGCTCTTTGCATGCAAAAAACCACATAGCCCTGGTGTGGCCACTGATTTCACCTGGGGATTCTTGTTTGACCCGAAGCATATGGTCCTCTTTTGCCCTCTTTACAATACCACTCCCGGACCTGTAATAGGGTGATCTCTGCTAAGTCTTGAGTCTGATGTTGCTCAAAACCAGGGGAAAGAGGCCAGAGCTAGAGGACTCTTCCCTTCACCAGGAGTAGCTTCTTAATGTGCGGCTACTGTACTAGATCTCCTGTAGCCATGAGATTCCCCATGTCGAGTGCCCCATCTGGGTATGTGTGGGGCTGCCTCAGCTGTTGATGCCTCACAGCAAAGCCTTGGGAAGTCCCTAGAAAGCAAAGCTAATGTGGCAGGGGAGAAAAATGTGAATTTGGAGCAAGAAAGAGTCTGAACAGAGGGAGATAGTGCTGGGGATAAAATGAAAGGTTGCAGGGCATGCTGAGAAGTACAGAGGGAAGGAAAAGAGGCAGGAGATGAGGAGGAGGCCCTTTAGATGACACCTTGCTGCTCTTTCTCTGCACTATTGTGAAAACATTTTGAAAGCTATAAAGAGCCTTTGTTTTGGAAAGAGCCCCAAATTAATTGTGATGTTCAGGCTGCCCTTCAACAAGCTCAGGGCCTCTTGTTTTCTCCCCCAGCCTTTCATAGTGCTGACCTCCAGAAAGAGCAGGGCTGGGCAGATCCCCTCCACCCATCTCCTGCCACCCCTTGGGCCTGCAGGGCCCAGCCTTCCCTCCGCCATGTCCCACCCAAGGCCGTGGGGAGGGCCAGGCCACTCACTCATGGCTGTCATATGACCGGCATGGCATTCCCCAGCACCAAGCTCGGGGGCTAATTAATGCATTCAGGGGCGCTGATGGAGTGGAAAGGCGCTTGTCTGGCAGCGGGGAGCCAAGGGGTAACCTGGGGGTCTGGCATTCCCTGCTCTCCTCCTCCTCCCCACCACCGGCCAGGCCACCCCTCAGTAGCCCCATTACACTGCGGGTTCCCAGCCCCTGTGCCCCAGTGCTAGGGCGAGAGGAGGCTGGGGAGGAAGGGGAGAGAAAATGGCTGCTGGAGAGGCCCAGGTCAGCCAGGCACTGTGGGCCTGGGCACTGTGCTGGTGGGCAAGGGGCGCCACGGGGCCTTCTCCTTTCATTGCCTCCCAGTTCTGCTCCACAGACCCTCCCTTTGTCAGCCCTCTGAATGGCAGCCCTGCCCGCCTGCGGCCCCGCTTTTAATTAGGGCTTCCGCTGCCCGCGCCTGTCCCTCCGCTGCTGCCCACCCCCCCTCCGCCTCCCCCCACAGCTTTTAAATTCTTTGACACAATTTAGGGCCTCTCTCGATTGCCCTGGCTCCCAGCCGGGATGGGCGAAAGGCGAAAGGAAGCAAGCCGGAGTGCCAGAAGCCTGGCACGTCTGGGGCTCTGCTGCAGGGGCCGGCATGGGGCCATCCCACTGCTGCCAGCCCAGCACAACGCAAACACGTCCTGCCTGGTGCATCGCCATATCCTGTGTCGTGGGGCTGGGGGCCTTGGAGCCTTTGTAAGGGTTCATCCCAGGAGGATGTTCACAGCTGAAACCCCCACAAGCCTTCTCTTGACCCAACAAGCTTTGGGGCAGTTAGATCTGGGTTTGGCCCATGAAACATGTCCAAGATATGATCTTGCTCTTTTTTTTTTTTTTCTTTTTTTTTTTTTTAATAATCTGAATCATACCTCTTGTGATGTTTTGGTGACTTGTGCAAAAAGCTCCTGGAATTAGATGTTCTTGGGAAGGTGTTGCTGGAAAGCAGTTTTACATCTGGGAGGCGTATGAAAGGAAACCCACATTTTATTACAGTTTCTGTCTTTGCTTTGGACTATGTGGCGGTAGTCGATGGCAGTTCAGCCAGGAGTTTCACAGCTACCTCCTCCAGACTTCTCTAGACCTCAGATGTGTCTGTACCCAAGGCAAAGATTTACATCTTTTTCTACATGAAACACATTTTGATGTTGCACGCAGATGTCCCACAAACTCAGGTCTTCAAGAACTTGAAGTAAAAGAGACTTGAGTGACCATGTATGATTAATCTTTTATGGAGACATGAGATGCTATGTTTATGCAGATAAACACAAGGAAGGAAAACAGCTTCAGCCAGGATTTGTAGATCCTTCCCTTGTTGTGTCTTGTTTGCTCTTCCTTGGAATGCCTGACCTAGAAGCCTGCCCTTGCCCTTTCCTTGTTGCTTTTGACACCCAGGCTCTGATTTCCTTCTGGGGTGACCTTTCATTTGGGTGAAATGCAATGTTGTTTCTCCCAGAAACAACAGCTCATGCCTCAGCCTCAGGCAGCCCTGTTGCTCATCTTCTCCAAGCTGTCCCTGTGTGATGGGACACCAAGACTCAGGGCTCTGGGGCAAGATGCCTTCTGTCTGCACACAGCAGAATGGGCATCCTGCCACAGAAAGACAGGGAGGCAATTGAGTGTCATGAGGTGCTCGTGTCAACTGCCCCATCTGCTGCTGGAAGGGTTTCTGGGTGACCATGGGGGGTCTGTGGTAGAGAAAATACTATGGAGTGGGAGACAGTAATGGGATGGACAGAAGTTCCTCATTATATTGCAATTCCCCCCTCTTCTTTCCTCTATTGGCAGCTGTTGGCAGTGGAGAGCTTCAGCTCAGCTGTCCTCCAGGAGCACTGGGTCTGCAGCTCCAGCCGCAGGCATTCCCCCTCAGCCCGAGGCAGCCTGGGTACCACCTTGGTGCCAGCAGCACTTGGTCACAAAAGCATGGCTGCTTCCCAAGCTGCTAATACCTGTGTGTCCCCAGCCCTGCTGTGGCCAGCTATCGAGTGGCCCCAATGCCAGCTGGGTTTGTGCCACAGTGGTGAGACCCAGCAAGCGTGAGCAGAGCAGATAGTGAGGTGCAGGCCAGGGTGGGTGGTGCAGTTTGGATATTTCTACCTCATCTGATACAATCAGCATTGCTGTGCACATGAGAGGAAAGTTGTTCGATAGGAATGACCCATGATGCTGGGTTAATTCTGTTTACAAAAGAATAAATATTATAGCAGTGTCTTATAAAAGAGAATCAATAGCTTCCCTTTGCTGGGTGATCCCTTCATGTCTTCGAAAATCGATTCCCCCCCATTCCCCTCCTCCTCGCTGCACAGCTATCTGTTTTTCGGGGTGACGGGGGGGTCAGGCGATTATTGAAGTATATGTGAATTTACAATATTAACGACTCACGACGGTGTGTCCGCAGGTTCACGGTGAATTAATTATCTGTTTAAGAAGCCATGAAGAAATCAATCAATGAAAATTTCTCACTCTTTTGAGAGTGAGGGAGCTTGTCAATTTTTTTTTTTTTAACATGCACCACATTTAAAGGAGCAGTACAGCCTTTTTTTCAGCAGAGGAGAGATGGGAGGGAAGCTGTTTTGGGGCTGAGGGAGACCCATCCTGTTGGGTGCAGCACTGGCAGCAGCAGCAGCCCCATTTGCTGACCTCTTCAGTGGGCAGAAGGCAATAATGAGACATCCTGAGGTAATTTTGGCCTGGAGTTAAGCCAACAATGGCTTTTTCTAGTATGCAAGGGAAAGGCTTGGTGTTATCTAGTATGTGCTAGCAGGCACCATTCTGGGGGAGCTGTGCTGGGCTGTGGGCAATGGGGTTTGTCACAGACAAGATCTCCTCCCAGCTTTCCCAGCCCTGCTGTCCAGCTCTTGGATACTCATCTGCTGTTGCTGAGATGTCAGAGGGCAACACATGGCTGCATCTCAGTTGCTGCAGCCTGGGGAGAGTGAGATGTGATCCTTGCAGTGATGGCAGCAGAAGACTGGGGATGATGAACAAGAAAGAGAAGCTGAAAGCGGTAATCATAGAATCATAGAATTGTTGGGGTTGGAAGGGACCATAAATGATCACCACCTCAAGGTGTGCTGGATGAAGTCCAGCAGAGTGCTTCATGCCTCAGGCAGTCTTCAACATTGAGTACTATGTCTACACTGGGGACAGCCACTGCTGAAGGTGCAGCCATGGTGCATAGGCTTAGCACACCTGAACACAGCCCCTCTGGGCCTTCTCTGTAGAGGCAGGGTCAGGCAGCTCTGGACAGCAAATGGCCTGAGACTGCTCATCTCTCCACCTGGTGCTAAAACTGCAGCTAGGGTAGGGACCCTGGTGCTCATACAGACCTCTCATCAGGTGTTCCATGTCCCAAGGGATCTTGGAATCATCCAGGGCATCCAGGAGAACAAAGGGGTGTGCTGGGTCGTGGCAACATGTGTACCATTAACAGCATCTGGCTGAGGACCTTACATTGACTTGATGTTTCTCTGTTTGGTTGGGGTTTGATGACATTTGAATACTGCATCCGAGCAGTTTCCCTACATTTCAGGCTTTGGCAGGCAAAACCGTATCAACCTTGATGCCAGTCAAAAACTGGCAGGGGAAAATGGATCCCAGAACTGCTCCAAAGGTGAAGGTGTTTGTCTGTAATTACTTATGCCTGCTCTGGCCCTCCTAAAATCTGCTCTGTCTCCCCTCTCTGGTGTGTCTGTGGAGAATTTAATGTATTGGCACTTGGGCAATGACTGATACTACGGTTAAAAGGGGAACAATTAGGGCAGGGGGAGAGGAGAGGAAGCTGAAAGGAGGAGGGGGCACAAGGCACACAGAACCTTTGACATGAGAAGTGAGTTGGACAGTGCCCCTTTTCCTCATCCCTAGCTACCGAACAGGCAGCAGGGCTAGGATGCTGCAGAGAGAAAGCCACAGTATTTGGGTGGCAGGGAGATAGAGGGAAGCGTGTGAGGACAGGGGTGGTGGTCAGCTGGAGATCCTGACAAACAGGCTAGAGGAGGGGCGGGAGCAGGGACAACCTCTGAGGCTGTTTCTACCCTCACAAGCCCAGGCAGACATGGCCCCTTCCCAACCCCATAATCCTACTGGCCTGTGCCGAGAGGAGTCCCCGCCAGGCACACCCATCGCTGTAACCAGAATGGAGAGAAGAGCCCATATTGACACAGGAGCATCTGTGTCAGTAATTGTCATGCAGCCTGGCAAATTGCTTCAATGTGCCATCCCCTCCAGCCGTGCAGCTCAGTGGTGGCAGCAGGCCTGGGGGGCTGTGCTGCTGCCAGAGACTGGAAGAACCCCAGGCCCGGTAGAAGGGGTTAGGACCCCACAGGGGCCTGCTGGGTCCTAGCCCAGGTCCCTGCTTCTTGACAAAATCTCACCTGATGGCAGCTGCTCTGGCTGCAGAGCTCTGTTTTACCCACCTCCGTCGTCCTTGGTGCAATATCCCTGATTTAGATCACAATAAGAGAGAGGGGAAAAATCCCCATCAGCCTTTATGCTGTCATTTACACCAGCCAAAAGAGGTTTGAGACAGGGTCATGCTGTCCCTCCCTTGATCATCTTCTCCTGTGCAAGCGATCATGTGCGATGCACTGTGTAGGAGAGAGCAGGAGACTGTGTTGTAGCATTTCTCGGAATGCTCCTTCTTGGGGCAGCCCACATCTTCTGACAAATGCATTTGCCCCTAGAAGGTGTCATGTGGTGACAAGAAAAGTGTAATGGCATTTCATCCCACTTCCAGGTGTCAGAAATAGTAATTGTTACAAGGGGAGATAAGGTCTGTTACTTGACTGCTGGGAATCAGTGGATCCTTACCAGTTTACTCCAGATGAGCACCCAGCTTTTCTCCAATCCATATGTGCAGTTGGTTCCTGAGTCTAGGCAAAAGTAGAACAGAAGCAAAAGGTGAGATTTCCAAAAGGGATCAGGTACCCAGTTTGAGGCTTTTGAGATGTCACAAGTCTGGGCCATTCAGTGCCTGTTGAGGTCACCAGGTTGACCAGAGGTGACTGCTTGCATCTCACTCTATTCTTTTTCTCTAGTCTCTAGTTCTGTATTTCTTGGGCTTTTTAATGGCAGTGCAATTCCAGCAAAGATTATCAAATTTGCCTCCCTGGATCCAGGCATACAACTTCTCCAGAAGACTCCAGGCCTAATCATGACATTCTGAGATAAGCAAGGCCTCCAGAATTTGACTTTGTGTACAAAACCCTTTAAAAGATGCAGTTATTTGTAAATGGTCCTGGTTAAAGCCAGCCTCCCCATATACTGCCACAGTACACATGTCCCACCACCTAGCAGGGATCCAGCCCCTCTTGTACCCCAGCTTCTTCAGCGGTGAGAGAACCAGTCAACAGTATAAAAACTAAAAACAAAACTGACAACAAAACACTTGCAAGCTCAAGCACAGCCATTCAATTTAATGCTAATGACTTTACCAACACTCCTTTAATGGCTATGGATTTTGCCTATATTTTGAAAAATGTCTGTGTTTGAGATGAAGAGCCCATATCCTCTCTTCCAGAGGAGAAGGTGTCATTGGTCAGATTTGTTCCCAAGGCAGGGTATAATGTGGGACTGCAATGTCTCTTGGGCTTTTCCAGTACAAGTCTAGCCTGGGGTGCAATTAGTGTTGTGATAGAGAAAGTGGGTACAGCATTCCTTGTGGAGCTTACAGAGGGGTAACAAACGGAGTGCTAATGCCATGCTCTCCCCTTTAGGTCAGCATTGGTCCAGTGCTTTGATTTGCTGTAAGTGAGTTTCTAGCCCCAGCAAAATCAGCGTGGTGATTTCGTGTGCCTGGGTGTCTCCACTGCTCACAGTTAAATTTTATGTCCCAGATGCCAAATAGATGCAAGTGAAGGAATCCACTGATTTCAACTCAGTTGCCTGGAGAAGAGGAGACTGAGGGGTGACCTCATTAATGTTTATAAATATGTAAAGGGAGAGTGTCAGGAGGATGGAGCCAGGCTCTTGTCAGTGACATCCAATGATATGACAAGGGGCAATGGGTGCAAGCTGGAACATAGGAAGTTCCACTTAAATATGAGAAGAAACTTTTTCACGGTGAGGGTGACGGAGCACTGGAACAGGCTACCCAGAGAGGTTGTGGAGTCTCCTTCTCTGGAGACATTCAAAACCTGCCTGGACACGTTCCTGTGTGACCTGATCTAGGTATTCCTGCTCTGTCAGGGGGATTGGACTAGATGATCTTTCAAGGTCCCTTCCAATCCCTAACATTCTGTGATTCTGTGTGACTGTTGAGACTGATATACTTCATTTCTCTCCAGACCTCCCAAGGAACTATATAATAGCCTGTTAATGGGGCAGTTGTGTTCCACATTAGAGGTGGCTGCATTAGAGAGGCAGATGAATTGACATCCTAAATACAAGAAATTCGAGGTGTTTGCTAGCATCTACACAAACAGATCAACTGTGTAAGATTGTTACACCCTTGGAGGACAACAGGTTCTGACAGTTGTGCTTATGAATACCGAATGGATATCACATGCACAAGGGGTAGCATCCCTGTGAGTGGTAGGCAATGTTTCAGATGAACCACACTTTGCCCTGGATTCACAAGGAAGGAAAGCTCCAGCTGCACTTTAGCCACATTCCTAGCAGGTCAGAAATGCCACAGGAGCAGTCAATGGAAAAGCCAAGCTCCATGGCTGGAGCATCGATTCAGAGGACCTGAATCAAAGGAGGGAAACATAGTGATTTGAAATAGGCCTTCTGTGTTTGATATTACTGGACAATAATATTATGCAAAAGGGATGAAGAAGCTAAGAGGATTAGATGCTAATACACTGCTAGGAAATACAAGCAGCTGCTCTCATGGAATATATTTATGTCCTTCACATTGCAACTACAGCCAGAGTGAGGACCTCCCAGGATACCTGGGGAGTTCATAAACTTGTCCAGTGTGTAGTATCCAATACACAACAGATATGCATTTTGAGGTCTAGAGATAGGCTCATGTTACAAGAAAGAGATGTCCCTACAAATGCTTCAGAGACCAAGGACTTTCCATATGGAGTGTCCCTGGCCTTGAGATCTGATTTCAGCCACTTCCTTTCCATGTAGAGCAAACACAAACTTCCATGTGATTGACCCACAAAGTCCAGGTAATAGCTGGAAGGCTCCAACCAAAATAACATCCATCATTTAGTCCATTCAGGTATATGTCCATATGGGGGCATGTCTGTCCTGCAAAACAGCCCAACCAGAGATCTGCAAGGAGAGAAATTCACCCTGTGCCAACTTCCTATGTCTAGGCACATTCCTCCAGGGCTACATGTGAACAAATAAGCCATGCCTCTTGCATCTAGCCAACTCTGACCTCTCCTGCATACCGCCATGCTTCAGAGCTCAGCTCTGACTGTACCTGCCAGCACGGGCGCACCCAGAGAGAGACAGTGCCTGCTGTCAGCTGTTGT
Source organism: Anseranas semipalmata (assembly GCA_013399115.1). NCBI lineage: Eukaryota > Metazoa > Chordata > Aves > Anseriformes > Anseranatidae > Anseranas > Anseranas semipalmata. Next base: position 169,193 of record VXAA01005288.1, read on the forward strand.
TGCTGAGTGGAGAGACTTGGCCAAGGACACAGAGGAAAGGAGTAGAAGAGTAAGAACTTGAACCTGGATCCCAACCAAGTACACTATCCACTTGTGACTGAATGTTTGAACAATAACAACAAAAACAACAACAGTTTATTTTTTTCCAGGGAAAGCTCTGTCACTGCAGACTTGCCATGGCCTTTCTGGCCTGTTGGAAGAGGATATTCTGCAGGGAGCCAGCCTGACTCCTTCACTTCTGTGTGAGGCAGGGAAGGAAAGTTCCCTTTGGCCTTCGAGCTGGAACTCCATGGCAGATGCAGTCACAAAGATACCAGCTTCCCTTTTTTCCTGGGAGACCTTCCAGACCCACACATAGAGGAGGAGTTCCAAAAACTGACCTTCCAGCTGTTCAGCTGGTGGGAACAGAGTGGCCTGTGCTATGAACCAGGTACCAGGGAGGTGGGTATATACTCCCCTGTGGATTATATATACTCTACATGTTTTGGTCTCCAATTGTTCCTATACCAGCTGCTATTCCTACCACCAAGAAGGTGTATTTTTGTATTTTCTGTTCCTTTTCAAAGCTCAGATCTGAAGGGCTGGTTCTTCTCTGGGCTATGCTAGTCAGGCTGAAGATCATCTGCAAGAAAGATCTTCCAGAATCGCATCAGAGTGATGAAGATCAGGATCTTTAAGCCAGAGGAGGCTCATTTACAGCTAACAACTTAACTTGATGTGGTTTAAAGAAACCTGCTGAAGCCCCAAGCTTCATCTCTGATAATTTGCATATTGAGTCCAGTATGTCTATCATCAAGTGTCACCAGGCAGATGCTGGCTGCATATCTCCTTCCCCACATGTCACGGTGGGAGTACAACAAGAAATCTGAAAGGTATCTACCACTCAGACTTTACCATTGATAATCTTCTTGAATGTTTTCTTTCTGGGTGCACAAGGCAATCCTGTGACAGTGAGGGGAGAGGCATTACTCATCAGGTCTTGTGATGGGAAAGGGCTGTGGTCATGGAAAGTATGGTTTTTGGAGGTCTGTGTGGAGCATGGATCCCCCTGTGTGCCTCACCCCCAGCTACAAAGTGCCCCAGCCGCCTCCTCTTCACTGCTTGTGAATCCATCAGGCAGCCCTGCAGCTTAGAGCAGAGTCTGACCGGCTGCACGAGGCATGAGAGGAACAAGCAGAGGGACAGAGGGGTATGTGAAATTCAGACTTAGGTGCTGTGAAATGCAAGGAGGGAGGCAACTGGGGGTTGGCCTGCTCAGTGTGTGAGATGCCATAAACCTGTCGTGTCCTTGCAAAGAGAGTTTGCATCTTTCTATGAAACCAAGTGGTACCACTGATTGCTGGGGGGCAAGGGTTGACCTTCTCCCCCTCCACCCACCTTAGGCTGCCCATCATCTCATCTCACCCCCTCAGTCCACCACTGGTGCTTTGCAGAGAAGGTTTTGCAGCCTCCTGCTGCCTGGTGTCCAGAGAAGGAAAACTGGGGGGTGAAAATCCCATGCTGTCACTCCCCGTGGGGCTTTGGGAAACCTGTGTGAGCATGTGAGGGAGGCACGCGTGTCCCAGGGAGGGGCTGTGTGTACACACTTCTTCGTTCACAGCAGCTTAGCTGGAGTGCCCCCCTCCCTCTCCAAAGCATCCCTGACACTCTAGGTGAATATTTGAAAGACAGGATCGGGGCTTTGGTTCGAGAGCCTCTTTGTACAGTGCTAACTGGTTTCCGGGCTGTAATTATCTCTCCAAGAGAAGCTGTAAATTGGATTAAGGCACTGAGTTGCAGCTGAGTGAGCTCCCTCCATTGCCCCACCTGGTGGGCTGCTGAGCGATAACAAAAAATGCCGAGAAATCGGATTTGGATTCTGCTTCACACTCATGGCTTCCTTCTGGAAAAAATGAAATTTTTCCGGCAGAAAGGGCTGGCATGGGTTTGCTGGCAGTATCAGTCCTGGGCTCGTATCATCTGCTGGCACTCTTCCGGAAACGCGATCCCCTCCGTTATCAGAGAGAAATAAATAAATAAACAGCAGGAGATGTTTTGGCAAGGAAGGAGGAATTGCACCGAGAGGCGTGCGTGTTCGCACACACATGCATGCACACAAATACACACACACACTCACCTCGGCACCGGGTCTTCGCAGCCCGAGCTGCCTGTCGCAAGCAGAGGAGAAAGAGGGAGGTGGCAGCACAGGCACAGGGAGATGGTTGGTTTTGTTGTTTGTTTTTAAATTTTTGTTCTCTGGGCTGAAAGAAAAGCCCAGTTTTTAGCAGCTTATATTGAAGCCATTGAAGAGGAGGTTGTGGGATTTGTATTACTTGTGATGCAAATCCCTGCCCCGTACATGTGGGGGCCCCGCCAATATCTCTCCCGTGCCTGTGAATAAGGTACTGTTCCTTTTACAAGGGTGCTTTCAGCCCAATGTAAGAGGGTCCAAAACTTATACTGAGGGGCAACACAAGTTCTCTGACTGATTTCAGCATCTTGACCAGGACAAACCAACTTCAGGCTCCTGGGAGCTTATCTTCCCCTTTTGGGCTAGGAGAAGTGTCACATCTGGGTTCCTTTTTATACACAGAACTATGTATTTGCCTTTGGAGATGCAGGAGTGCTGCACTGCAGGTATGTTTAGGGCAGGGGTCCATAAGTAACCCTGCAGGAATGGACAGCACTGATGAAGGCCGCTGAGTGCAACCATCAGGTTACAATCCCAGCTCGTGGGACCCATGTTGAACTAGAATCTGATGGCTTCATTTCAAAGACTTTCCTAGGGAAAAGTTCATGATGGAGCATTTCTGTCCATGGAAAAAACAGGTTATCCTGGGTTTGGAGGCAGGGCTCCAGGAAGCCTTGCAATTTCAAATCTCAGACTTAATGTACCTTGTTAGGCCAATTTCTGTGATTTCAGTCCTTGTGAGCAGCACCTGCAAGGCACCAGAACTGTGTCTCTGCCTTAGAGAAATGCTGCTATCCAAGGGTGCAAAACTCAACCCAGCAGTCTAAAACACTGCCTTCTCTCACATGAAGATCCCAGGACCAGCTTCTCAGGTAGGACCAACAGGTAAATCATCCATAATCTGTTTTATTCCAGCTCCTAGAGCTACCAAATAGCGCTTGTGTCCACCTGCAGTCTTCTGTGCTCTGACATCTGCAGGGTTTCTTCCCACTGTTGGGCAACTCTAACCAACAGGGCAGCATCTTCCCACTTCTCCTGGCCATGGGGAACTCCCAGAAAGGCGTCCTTCAATGTCTGTGGTGGTGACGCTTGTAAGCGTTGCATCTCAGGAGCACGGCGACTGCCTCTGCCCATCGGCTGCCCCTGCCAGCTGGCAAGGAAGCACCGCTGGCAGGGACTGCCAGGGATGGAGGAGGAGGAGGGTGTCCTCCCAAGGGAGGCACACTCAGGAAAGCCTAAAGGGGAGTGACAAGATGGGAGAAGTGAGCCCCCCCATCTGCTGGCACCTCGCATGCACTGTGAGGCTGTTCAAGTGCTGTGGAGATGTTCTCCAAGCTGCTTCCTAATGTAGGTTCTTCCACTTTGTGTCCCCAGATGTACATCCTCAGCTAAGTCCCTGTAATTCCTTGTGTCCTGCTGTCTGAGGACAGTCTTTTGCCATGCTCTGATGCAGCCTTAGGCACAGAGCCCTGGCCCTGAGACTGAAGGATGCTTTGCAAAATGAGGCCACATTGGACCAGCCCAGAGAGGCCTTCTCCAATCTTGCTGCTCCCCACAGTTTGTTGTTGCCACATGCTCCTTTCCTCTGGTCCCCAACCTCACAGCACAGCACAGTGCCACAGCACACATCTAGAACGGCCAGTTGGCCTCTCTCCTCTCTCCTACCCTCCTCACACCATGGAGAAACCCATTTTCTCCTCTGCTGAGTTCTTGGAAAGCAAAAGAAATGTCCAAGGGCTCAACACTCACAACTGAGTTCAACTCTGATGTATTCCCTGAAAATAAAAAGGCCAAATCCCTCACCAGAACCCAGATCCCACCAGGATATGTATAGCAACACTTTCAAAATGTTCCAGTGATTTCCATGTATCCTACCTGCTTGATTTCCCCAAACACCTGGCGGGTAGTGAGCAAGGGTCCAGCTGGAAATTCTGCCTTCCTTTGGGTGCCAGCTAAAGCTGCTCTCTGTGTTTCTGTCAGCTTAACTTATTATTTAGCGTTCAGTTTGGCAATAAATGTTTTATATACCAGGAACTGTGTATTACAGACATACAGGTAGGTACATGTTTATGTTTGTGTGTTCTGTAAATTGTAGTAAGAATTTTGTTACTTTGTTCATCAGATTCAGTTCAGCTTTTCTCATCTTTTGCAAATCCTAACATAGAAATAACAGATATACAGATCCTTATCACTGTCAAAACTTCGTCAGTGATAACATTTTGGTTTCTTTCACATTTAAATATTGAAAAATGCTACTAGGAGAGCTGCATATTTAACTTCCACCTTCCAAAGAAGGATGGTACGTTTGTAAGTGATCCGTTTTTCTTCATCAGTTATGGACTCGACCATTCTTGAACAGAGAAGGATTTAAGCATGTGCTAGGAGCTCAGTTGCTGAGCACCATTGGTAAGATGCTGAAATCCTTTCCAGGAATGACTGTATTTTGGTGGCGGGTTAAGTGGTCCTTTGCTGCATTTTGCCACCCTCTACTAGAGTCTCTGAGCTCATGAAGTTTGCATGGCTGTATTGATGATCTCTTCTTGATGACTTTTCCTTGGAGGCTGTTACATGCCCTTTATATAGTTTCAGAGATTATCTTTATTTTCTACCTAGAACATTGTCTTTGCAAACATTTTCCCTCAGCGTATGTGTGTGTATGTCTTTCATACCTTTTACAGTGTGTTTTATTGTCCTTGCCATTTTAAAAGCAGGAACATGATTTATAGATGAAATTAATGAGCAAATCACCTGATGCTGAACTACTCCTGGTTGTCACAGTACTTTAAACCTGATGCTGGTGCAAACAGAGCGCAGGCATCTGGGCTGCTCCAGATTCCCTGTCCCTCCAAAAATATGGCCTTGGGATCAGTCCAACTAAGGTTCTTGCTCCCGCATGTTTTTCTTTCTGTAGGATAGAGGAGTGCATGGATCTGGTAACATCTTATTTTCTGCTCATCAGGCTGCAGTTGAGTCTTTGATTACCATTAAAAGCAGGAGGCCAGATCCCTCTGTGGTCTAGCAGCCCTGAAGTCAACAGAGTTGCTGCAGTGGTGAATTTGGCCAGGAAGCTTCTGGTCTGGTTTTAGTCAGCTGCCCAGATCTGAGAAACATCTTGAGTGGATTTATATGTATGTTTGACAATGGAGGAGACAGTCAGATGCCTTTCACATCCAACTTAAGGCATTAAAGTTTGCAGAGTCTTCTGCATAGACATAGATTCCATTACTTTTGTCATTCTAGCAGGTTGTTTTTGGTTCTCCATGACTTCCTTCCTTCACATGTAGGACATAGGACATGGCAGGTAGGATGCCTCAACTATGCCAGCGTCTTCATGGATGACTCTGGCAGAGCCTCTTTCCTTGAGCCCAGCTGCTATGTGTCTGACCTGTGTTGTGTGTTATTAAAGCAGTTTCCTTTTTACCCCTCAGACAGCTGTAAAGAGCCGAGTGAAAACCTTCCAGGATTTGTGTCAGAGCTGTACAGCCTCTGTCCCAAAAGGGTGGATGGGCAGGATTCCCATTTCAACTTTATCTATGCAAGAAGTTTTAACTGTAGCAGCAGGATAAACACAGTACATTTCCCTCCAGCACTTACACTGATATAAATAGACTTTATACCGGTGTAACTTTATTCTCTTGTAGGCATGAAATTAAGCTACACAGGTATTAGGTACATATACAGCAGTATAACTGCTCACAGTCTGAGGGGGTTATACTGATTTAGCCACAGGGGTTTTTAAGCAGATTAAAGAAGTTAAAAGATGGTATTTAAACCACAATAGTAATGTACATTGATTCCTAGGCACAATCTTTCTTTTATCCACATCCACATTTTCTGTACTGAGGTACGTACATGCACACAAGCTTTTGCATCCAAAGCATACTAAGTTTTCTGTTTCTTTCCCCATTTTTCTTTTTTTAACCACCAAGTGAAAAGTGTGCATAATCTGCAATTGAATTTTCTTCTTCTTCTTCCTTTCTTTCTTTTATAACTTGAAGATGCACTCCTAGCTTCAGAGAAGTACAGTACAGGAAGAAAAACAAAAAGTCCCTATTGCTCTGCTTTTTCCAACTCTCAAGTTCTGACTATTTGCAATATGACTAAAAGAAATAATAAAAGTTTAAAGTAAGCAACCAACTGAAGAGAGACAGCATTTACTGCAACACAGTCAGCATTGAGAGTGAGTCAGGGAAGGCATCTCCTGCCTTCTCACAAACCTGTTTGGGAGTTAAATATTTTTTCAATATTTCTATTACTAGATTAAAAAAAAAAAAAAACACAGAAAGATTGATAAAACAAGAAGAGAAAATTGAGGAAGAGCCTATCTTTTTTGAAAGCTGTTTCATATGGAAAGTTTTGATCTGTTCTGAGAAAGAACCTGTGGAAATTGGAAAGAGGTAACCTTGCATTTTAATTTCCTATTGGGGAAGCTAGAAGGCTTTCTTTTTTCCCTTTAAATTTTGCAGAAATGGTCTTTTCCTGCAGAACACTAACTAGCCAGAAATCTCCCAACGATTTGACGGGTCCCTAGGACCATGTGTTTCCAGCACTGTGGGTTGCCAGTAGGCAGGTCCATGAAGCAGTGCCCAGGTCGTGGGCAGCAGCTGCAGCATTGCTCCCGCTGCCACCTGTGCAGGGCAGCGTAGCGTGGTCCATGCCCCTCAGTGGTGGTGGTGCCTGTTTGTGCTTCTGTGCATGCACAAGGCAGTAGCTTGGGCTGGCTGCTGGCTTACACTCTCTCCCTTAGCTGGTGGTTTAATGCTGACTGAAGTGGAGGCACCAAGTAGTCACTCTAGGTTGTAGCCAGTTAAGTCCAACCATCCATTTTGAGTAACGAACACTGGATGTAACCATGAGAAATATGGTGAAAGCAACACTTTGTTGTGACAGTGCATTAAAATTATTGTGTCCCTGCTCAAATCCCCCTGCCATTCCCCACCCAACTTCTTCCTCACAGAAGAAAAAANAATAAAGATTTTTTTTTTGTTTTTTTGAAATCCTATTGAGTGCAGAATGGATGGAGCTGTGTGGAAGGGCAGAGGTCTGGGTGTTTGAGGGCTGCGGGAAGTGGGTGGGCCGACGTGAGCAGAGCCCAGGTGTGTGGGCAGGTAGCTGGATAGGTGTGTGACACGCGTGTGGAGCAATGGCTGAACACATAGGTGACAGAAATATTCAGTGGTGTGGCTGGGCTGACAGGCAGGAACGATGCTTTAGAAGTTCAGAAAGTGTCTGGTTCAGCTCTTTATTCTGCCATCACCTTTCAGGTGGCCCTGATTAAATCCCTCTCTCTGCACCTCAGTTACTTGTTTGTACACTGGAGATAGGAGCATCGCTGCGTCTCACGGGAAACTGTGGGGAGTTAATCCTTCGGAGACAGGGAGATGCTCATATTCTGCAGTAGTTGGACTCAGATGGGTACTTCAGAGAGGATACAGACACTGTCTGTGGCCAGGACACCGCTGAAGTTCTTTGCAGCAGCATGAGTTCCCCTCCAATTCTGCTACCTCATACCTCGTCCTGGTGATCCTCAACTGAGACTAGTTTCAGACTAGCTCTCCTAGTGTGCTAGAGTGTCTTCATGCCTTGCAAGCTTTGGACCTGCTATCACTCTTATTGCTTCAGTGTTATAAAGGTGGTTTAAAATGCATTCTGGTGCAGTTGGTCAAATGCTGGTAATTCAGGTTGAGCAAGAGGAGTCCAAAGATAGAGTGGCTCTGGACTGCTTTCTCTGGATGGAGTCTATAGACAATATTCCCACACCTGTGTCGGAGTGAAAGTGTCTCTGCAGAGAACCAGTGGGATGAATAGCAAACCATCTGCACCTTCACTCACTAATGGTCCAAATGATGTTAGGAGAATTCAGCATGTCTTTTAGTCTATGGAGATTGATAAATGTTTTCAATTTCAGTCTACCGACAAAGTGCAGGTTTAGCTGTATCTCTCAGTGGCATCTGGACTATGAGCAAAGCCATAAAAACGGGACATTTGAATGATCTTGCAAGAACATCCTGCTGGTTCAGCAAAGCTCCAAGGAATTTTCTCAAGCGACACCACTCCCAGTTGGAGTATATTTACGTTATTGTGGAAAAGCCACACTGTGGAAAAGAATCTGCTCCCAGTAATTGCTGTGGCTGATTCTGAGACATGGTAGAACAGAGCCATTTAATGTAGCAATAAGTGTGTCACAAACACCAAAGACAGAGAAGATCAAAAACTACTGGTGATGGCCATGGCCCAGGACCCCCTGAATTTGTTGCAACTCCTCTCACTGAGTTTTTTTGTCTGTCTGGTGAATCTGTCTGGCTCCGGTTGTCTTGGATCTTTGGTGGCTGGAAGGGAAATGGGGAACCGTGTATCACCAGGGACTTCCACTTGGGATGGCCAACGTGTCTGGTGGTTATCTCTGAGACTTGAGACACGGGGACTTCCAGATGGGAGGGGTGTTCATTCCCCTGGCACTGCTCACCCAAAGCTTCCAGTTATACCTTGTTTGCAGATACTCTGATGGGCTCTTTCCAGCTCTGTCAAGCATATGTGAAGACATTAACTTCTAGGCCCAGTCTGAACGTGTATGCCCCCGTTTGGACCTGGTTGCCTTCCCCCTTCTTTCTTCAGTGGGTCCTACCGAACTCCCTTCGCAGTTCTGGATCCAAAAGAATAATGGCTTTATGTAGCTTGTAAAATTCTATTATCTCTGTATTCAAAACTCAACAACTGGGAAATGGCTGTAATAAGCGTGTTATTAAGCGTGTAAATACACTTTAACTTCAGACCTCCAAAGGAAGCCTCTTGCTGTCTTCCTTGCTGTTTCCCCTCCATGTTTTCACTATGCAGTTGGATTGCATGGATATACATGCTTTTCCCCCTCTCCCTGGCTGGCGTGCTGTCCCATATGACCATGCTAAGGATGCTGCTCCCCTCCGCTGAGCCTGCCACGGAGCCTCCTGGAGATCTCAGAGCGTTCGAGGGAAGACGGGTGCTTGGTGAGCATGGGGGCTTGGGGAGGGGGGAGGAGGGCTGGGCAGGGGAGGGGAGGAAAACATTAAAAAAAAAAGAAAGAAGCCAAGTGCATTCTTTCTGCAACACTCAGGAAAAAGAATGTTTCACAGGGGATTGGAAAGGCGAAATTTTTTCACATCCAAATGGATTGCAATTTCCCTCCATTTAGCACCTGAAGGTAATTAGCTCGAAGAGACTGTCGGCTGAGAAACACGTTCATGGAACATTAACTCTCATACATTCTCCAGTTGCAGGGAATTAATAGGAAAGATTAAAGTTTAAAGAGAGCAAAATGCCATTACCTCGCAAGCCACCTCTCTCAGCGGCAGTAACTAGCCCTCACTAACCTAAAAGCACCATTGGAGTCCCTGGCTCCTGCTTCAGGCGACGACGGATGAGCGGGGCCCCCGCGCTGCCCCGCACTGCCCGGCTGTGGGTTGTGGTGACCCGCCGGCAGGCAGCGGTGGGGACAGGGCTGGCGGCTCGGGCAGAGACGCGGCTGTGCAAGTGCACACCCGCGTGTCACCTTGGGGCCAGCACGCATGTGCAGCGCATCCCCACATGTGCCGCCATTTCGGTGCCAGATAGGGACTTTTTGGAAAGGCACGGGCTGTGGGCATCCTTCCCCAGCAGAGTGGAGGATGAAGTGCCCAGCACCGGTCCTCAGCTTGCTCGTGCCACAGCCTCGTGCAGGCCCATGGGGTAGGTAGGAGGGACGCCCATCACACCCCCATCCCCACGGACAGCCCCACCTTGCCTCCTTCCCGCTGCCGTTCCCACTGGCACACCGGCGCCCGCGGGGGGCTGCTGGCAGCCTGCGGGGCTAGCGCAAAGTCCAGAGTGCAAGGCTGCGGCACAAAGAGGCCTCACTGCTGAATCGAGTCTGTAAACAGGACCAGTTTCTCCTGATGGAGGGATTGCACCTTCTTCTCAGATGGAAGGCAAAAAATGCATTAAAGGGTGGGGGCCCGATTTGGGGGATGGGGGGGTAAAGTTTATATAAGCTTCTGCACTTTAAAGATTTCCATGTTGCTTTAGCATTTCAGGGAGAGAGCACAAGAGAGAGAGGGAGAGGGAGAGAGAGAGAGAGCGAGATGAAATTGAGACATGGAAGAATTTATTGCCCAGAAAATTCCATTCTGCTATCTGATTCGAAAAGTCCAGTCCCCCCAGCTTCGGAAAATCTATTTTCCACATTTTAATACCCTGCAGAACAGTCCTCATAACTCATCCGAGTGTGTTAAGCACAGTTTTATTAGATCTGAAACAAATTTTGGTGGGGAGATACTATAGGTCATTAACCATGGAGTAATTTTATCCTTGTTTCCCTAATGATGCCATAATGGCGAGCGAATTTCTTAACTAAAGACCAAAGAACATTTTGAAGGTCAGTTTCATCTGTGAGCTCCTTCAAGCGCTTCTCGGAGAAGATTGGAAAACTCGCCGATTTTTTGAAGAGTCATTAATAATGTGAAAGCTGAAAGAGCTCTCTCCCATTTGCGTTCCTGCTTTTTACCTTTTAATTTTATATCGCTTTAGTCCCTTTCTTTTTCTCCCTAGCTCTCTCTCTCTTTTTAACTCTCTTCTGGAGCAGCCCCTCGTGCAGCTGAAAAATGAAATGGGCCGTTCGTGAGGGCACGCTGGGCTGGGCTGCAGCAGGGCAGCGGTGCGGGAGGGGGAAAGGGCAGCGGACGCCGCAGCTGGGGCCAGGCACCCGCTGCAATGAATGTCCGGGGCAGCCCCCGTCTGCTCCCCCACGCTGGTGTAAATCAGGAGCAGGGCTGCTGGAGCCAGCATGCTACATCTGTGTGAAGGCAGGGAGAGGGACAGGGCTGTGCCACTCCCTCCCCAGCAGCGTGCATGTGTTTGAGCCCTCAGACGGGTGACCGGTGCACCGGGCATGGTATGCACGTGTGTGCATGTGCGGGTGTGTTGTAAGGTGCGTGTGAAAAATTGAGGAATACCTGCGTGTGAATTGACATTTATGTACAGGTACACCACAAATGGATGACATTGTAAAAAAAAAACAATAAAAAATAAAAAATGGCCAAAATCTGGCATATGTAGCCTGTGCACATATGTGTGCGGGTGCACATGGAGCGGGAATTTGCAGGTGATATATTCAGCTTGCCTCAATTGCCGTGCTCACATTTAGAGCATATATGCATGTTTGGGGGGGACATATGGGGGCTTTTTGACTGGACGCTGATTTATAGCCCTCTGCTTAGTGAACAGATAACAGGCTTATCTGTGTTTTGTGTGGGCTGTGGCTGCATTTGTGTATGTGCGGTGATTTTTCTGATTGTACCAGCGGGCAGGAGGAACCTTCTGGGGTGTGTGTGGTGCACGGGGGCTCGGCTGCGCGTGTGCATGTGTGCAGGGGGGTGTGTGTGCAGGGGGGATGCCCTAGTGAAGGGTTTGTCTGTCTGCTCATTAGCGAGTGCCCGGCAGTGAGCAGGCCCCTGTGCTTATGTGTTTTCCTCTCCTTGTGTGTGTGTGCTTCAGGCGCCTGCATGTGTTGCGTTTGCAGATGCTGTGGGCCAGATCCTCAGTCGCCATAAAGCAGCGCTGGAGCCCGCGGGGTGATTTACACCAGCTGCAACTCCAGCCCAGCCGCAGGCTGCGGGCGGTGGGGCCGGGGGCGCAGGCTGAGGTGCCATCCCAGACCATGGCCATGGGTGACTTCCAACCTGGAGCGAGACCTGCTTCCATCCCCTCCGCCCCACTCCCCAGCCTGTGGCTCACGTCCGAGGCAAGGACTATGGGGGGATGCGTGCGTGTGTCTATTTGGGGAGGGAGTGCGCCGAGGGGGAGGGGGGCAGTGTGGTGACACACTCTGCTCCCAGATGTGATACCAGCGATAATTTCAATTTTATGCCTTTGTTATGGCTTTAATCACTTTCTTTATGCGTTTTGTTCCAGCGATCAGGGAGAGACACCTGATAGGCAAAAAGGATATCAGGGGAACAATTTTTATTTGGAATGTGGTGAGAAGTCTAATTAGAATTTGAATTCTGCTGAGCCTTGAAATGGTCGGTACTTTATCCTGATCGCCTTAGATATTGTTTCGAGTCAATCATCTGTCATAGTGCGGCACGCTGGAGAGAAAGGCTCTCCATCCAGCCCGGTCTCTCTGCCGGGCTGGGGGCTGCTGGTGGGGAAAGGGAGGGTGGCAGGAGGGAGGGCAGTGGGCTCTGCTCTGCCAGACAGGCTCCCCAGGAGCCACACAAAGGGAAAAAGCCCTTGGCACAGAGGCTTCCTGGCTGCGTGCTCCTAGCCCAGCCACGCGCAGCTTTCTCACCATCACAGGGCTGGCCCCTTCAGAGGGGGGGAGAGGAGGACTGTCGGTCAGCACGAGCGTCCCCCCAGATGCTGCCTGGGAGAGGAGCATCCTGAGATAGTCCACCTGGCAGAGAGCCTCAAGAGGCTCTTGTGGCAATCCTTGTGGTAACAATTAAATGCTCTGGAGGGTCAGCTCTCACAGGCAGCTAGACAGCTAGAAATGGGTGGAAGGATGGACGGACAGACGGATGGATGGATGGATGGATGGATGGATGGATGGATGGATGGATGGATAGGTGGGTGGATGGACGGACAGGTGTGGATGGGAATGGCCCTCCTGATAGGTTTGTATGATATGGAGGTAGAGATGGCTGAGCCCGGGGAGACACGGGTATGGATGGGGCTGTTAAGAAAGGTGAGAGTGAAGCTGGGTGTTCCTCATCAGGCTGAGGGCAGTAAGCACACTCCTGCTGGGGAATTTTTTCCGGTTATCTGCAAACTCAGATTGATCTTCATTTATGTTACCAGAACACAAGGGAATGTGGGAACCCGGGAACATGACAACAAGGCACTCAGCGACTTTCCCAATCTAGACCTTTCTCCTTTCAGCTTTAAACTCTGTTCTCAATACTTTAAAATAAATACAAAACCATTATGAGCCCTTGCTAAAACCCACTCCAGGGCTCACCAGGACACCACCAGTAGCATCCTTCCTGTCTCCAGCCCATGCTGCCTCCCCCTGGTGAGACTGCAGCCCTTGGTCCTGACTGAACTGCTGCAGTAGAGAGGTGAGCAGTGGTGTGACCCCCGCTGTGAAGGGGAAGGAGATACACAGGCAGGACTGCAGCATGATCTGTACACCAGGAGGGACGAACTGAAGAGAGTCATGAACAATCGAATCATTCCAAGATTCCTAGACTTACTGAAATTGGAGGTAAGGTCTTTATTCTGTGCTGTTAGCATGCTCTGAGGTGGTGCCTCATTTTGAATGCGACATAAATGTCTGTAACATGAAAGATACAGGGTTGCATTGGCTGTTGAGGAAAAGACAATGACATGTTTTGCCTTCTTGAGAGAAGCAGAAAACAACCTGGGACTGGGGGCTAATTAAATGAGTTGCAGACATCTGCAAAAATTTCCAGCTAGGAAAGCCATTTGAGTGGTTATTTCTAAAGTGTCAGCATTAGGCTTCAGAGCTGATGTACGGAGATGGGTATAGGCATCTCGTGTATTTCTCACCTACTGAGAGTCCAGGCTGTCTGCAGACTCAGGTAGACATCACTGTATGTGTTTGTGTTCAGTTCCACTCTCTAATAGCTCATCAGGGCAATACATTTTTTTTTTCTTTTCCCCCCTCNAGAAAGTTGATATTGTCATAGTTCAGTTCTAAGGACTCATCTACAAATTCCTTGATACTCACATTGTCAGCCACAGAAGGTCTGAGGCAAAGTCAGCCTTTTTTCACACTCCAGAAATACACCTAGAATTGCAAACAGAGAACAGCAGACATGAAATATGCTGGTATATTTGCAATCCCAGCAGTGGTCTCATTGCAAGTATATTCAGACTTTGGCCCTAAAGATGCAATTCTGGTAAAGTAGCAATATCCAAAAAAATAGATTCCTTGCGCAAGCCATACAGTCCAAACACTAAACCAACATTTTCATGTTAGGAAGAGAATTACTGTGCGCCCCTGTCTGTTTGCTCTTGGTGTGCCCAGTCCCAGGAGCTGGGTCTTACAGAGCACTGCATGGCAAGAGAAGTGCCACTGTCTCCAGGAGCAGTGGGAGGCAATGCCTTGTCACGGGGCTGTTCTGATGGCAGGCTCTCACTGGCGTAGCAGACACCCACCCTGGCCTATCCTCTGTCACAGGTCTGCAAGACACTGCCACCATGAGTCCCTCATTATGGCCCAGTTTATGGCTCGAATCTGGGACTGGGAGGATCTGAATGCTGATGCCCACTTCCACTGCCCTGGTCCCGGCTCTAGAAATGCAACACGCACCACTGTCTGCTTCCCTCCTAGCGATGTGCGTGTTTGTGTGCATGTGTGAGACAAGGGGCTAGGGGTGTTCCTTGTCTAGCTCAAGCTGAAGAGGATCAAGAAGAAAAGTAATGATGTCTTGTATTCTGACGGCCCTATCCAAACCAGAAGAGTCCCCAGCTCCTTGTGAATGCTGGGATCCAGATCCTCTGTGTCAGGGCTGGTTGTGGGAAGCAGCCAAGATCCCTAGGACCATGCAAAGCTCTGCTGAATCCAGGGATGTCGGGAGAGAAGGCTGGGTGTGGGACAGCTTGCAGGGTCTTTGCTGCAATCCTGGAAGGCAGAATGCTAATTCAGGAGTGGCTGCAGAGCAGTGAGGAGGGGGAACTTAGTTTGAACTTATGTCCCAAAGCCAGACTGTTGTATGAGTGGAAAGAACACTTTGCTTTGGAAATATTAGAGTGTTCCAGAGAGCCTGAGGGAAGCTGGTTGCCCAACAGGCAAGAATTGCACTGAGAGGAAGGTACCTAACACCTTGGTGTGTCACCAGGGCATTCTTCAGGTTTTCCAGTGAATAAAATATTTGGGCTCTTCTTTCCCCTGCAAGTCCACTGTCTTTCATAGCCCCATCCCTGCCCCCAGTACTTATACCAGCTGCTGATAAAAGTTGCAAGAACTAATTATTACTGACCCCATGGAAGCTTCCCTGAACACCTTCCCTCCCACCTAAGCCTTGGCGTCATCGACCTCTGGCCTCGAAGGGTATTGTTTGCTGTGCCGAAGGGATCCTTATGCATCATATTCCTTGTTAAAGCCTTTTTCATGTCCACATGTCAGCTGATGGATGTTCAATTGTTCTCGATGGCCCTGTGGTTTCTGTAGCCTGCTTTACAGCCCATACAGCAACAGGTAAAGGGCAGGAACTGAAACAGGTGAAAGCTGGTTCGGGACGGCTGCTGTAAGTACTGCCAGCACAGGATGGGGAAGGGCTCCAGTGTGCGGAAGGATACAGACAACATCCAGAGCTGTCATGGGAGGGATTAAAGTCTGACTTTAACTCCCGACACTGCTCTGGAGCTGGCATACAGCTACCCAGGGTCAGAGGGAAGATTTTCTGAATGAGGTTATCCACAGGGATTCTGTATTTTCTGTGGAGTGGTCAGGGCAACTGCAGTGCCAGGGTGGCTCATAACCAGCCCTTGAGACCAGTCCAGCCAAGGAGACCTGATTCTGGATTCAACCAACAGAAAGCTAGAGTCTCAGAAGAGATTATTGGAGATAAGCAGAGACAAAAGCATCTGGACTGTATCATTTGTGGGTTCACTGGGGGCTATGACATCAACCCACACGCCAGTGCTCTGCCTGCCATGAGAAAGACGGGTCCCAGAGAAAGGTGCAGGGAAGTGAGTGCTGCATGCTGCCCTTCCCCTTCCCTGCCAGCAGCAGCCCCATGTCTGTGTCTCAGCCCCGTCTTCTCTTCCATCTAGCGGGCATCCCCAGGGCTCCCGAGTCTTTCCCCTAATCAGCTCATTTCCCTCAGCTTGGTCCTGGGAGGATGCAGTGCTCGCAGGCTCCGAGGTGTCTCTATCACTGGCTGTCAGGTGAAGCCCTCCCTGAGCACTCCAGCAGGCCTTTCTTTATTTATTTTTAAAATTCCCCTGAGCCTACGAAGGTCGTTTGAACAAATCGGAGCTGACAGACATTAACTTGGAAAAAAGCCCATTGCACCATGATAAACTCCATTTAAAGAGAAACAAAAGTGCCAGGCAAGGAAGGAACAAATGACGAGAGATTTGTCACTGTTACCATAAGCTTAGGAGATGAGACTGCCAGCTCTGGCCTCACCTCCTCCAGTTTTGCGTTATCACCTATACCAGTGTTGTTCTTTCCAGTGCAGCAGCTCCTATGGGTGAACTGGGATGTTGTGCAAGATCTTGGGGAGAGCCATTCCCAGAACCGAAGAGACCATGCAGGCAAATTAAGCTGATGGGCCATAGCCCCAGTGATGAGGAGAGGGAACTGAAGCCCAGAGGTGAGGTGCTTCACCCCATGTCACACAGAGGATCACCAACTGAGCTGCAAACTGACTTCAGACCATGAGCATCACCCTTCCAGTCCCCAGTCCTTGAGCTTGTTTTGCATCTCTCTGTATCCATACCCCAGCTGAGGAACGCAGCACTGCCACCGCTCCATCCCCTGCGCAAACCTTCCCCTGAGCCTGCCCTTCTCTGGAGGACTCGTTAATTGTCCCCTGCATTAAGGAAGCCACAGGCAGTGCTGGAGTTGCCTTTCCTGCCTGCACTGCCAGAGTCATTTGAAGGGGAGCAGAAAGGTCCCAGCCCAAGCCCTGATCTGGCCACCCTTCTGTGCAGTGAGCCTCGGCCTGGGCATTTATCACTGTGGTTTATCCTTCAGGAACCTGCAGGGCAGAGGTAGCCTCAACAAGCCACAGCCATTGCCAGCTTTCCTGCGAGGCATCAGGGATGCCGCCTTGCCTGCAGCTAGCAGCCAGAAGAGCTGCCTGAGGGGCAGAGAGAGACGGGAGAGGGAGAAGTCAGATGTATCCGTCTTTGTCCGTACTGTGCTGATGAAACTTGTGCCCTCTCCAAAGATATTTCCTAATGCCTCCCATTCAATTTGCACATAGTTTCTTTATGCTTTGCTTGGTGCCCTTGAAGCAAAGGCAATTGGTTTCTCCTCTCCTCTGGGCATCATGTGGGATCCAAGTACCTCCAGTCCCATGCGGAGCTGCAGCAGCTGCCAAATGTCCTGGCAAGCTGGGATTGCTTCTCAGAGAGGAGCAGCCCTGGGCTTGTCACACTCACCTGGCCAGGTTCAGGGTAGGACTCCCTGTACCCCACAGCCAAGTGAGAAATGAATGGCTCCAACAGCAGATCTGGAAGCTCAGAAGTGGCAAGAAGTGACTAATACACCTTGAAAATAGGAACTGAGCCGTGTTCTTCCTCCAGCCTCTTTGTCTTGGAGTCCTGCAAAAATGAGCAGAGGTCTGTGTGCTCTCAGGGCATCATGGCAGAAGAGCCGAGGTCACTTATTAGGGATCCAGTGCAGTGAGCGGAGACTCAGCACTGAAGGCCTTCTGCAATCAACCTGGTTATAAATAGTGTCTGGCTGTCCAGGCTGGGAAATGAAAGGTTCCTTGACATGGTCACTACAGCAACTGTCACCATCTAGGTAAAACTGCCAGCTGCAGGAGACCTGAACCTCGCAGACAGCCCTCAAGATCAAGATTAGTGCCAAGTCCTGGGAGGAGCGGTGGCTGGGAGGAAAGCCCTGTCCACGTACCCAGCCATGAAGAGCACGAGGAAGGTTTCTGCTGCCCACGCCTGGCCCTGTGTCCAGCACAGATCCGTGTCAGGAAGAGGGAAGGCAGGGCTCTTCACCAGGCTCTGGTGCAGCACACAGCTCCACTTCAGCTCTCCAAAATCACCACCAGCCCTGGGTGCGCTGTCCCTCTGCAGCACTGGCGCAAACAGCGTTGCCAATTCTCTACACATGAGAGACTTCCAGTCTTGGCTGGATGTTCCCGATACACACCAACCTTTGCTCCAACTGCGAATGGTGCTAACCTCAACTTTCTGTGTTTGGGCTCCCTGCCCAGCTTTACGGTTAAGCGTTACAGCAATGTCTTTCCTGCTGCCCAGTTTCCCTCTTGGAAGCAAAAACTGTGTTTCTGCAATGCTGCAGTTAGACCTGTTTGACCTTTCCCTGTCATGTGGATGCCTGGACAAGTCAGCAGGGGCTCAACAGAGATGGGCAGCGTCCTCAGACCGCAGAGATAGCCAATCTAGCTGCTTGCTTGCACTGTTCCACCTCCTACCTCCCCAAAGCTTGCTCTCCAGCTGTGCCCGCACCTGTACTTAAGGTCATTTTTATGTTTTCCCTTCAACTTGTATCTGCTGACCATCCACACTGCAAACCCCACCACTCAACCCTGGGTGACCCCTTCAGCCAGCCCCTGGACTCTGGCTGTGAGGCCTGGATCACCCCACGCTGACCTTCATAGCCTCTCTCCACTTTGCTGTGTCTTTAGAAATCACTTGAGCATGAAAGCCCTGAGCACAGGAAGTCCACCAGAGCAATCCTGCCCCCAGATATCCCGTTCCTGATCCTCAGCCTTACAGCAGCCCAACTGAATCATTCAGCTGGGGTTATGCACAAAGCGAGGTGTCATTCTCTGTGTGTCTGTGCCCTGCCCATCAGATAGAATGACAGTTCTGACTCTGTTCAGCTCTTTGGGTCCATGACTATCCTTTAGTTGGTACATGGGACATGAAGTCCTTGCTTAGGGCTGATATTTCTGAGCTGTAGGTACAAGCAGCAGTAAAGGGTGGCTCTATTAGTGCTTCTAAACTTTAGCTACCAAATAGTCACAGCAGCACACAGGACTAGCCAAAGCATTGAGCAAATGTTGCAGAAGTGTTTCAATTTCAATGTAATTTCTGTGTAGTAGGATCACAATGGGATTTGCTGCAGAATGTGTATAGGAATTAGAAGTTTTTCTTCTAACAGATTCCTTCGATTTTCTAAAGCACAGTTCTATTGGCATTATTTTTGAAGTATTTTTCTCCCCCTGTATAATGCCTCTTCAGTCAACTTTGGTTACAGATATGAGTTTTAAAACTGGGGTGAAATATGATGGAAAACAGAGTACATTTCTATTGATGGCAGTTCTTCATGCAGATTTGACCTTTGGGGAAAAGAGGAAGGTTGTTTTGTAACCAAAAAAATCTCTTGCCAAAAATGTTGCCCTGGTAACTGAAGCTGTAAAAAGGAGCCTGGATCCTTCTGCTACCCATTAAAGTGAATCTGACCCTGGAGAGCAAGAGATGGGCCCTGGAGAGCTGGCTGGTGGGGAATGAAAGGGTCTGGGGACGCAGGACATGCCTGTGTGGGCACAGGGGGTTTGAAAGACTGATGCTGGATAGGGGCAGAGAGGATGTGGGAGGCAGCAAAACTGGCTGGTGGGGCTTGGCAGCATCAGTAACGCATGGAAGGACTTGTACAATGCCTTCCCCCAGATGCGATGATGTTTCGAGAATCCCCCTGCAAGTCCCTCCTGCCCCTTGCTACAGCAAAGATCACTTTCTCAGCATCCCCTTCCCTTACCCTTCACCCCCTACAGTACCCATCCCTGAGCAGCCTTCAGCCCCCTTCCTGTTCCCATCAGCCCCACCTCGCCAGTAATGAGGGGGGACGGGTGGGCTGCCCCCCTGCACTCCCACACTTCCCTCTGGATGCCAGCAACAAGTTTAATTGGAAAAAACCAAGGCTGACTTGGAGGCAAGGCAAGGAGGCAGGGAGAGCCTGTACCAGCTGACACCATGATCGATTACCTGGAACTCTACCTGACACTGAAATTAGGGTTTTTTAATGATAGGCCGACTCTCCCTGGATGTGAAATTCAAATGATCTCCAAAGCTTCCCTGCGACCATCACTCGCTGCACGCAGTGGTACACGCCACATGCAGGTACTTTGTCTCTGTCACTGCTGAAAGGACATTGTTATTACCAACAACTCTTTGTATTAACCAGTCTCCTACCTAATAGACAACACTTTACGTTCTGCACCGTTACCCAGTCAGGGCTGCTGTGTGCCTGAGAGACACATGCTTCCCCCCGGCTCCCCTGGGGCAATGGAAAACCAGTGCTCAAAAAGAGTCACCACCAAGCACGATGTGCACACACCTTGCCCCCACCTTCACCCCCCCACCCACCCTCCAGCCCCATGGTGGGTGGTCGCCTGTTTCCTTTGGATGGGGGAGTGGAGTTTTCCCTCCCAGTGACATCTTTCCCATCCCACAGAAATGCTCCAGGCAGCTTTCCCCATCTTTATCCTGTGTGGTGAACCAGCAAGGAAGTGCCTGGTGAGCTGATGGCCTCCTGTGCCCCACGGGCAGGGTGAAGGAGTAGCCATCCCCTCCCAGGGTCTGTGCCGTTGCCAAGCCCTGGTGCGTTGCAGAGCATTTGTGCCTGTGTGGAGGGTACGGTGCTGCTGGTGGAGTTTGCCATGTTCGCCCTTTGGAAGGCAGAGGGAAGGTGACTGGTACAACTGGGAGAGGAGACAGGGGTTACTCTGTGGCAGCTTTCTGCTCGCTTTGACTGTCTTTTCTCATGGGAGATGCCAAGCTGAAGGACCAGTTTTTTCTTCCTGATGGGCAAGGAGGGAAAGGAACAGATAAAAAAGGAGAGAGAGGCAAGAAGTAATACTTGAAATACTGTAAACACAGCAGGGACAACAATAGCCTACAAACCACCATGCATTAAACAGGATTTCCTACGTCTTGTTGCTATATAGAATGGAGATTTGGAAAACCATGTGGAGGGAAGATTTCCTAGCATGGGCAGCAATTTCACTCCAGTTGTAGAGTCCTCCAACAGCACTGCAGCAGGTATTATCACCAATGGGAGCCTTTGTGTGGACCACACAGTGCCAACAGGATGGAGCATGAGTTCTGGATGGTGGGGATGCTGGAGGGAAAAGCGAAAGCCCCCATCTCCAAAACGTTCTCTGCAAATTCAGATTTCACCCCATGAGAAGCGTTGTGAGGAGGTTAGATGGGGACACCAACTGTTCCTAGCTCAAGCAGGAATCACTTTGGGCTGTGTTGAATGAGAAAAGCTGAGCACAAGTGGGTCTAGACAGGAAAGTGTAATTCAGACCTTCTGGTTTGCCTCACCGAGTGAAACCCTGGGTGATGACACCAGCATTTTTCACAGGCTGACCACTGCAGTGCCCATTTCTTCCTTCAGTCAGGTACCTGCTCT
The DNA here is from genome assembly GCA_013399115.1 of Anseranas semipalmata. Taxonomy (NCBI): domain Eukaryota; kingdom Metazoa; phylum Chordata; class Aves; order Anseriformes; family Anseranatidae; genus Anseranas; species Anseranas semipalmata. Next base: position 190,414 of record VXAA01005288.1, read on the forward strand.
GGCATGTGTAACAAATAACCCATGCATCCTCAGTTTCCTCCTGTTTAAGAGATCCTTCTTGTATTTGACATGTGGAGATCACTAACGAGGAAAAGCTGCACAAGTTGCTATGGGAAGATCACATATTCTCTCAACTTTCCCTCTCCATTTTACCTACTTTGCTGAAGGAGGTGACCAGTTACTCCATGGCTGTGGTCTCAGCTGCCCTCTCTGGCCGCCCCTTGGGGCATGTGTTCATCAGTGGCAGAGCTGGTGCTCGTTGTTCAAGGTCTCGTGCTAATACGTCATGTGTGGGGAGGGCAGCGCCGTGCTTTGCTGGTGCATGGGATGCCTTTGCCCCCTGCCACTCCCTCCAGCTGGGTGCCCTGGGCAGCCCGCACCAGCCGTGCTCCAAGCGAGGTCCCCGTGGGAGCTGAGCAGAAAGGGGACGCATGCGGACACTGTTCCCTGCTTTCCTCAATCGCCCAGTGAGCAGCCCCTAATCTGAGGGGCGTGCCGGTATTAATGCCTTTAATAACGACGGATCAGATTGTATGAAGAGTTTTAATTGATGTCTATATCCCCGGAAACATAAAAACAGCCATGCAAACGTCTTACCACTATTATTTTATCAAAGGTTTTGACGTGGCTGCTGCATAGGAGATGTCAGGGAAAAAATTCATGTCTGCAAGGCACAAACAGGCGAAGTAATGGGATATAAATCAAAAACAGTGAAAGGGGAAAGTGGTTAGTCACAAGATCATAGAGTTTTCACTACCAGGGAGAGCAGTGAATTCTCAATACAAGCAGCAGAACTCATTCACTCCCAGGTGCTGCCAGCCCTGTTCCCCTCCCCACTCCCCAGCACACTCACACCCCTCTGCCCCAGGACGCTCCTGGGCAGGGGATGGCAGCCATGGAGGTCGGTACAAGCTGTTTCTCCTCGTGCTTGTACAAAACACAAGGAAACTTAGCCCAAAAGAGGGGTAACAAACAGCACCCCCTTCTCTTTGGCTGGTCAAGAATATAATTAACCCTTCGACATGTCCGCTTAGCTTGCATCACTCAGTCGTCTACCAACAGGTAAGTCTAATTTCCATTACAAAGGGAACAAAGTGAAGTGTGGGAGATGAAAGGGGCTGATAGTTTGCTCCAGGCTGGTGGCAAAGAGGAAGAAGAAAAGTACAAGTTCAGTTCCCCTCATTTGCCCTGGTGTAGCTTTGGGACTGTGCTATGCAAAACCAGTAGCAGAGCAGTTTCAGACCTGCTGGTCCTCAGTGATGAGCTCTGACCTTTGGAGGACGTGGCTGGGACCCCATCAATGCCTCCCAGCACTGTTTGGCTGTGCTGTCCCCTCTCCACAGCCACAGCTTGGCTCCTGAGCCAAGGCAACTGAGAGCTGCTTGTGAGCACCTCACGAGTTGCTGCTGCGCTGGTGCCTTGCAAACACCTCATTTCTGCTCCTCGCAGTGTTCTGCAGGGTGCCATGCTGTGGTGGGAAGACATCCAAACTGGCCAACGGCTGGGAAGGCGTAACTGCATTGTGAGAAGTGCCTGCCTTTCCCAGGGCACTGCTGAGAGGAAGCTTGCAGCATGGCCCCCTTGTCCAGTTGCTTGGCTTGCAAATGTGAAAACCTGGAGAGGGGGTAAGGTGGCAGGAGGAGAGGAAAGGAGGAGAGGATGAAAAGGAGGAAAAACTGGTGGATAAAAAGAAATTTGAAAAAAAGTAAGTGAAATATTCAAACTGGAAAGTGATATTATAGAAAACTGCAGGGAACACGCTTGAGTGCATTCAAATTTATTCAAACTCTGCGTCTGACATTGATGAATGCAACAGCTTTTTCCACAATATGTAGAGCGCACAGGGCATTTAGGATTGCAGCATCCCTTTCACTGCAGCTGTCTTGGGGCCTGTTGTGAGCACTGTGAAGACCCCTACTCTGGGCCCTGGTATGCCCCCTTAAAGAAGAGGCCAGGAAGCCATTTGGGAAGGAAGAGAAAAACAAACAAACAAACAAAAAAGGATTTCAGCAAAAGATGAGGGAGGAAAGATTTCAACGCTAATCCAACCTTACTGTGCATGAGGTCTTTATCTTTGCGGCAGGACCCAGTTACCCCTCTAGCAGTGGTGGAATGTCCTTCCCGACATGCATACATCCATGGGGGGGGGGGGGGGGGGGGGGGGGGGNGGGGGGGGGGTGCGGGGACTGGGATGCACAGACAAACTGCCATTCTGTGGAATGGTGATGGAATAAAAACATTACCCTACTTCCCGCCAACAAGCCTCAGTGCATATTTGCTTTGCAAGCAGGGACTTCAAGATCCTGCTCTCTCTGGCTCCAGTGGCCAAAGGGTCTTGCAGCTCTGGCCCAGCACAAGACCATGACCTTCCTTTGGGGAACACTCTTGCACCCCCTTTGCATGCCACACTGGCAGGCTGCCACCCCAAGTGATGAATTCTGCACTTTCCTCCAATTTCTCCTCCCCTTGCCTGGGAAGCACAGCAGATTTTAGAAATAACAGGGTACAGAAGAGCTTGTGTCAATAAGCACCTGCAAGTGCTTGTCTATGGATTTCATACTTGCAGGGTATTTTGGGTGAGGATGGATGGAGCTGTCTTTCCAATGGATGCTCTGGAAAAAAGTGAAAACCCACCAGCATGCCAAGTAGATATTAGACTCCAACTTTCTCTTCCAATGTTGTGTCTGGACAGCATAAGTCCACGCAGGCTGATATCAAAGCAAGATTTTCCCTGCATACACCTTTCGGTGCTGGAGCTGGTGTCACTGCTCCCCCTGCCCTTTCCAAGTCCCACCACCCTGATTCAGAGGGACATGAAGCTGACACTCTGCATTGCCATTACTCTGGCCCTGTGTGGTCTGCAGGAATCTGGGAGGCAGCCTGAGGGTCCTGGCACCCTTAGCTGGCTGCAGCCACCTATGCAGAGGATGGAATTCCTTCCTTCCTACTCTTTCTGATCATGAATAGCTGAGACAGCCTCTGATATTATTTTATTTTTTCTTTTTCCAGGGCTTTTATACCTTCAGGTTGGAAAGGGTTGTATGTCTAGGACATGGGAGACCTGAATTCATCTCCCAGATGCACAACAAACTCACTGTATGGGTTGGGTCAGGTCACTTCAGCATTGCAGGCTAAATTCCCCACCTGTGATGTAAGAACAAGTTCAGCAGCCTGTTTTTTTTAAATGAAAGATGTTTTTGCAGTGCCATCACTGCAGGCTTTCACATTTTCCACAGTGCCTTTCTGTTACTGCACTATATATAGCACTTATAATTTCTGATTTAGACTGTTTTGGCTTTCCTTTCCTTCTCAGATCTCCTCTCACTGATGTTACCGTGGCTCTATCTTTTGCTCAGATGGAGATCAAAATATTTGGCACATGAAGAAATCTGGCTGCTGGTCCTCCATGATCACAGCGGGGAGCTGCACAACTCCTGGCCCACGGGGCAGCATGCAAATCCAACTCGGCTCCAGCAGTTTGCCTGCCCGGACAGCCATGCGGGAGAGGAGTGAGTGGCCCATCCTCGTGTGTGCTGAGATGCCAGTGCCGCAGAGCCACGGCTGGACCGACCTGGAGATGGTGGAAGCAAGACCAGAGCTCCACCAGATTTGCATGTGGGAACCTTGCCTGGGTCCTGTGGTAGAGATGGGCTGGATGGGAAGGCTGGTGGTGGAGCTGTGCTTCAGGGCAGGACATGGACAGGACGGGTTTCAGGTGGAGGCCCTGGCTCATGAGACATAACAAGAGTCCAAAAGTGAACCTATTCCCCCAAGTTCAGGTTTTCCTTGTTTCCAGCAAGGACCATTTCTAATTCTAGGAAGACCTTTGCCAGATGTTCAGGGTGGTCTCAGAAAACCAAGGCTAAAATGTCAAAAAGACACTTGGTCTGACTGACAAATGAGAAGCAAGAAACTCTGCCCCAGCAGCAGGAGACCCTTGTCACATCTATCTCAGTCATGCCTTGCAAAATGCAGAAGCTGCCTTTCCACACGCCCTGGAACGGGTGGTACCAGAGGCCACCTCTGCCTCGTCCTAGCCACGAGCTGTCCTCAGATGGGCTGGGCAGGGGCCGTGGGGCTGGCAGGTGATGTGCTCATAAGGTCCTGCAGACAGTTTGGGGAGGGGATGTGTGCCGTGGCCTGACAGAGGAACCGAGAGCTTCTCCCTCTCCCCCTCTCTCTCTTTTTCTCTTTAGATCGTCGTCATGGTGTAAACAAACAAGCTAAACTCTATGAGATTTACAGTGCCCAGCTTCGGTGGCTTCCAGTGCGGCGCAGTGAGATATTTCTGTACAGGCAGGCTAAGCACTTTCCATTTTATACCTCAGCGGCTTTATAGCATCTTAAGGATTTCTGTGCATGCCTGGCTTCACTCAGAGGGAAAAAAATCAAGCTTGTAAATAAATACTAAATATATATGAACAAAAAAGACAGAAGGGAAGAGAGAGGGACACACACACACACACACACACACGCACTGGCAGAAGTGGTGAGGGGACGCAGAGAGAGGGGACTGAGAGGGAGATGGAGAGGTGCGAGATAAAGCAGAGCCAGCTGAGCAGCAAGCTGAGGACCGGCTCTCCTCCACCACAGCCAGATGGAAAGAAAATAAGCCAGAGCCAGCAGCTCTCCAGCAATTTGGGGAATATTAATTTCCCATCGGGTGAAGTTGATGGCACTGCCCGGGGTTAAGCCGAGAGGGCAGGGAAAGGAGCGCTGCCCCTCAGTCAGAACTCGCCCCCCAGCTGGGTGATCTGCACCTCCTCGTTTTGCCTCTCCGCCCTTGGGTAAGCACATCCCACAGGGCTTCACCCAGCCCCGTTCTGCAGCAGGGTCCCGGCACAGGAGCTGCCCTCAGCCCTGCACAACCCGGCAAGGGGGGACCTCCTGCGTGCTCCTGCGCCTGTTGTGAAGGTCAGGTCCAGCATCAAGGCGAGCAGCAACTTTCTGTCCTCCCCGAACCCATCTTGGGGGTAACCAGGTTTTCTGTCCTTAGTCCCGCTGCTGCTCTCATCAGGAGGACAGAAACACAGCCTGTGGCCTGCAGCTGAGACCCCAGGGGGTGTTTGCTCTCTATCAGCAGTGTTTTCCTCTAGCCTGCCACAAGTGGACCCTTGCTGCCCAGCGAGCTCTTAGGAATGAGCCACAAGGGGAGCTTTTTTGTGCTTTGCATTTTGTTTTGATGCAAATGAAGAGTTTACTCCCTGGTCAGGATCTTTCACCCACACCTGTAACACCGCAAACAAGCCTGAGGTCCAGCTGCATGTAGCAGCAGGACATGTTCCCCAGGGGAACCTTCCTCGCTCCTGGCACCCACCACCAGCTCCGTGGCTCCAACACATGGAGGTGAGCCTCCTCCATGCTTCCGAGTGGCAGATCTTGCCGCACCACATCGTCCCACTGCTGGGGATGGGGCAAGGAAAGGAAGAAGTGACTTAGTGCCAGGGGTGGGAGCCAAACAAAGTTCGAATTTTTGTAGGCTCGTCATCCATGGGCATTACGCCACACCATGTGTGGAAAGCACGCTGAAAGCCAGCGGGTTTAACAGCACCGCCACAGTTCTATGTGGCAAACGTCAGCCCACATCCACACCTGAACGTGGGCACCCTTGCACCTTGGCAGAGCTGGGCTGGGGAACCCTGGCAATAAGGGCTGCGGCCAGGACCTCTTTATACAGACAAGTCCACCATGGAGATAGCATGTCTCCATCCCCAGGCGTGGGCTACCCCTGCTCCGCTCCGACGCCAGCTCCTTGCTGCTGGGCAGGGGCACTGCTGGGCTGGGAGAGGGGAGCATCCCCCCTCGGGTCGCTGGCAATTCCTCACCAGTCTCTCCGTGCCCGGGACTCGCTTTCCCTTCTCAGATATTAAGTATTCAAACCTCATTTACATCCTTATTTTTCAATTTGCTGCCACAGTAGTTTAATTTATTCTATATAATTTCTTTTTCTGAGGGGACATTAATCATTGCCCTGTGCTTTTTGGCGCCTGTGGGATATGTGTGTGTTTTTTTTTAAATCAATAAAATAAAGCAACCTTCCTTCCTTCTACCCACCCCCACACTCCTTCCCACCCCCATCGTGCCCCTTTGCCGGAGGAGAGAAATATCATTTCTCTCACCATTTTTTCCCCCCATTGTTTCCTTCATTTGCAGCCCAAACAGATTAACTTGTCTTTTGATTTCTGATGAAATGCTGCGTGAGCAGGGTGGGGACAGCACCAGTCTGGGGCTGCCCGCCGTGTCACTCAAAGGGCGGGTTTAGGATGACGTCCCTGCTGAACCGCCGGAGCCTGGAGCCACTGGAAGGGGAAATTTGGTGTGGAGAAAGAGAGAAGAAACCAGGACTTGGAAAGAGGGAGTCCGCTTGTGGGGCGGGGGGGACAGGGAGGATGCAGGAGCAGTNAGATCGTCGTCATGGTGTAAACAAACAAGCTAAACTCTATGAGATTTACAGTGCCCAGCTTCGGTGGCTTCCAGTGCGGCGCAGTGAGATATTTCTGTACAGGCAGGCTAAGCACTTTCCATTTTATACCTCAGCGGCTTTATAGCATCTTAAGGATTTCTGTGCATGCCTGGCTTCACTCAGAGGGAAAAAAATCAAGCTTGTAAATAAATACTAAATATATATGAACAAAAAAGACAGAAGGGAAGAGAGAGGGACACACACACACACACACACACACGCACTGGCAGAAGTGGTGAGGGGACGCAGAGAGAGGGGACTGAGAGGGAGATGGAGAGGTGCGAGATAAAGCAGAGCCAGCTGAGCAGCAAGCTGAGGACCGGCTCTCCTCCACCACAGCCAGATGGAAAGAAAATAAGCCAGAGCCAGCAGCTCTCCAGCAATTTGGGGAATATTAATTTCCCATCGGGTGAAGTTGATGGCACTGCCCGGGGTTAAGCCGAGAGGGCAGGGAAAGGAGCGCTGCCCCTCAGTCAGAACTCGCCCCCCAGCTGGGTGATCTGCACCTCCTCGTTTTGCCTCTCCGCCCTTGGGTAAGCACATCCCACAGGGCTTCACCCAGCCCCGTTCTGCAGCAGGGTCCCGGCACAGGAGCTGCCCTCAGCCCTGCACAACCCGGCAAGGGGGGACCTCCTGCGTGCTCCTGCGCCTGTTGTGAAGGTCAGGTCCAGCATCAAGGCGAGCAGCAACTTTCTGTCCTCCCCGAACCCATCTTGGGGGTAACCAGGTTTTCTGTCCTTAGTCCCGCTGCTGCTCTCATCAGGAGGACAGAAACACAGCCTGTGGCCTGCAGCTGAGACCCCAGGGGGTGTTTGCTCTCTATCAGCAGTGTTTTCCTCTAGCCTGCCACAAGTGGACCCTTGCTGCCCAGCGAGCTCTTAGGAATGAGCCACAAGGGGAGCTTTTTTGTGCTTTGCATTTTGTTTTGATGCAAATGAAGAGTTTACTCCCTGGTCAGGATCTTTCACCCACACCTGTAACACCGCAAACAAGCCTGAGGTCCAGCTGCATGTAGCAGCAGGACATGTTCCCCAGGGGAACCTTCCTCGCTCCTGGCACCCACCACCAGCTCCGTGGCTCCAACACATGGAGGTGAGCCTCCTCCATGCTTCCGAGTGGCAGATCTTGCCGCACCACATCGTCCCACTGCTGGGGATGGGGCAAGGAAAGGAAGAAGTGACTTAGTGCCAGGGGTGGGAGCCAAACAAAGTTCGAATTTTTGTAGGCTCGTCATCCATGGGCATTACGCCACACCATGTGTGGAAAGCACGCTGAAAGCCAGCGGGTTTAACAGCACCGCCACAGTTCTATGTGGCAAACGTCAGCCCACATCCACACCTGAACGTGGGCACCCTTGCACCTTGGCAGAGCTGGGCTGGGGAACCCTGGCAATAAGGGCTGCGGCCAGGACCTCTTTATACAGACAAGTCCACCATGGAGATAGCATGTCTCCATCCCCAGGCGTGGGCTACCCCTGCTCCGCTCCGACGCCAGCTCCTTGCTGCTGGGCAGGGGCACTGCTGGGCTGGGAGAGGGGAGCATCCCCCCTCGGGTCGCTGGCAATTCCTCACCAGTCTCTCCGTGCCCGGGACTCGCTTTCCCTTCTCAGATATTAAGTATTCAAACCTCATTTACATCCTTATTTTTCAATTTGCTGCCACAGTAGTTTAATTTATTCTATATAATTTCTTTTTCTGAGGGGACATTAATCATTGCCCTGTGCTTTTTGGCGCCTGTGGGATATGTGTGTGTTTTTTTTTAAATCAATAAAATAAAGCAACCTTCCTTCCTTCTACCCACCCCCACACTCCTTCCCACCCCCATCGTGCCCCTTTGCCGGAGGAGAGAAATATCATTTCTCTCACCATTTTTTCCCCCCATTGTTTCCTTCATTTGCAGCCCAAACAGATTAACTTGTCTTTTGATTTCTGATGAAATGCTGCGTGAGCAGGGTGGGGACAGCACCAGTCTGGGGCTGCCCGNGCCGTGTCACTCAAAGGGCGGGTTTAGGATGACGTCCCTGCTGAACCGCCGGAGCCTGGAGCCACTGGAAGGGGAAATTTGGTGTGGAGAAAGAGAGAAGAAACCAGGACTTGGAAAGAGGGAGTCCGCTTGTGGGGCGGGGGGGACAGGGAGGATGCAGGAGCAGTGACAATGAAGCGCAGACAAGCAGCTGAGAAGATGGGGCAATGCCAACTACAGGACTAGGAAAATAATGGGGAAGAAGGAAGAAGGGGAGAGAGTATGGGAAGAGAAAAGCAAAAAAGCAAGAAAAAGGCAAGAGAAAATAATGCAGGAAAAAAAAAAAGAAAAAGACCAGCGCACTCAGCTTAATGGCTTTTCCATTTGGCTCTGGCTGAGTATTCACTCTTTCTAGAGCAGCTTCTGTGCCCCGACGTGGAGCCTCCAGGGTGTGGGTTGCCCCCCCCCGTGCAGGATGCGGCCCTGCTGCAGCAGGGCGGGGGCGCGGGGCTCCTCAGCCATGGACCGCATGTTTTTGGTTTTTTGACCATTGCGGCTGCCTCCTTTTGTTGTTATGTAATCTCTGATAATGTACGTCCAGTTCTGAGAGGATGCTTAATGCGGTATTAGTCAGTTGAAATATAATTGTAAATTACATGCCTGCAGCTAGAAAAAAATGGTTACAGCGGAAAACATCCTTCTTTAGTAGCATACTATAATCAAGAGAGCAGATCAAAAAAAGAATTTTGATGGACCAGTTTTCCATTGGAAAAATGCAGAATCCTCCAAATTAAACTATTTTGTGGAAATGTTAAACGTTGACTGGAACTTTTGGCAGATATTTGAACTGACCCAAAATGTAATGGATTATTTGTTTTTGCCTTCCTCATTATATTTATAAGTAATTTTGTGTTTTCAATGCTATCAAAACATAAACTTTAACATGATTTTTATGCTTCTGCATTGAATTTGTTTCAGAATTAACATTCTGTTCTACCCCATCCTGTCCACTCTATTTTTTCATTTCACTTCATGATGAAAATTAATGTAGAAATAACAGAATTTCCTGTAGGCTGGAACTTCTATTTTCTAAATGTTTCTAGAGACCAGCAAAGCTAGTAGGTAATGGAACATTTTTCCCAACATTATGACAAGACAGAAGATGTTAATTTGAAAATATTTATCTCCAATGAAAATTTTTTTGGTTACGGTAGAAAAGCCAAAATTCTCAGCCATCTTCAATGAAATAGGGTTGGACACTGGGGTTTTTGTCTGCATCAATGCCCAGATCCACCCACACAGTGAAGGGAGCTGCAGTGCAAGTGTATGGCCCCAATCACATCATTTGGCAAACAGCACCCAACGATGCTGGTGGAAGGAGGGGAGAGGCTGCACCCCTCGTCCTCCACCGCAGTAGGCTTTCCTGGCTAAAATAGACACATTTCTGGGAGTTGTGTTTGTATTATTGCTTTGCTGCTAGTGTTGTTCTGCTGATGTCTATCTTTAAGGTATATGAAAGGTGCTTATGGGAGTACATGGGAGTGTTTTGGACATGTAACAGACAGAAATGAACTCACCCTTGCAGAGAGCATGAGCCTTTCTTCATCACCTCACCACGTGCAATCCTACATGGGAGAGCATCACAGCAAGTCCAGATGGCATTCCCTTCCTGGAGGTGACTCTGGAGAAATGACTACGAGGCTGGTCCCGGCTTTGCTGCATCCTACACACCCTGTGAGAGCTCCCAGTTTTGAACCAGGAGATGCAAACCCTCTCCTTGTCCTGTTCCTGTTTTTCGGATTGGACTCAGCTCTTTGCCACCTGGGCTTGGCTCCGACCTCTTGCAGGACTCCCACCCCGTGCGCTGCAGTGTGCCCCGGGTGGATGTAGGGTCTGGCCCCTTGTCCACGTGAGGAAGGAATGCGTGGAGTTCAGCACTTGCATCTGTGCAGCAAGCATTTTCTGCACATTTGTAGCTGTGCTTATGTTGCTCGCAGATGCCTCAGGGAGCGCTCTGTGGAGCTGAAATAATGTAAGATCTGTTCTGCTCAGGGTGTTTCACTCCCTGGCTGGTAGGAATACCACACGAAGACCAGATCTTGCAGTATTTCAGCCCCGTAAGTGGCTCCTTGAGGCAAAAAAAGACCCGTGAAGAAGAAACACAAACACAAATACCAAGATATTTGGTTTCCCAGTGTGATCTTCTCTCCTCTTCTACCATTTTTGTACTCACTGGTACCCGTGCAAAAATAGAATAGAATAGAATAGAATAGAATAGAATAGAATAAAATAAAATAAAATAAAATAAAATAAAATAAAATAACACCCCAGTCACAAAACAGCCAAAACAGTGGATACTGCAGAGTGCAGCTTGCAGGTTTCATAAAATACTATGACATACATATACAGCACAGGTATAGATAGGACAAAAAAATATACCTGCATTTTTAACAAAATTTATCCACGATTCTGCCACAAAATATGTGCAGATTGGATGATCTTATGCATGATCTTATAGACAAAATGCAACTGCACCTGTTCATACACAGACCTGCCATGGGGCACTGCCGTGCGTGCGTCCTGAAATGCAGCCATGAGCATGACAAAATCAGACTGAAGGAACCCCAGCAGCTGGGGGATCCGGACACAGAGGGGTTGGGGGGTGCCTTACAAAACATGCACAGGGGCACGATGAGCCATGTGGTGATCATGGCATACAGGGCACGTGTGCCAGAAAACGTGTGTCCACCCACGCACATGCTGCTGAGCAAGGAGGGAGCAGCCAGCAGGGGTGCTGGAGGCCAAGATTTGCAAAGCTGGCTAATGCTAAGGTTGGAATTTGCAACTTTTGTCTGAAAAAAAACACCCTGTTGCCTCCTGTTTTGCTCTGGAGCTGTGACAGCTCAGCCACATTTGGTACAGTAGAAGTAAACAACATGGGCTTCCTTCATTTTGCATTGCTGAGTCCCCTGTAGTGGCCACTGCAGCTGCTGCTGTCCCTGTTCAACAGAAGCTGGGCAAAGAACAGGTGAGATAAGGCCAGGGTTGTGCTGGAGCCCATGAAGGAGGATGGTCCTAACCCCAAAGCACGTGCTGTCTTCAGAGATGGGGTGCGGGAGGACAGAGGAAAGCAAAGAGATTTGCCCAGGGTTACCCAGCAGGAAGGAGTGTGCTCATGCTAACCCCTCCTGGTGTGCTCCCTGGTATGTCCAGCCAGTCCCACCACCCCCCTGGCTTTCAGTTTTCCCACTTCCGAAACAGCGATAAGATGTTTTCCTACGCTGGAAAAAGGAACAGAGGTCTTATGCTGGTAAAACCATCTGAAGCACTTGAATGGCAGGCGCTAGGGAAAGGCTGGCACTGCTGCTGTGCTAGGGCTGGTGGAGAGAAGAACCAACACTGTGGTCCCCATCCCAGACAGCTTACCGCGTCCTGGAGAGAAGAGGGGGGTGGGTGGGGGCGGTGTCCATAGGCCAGTTGTTGGGCACAAGGGAAACCCAAATCGCATTGTTCTCAATGTCTTGGTTTTCCTGAGACTTGCTTCCACATGCTGAGTGAAGCATAACAGGGCCTTTGGGATAGGAAAGGGATAACACCAGTGGAGAGTCAAGGTTTGTCTGGGAAGGGTGTCTTCTATGGGCATGTCTGTGAGGCTGTGAGAAAATGAGTGCTTCTTCAGGGGGTGGGAGGGACTGGACTTCCAATGACAAGAAAAGAGTGGAAAGTGCTGAAAGATGGGCACCATTCTTTGGAAACCCCACATTTCTCAGCCAAAGCTTGTATTTGGAGGGATATTTGGTTTTCTCTCTGCCAGTCTGGCATACAGAAAAACTGTTGAGGGTTGTGCACAAGGTACCATTTTCCAGCCAGGTCCATTCTTCTCTGTTTCACTTTCATTTGCTCTTTGTAATTTGTTCTTCTCCTCTTTGAAACATTTTAATTGCTTGATCAGTTTGCAGCATCAGCAGCATGTGACGTAGCCATCTTTTTCACATATACACAACACCTCCTCCCCAAATATGTAATAGCAAGTGACTGAAGTGAGCAGCAGACATCTCCACTAAGCCAACATGGCAATGAGCAGAGCACAGCGGTCAGAAAAATCGGCAGCTCCCAGCCCCATCTGAACAGGGCTGATTACAATGCCCCGGGCATCCTGGTGCCTCCTTGCAGCTGGGATGGGCAACGCGGAGGCAGAGCTGTCCTTATGGAAGGAGGAAATAGGGTTCTGGTGGAGAAGCCCAATGCCAGTGTGCGACGGGGGCCTTGTCCCCCCCCCAGGAGAGCAGGGTCCGTGGGGCACGGCCCTACCTGCACAGGGCTGGGTGCTGCAGGCAGTGATGTTTGCTGCTGCCGCACAGAGGCAACCCTGGAAATTTCCTGGAACTCCAGGTCCGGAGCCAGCCCCTGCTTGGGGGAAGGATGCTGCTGCGTCTCAGTCCATAAAGTCCCCAGAATGGGAGGAAGGGGCGAGAGACACACAAAGTCAGTAGTAAAAAGAAATGAAAGTCGGCAGCTTGCCACAGCTGAGTGCAGACTCTGCAGAGCTGCCTCTTTTATTGGTGCCCAGACTGAAGGGAGGTTTACGCTCTCAAACAAGCCAAATTGGAAATGGAATGCCGGCCGGAGCCCTCCAAGCAGGCTGCTGCCTGGAGAGCCACCCTGAAATCTGCTGCTTTCCCTCACCTTTCTCTCCTCCATCCTTGCTCCTCCTTTCCACACCTCCATCACTGCCCCCTTCATCTCTCAGCTCCTCCTCCTCCCCATGGGCTTGTCCTCTGCTGCTGGCTTCCCCCACAGCTCCTGCCATCAGCCAATGCGGGGAAGACCTTTGGGTGGTGGGAATGGCTCAGCTTGCTCAAGGGCAGCCAGGATGAATGAGGGTGAGAGAAGGCATCTGGGGCCATTTCTTTCCACTGCTTTGCTGATGAGCTTAGGGCAGTAATTTGCATCACAGTGACACTGTGCTGTGGTCTGTCCTCAGGTTTGTGCCATCCTGCTGTTGGGAGGAGAGGGAGGGTGAAGCATGGAAGATGTGGAAGAAACACAGCAAACAGCAGACATGCAGGTGATAGCACAGAGGGGAGACCCATCACACAGGGGCCTGGCACATAACCTGGCACACATGGTGCTGGTTAAGAACTGAATGCCAGATAAACCATGAAAATAACTTGCCTATTAATGCAGAGCTTAAAGGCTTGGGATGGAGAGAAAACACGGGTGAAACACCAAAACTGGACCTGCTGTCAGGAAGTTATTCCCTGATAAAATGGCATCTGAATGAACATGTCTATTGGGTGCTTATTCCTGAGCAAGATCCCCAGGCCTGTGCTGAACAGGGCACTGATTGCTCCGTGATGCTTCAGGATCCTGTTCAGACCTGCTGACTTGCTAAGTCTGTGCTGGGACACCCAGGCACATTTGTAAAAGACCACTAGAGGCTGAAGGTGAGACATCAGTCACCAGCTACTCTGGGGACCTGGGCTCTCTTCTGCTCACCAGCTGATTTTTTTCCATGTCATTTCATTTATCCAATGCCTCAGTTTGCTGCCTGCAAAAGCCCAAAGGGATTATGACATCTGTTGTCACATTAAAACACGGTCTTGATTATGAGGAGGTCAGGTACCATGGTGGGAGCTGTTACAGTCTGAAACACTGGTCTTGTCCCATGTGGTGCTCTACAGCACTGCTTCTTCTGGTGGGAAAAGGTCCTGCTAGAGTCAGCTCGGTGCTCGTGGAGCGTCTTACAGCCAGCATGCAGGAAAATTGTTTACTCTCATTCTTTCCTCCAGTTCTGGCTGTTGAAGCAAAAACACACAATAAAGTAAAGAGGGTTTTAATGACAATCTGCCAGCACGTTTAATATTCCAGCTTGAGGAATGATCCAGTTGTGTACTGGAGCCAAGGGAAAGGATGCGGTTACTTCCAGTGGACACCCAATCGGTGCAAAAAGAAGCAAACCTCATGGAGGATGGGCCAGCTGCTCATCACCAACCTGCAAAAAAGAGCAGTCACTTCAACAGCCAAATGCTGACCTTCAGATTCGGTGCTCACTCTCCTACAGTCAGTGTGTCATATAGGTCCACGATGAGTGGAGAACCTGGGAGCTCTAGGCAGCTTTAACAAGGATTATGTCCCCTGCAGTGCTCTGTAAGTTCCTAGTCTGCTCAGGGATAAGGACTGGGAGCTTTTTGTGCAGAACTCTGATGCTCCCCTCTCCGTACAAATTCAAGTCTAAGAGAAGGATGCAGAGGTGTGTTTGTGCTGCACTTGTTTGTAGCTGATGCTCTCTCCTCATCTGCTGGATTATTGGCCCCGATTGGCTCTGTCATCCAGCAATCCTTCATGTGCACAAAATTATTTGGACAACTCCCGCTGTTTCAGAAGCATACTAGCCTGTGCGGCTCCACTGACATTACCTACTCTGCCAGGCAGGTGGCTGCAGAGAAAAAGGCTTATTTATACAATGCATTGGAGAGCCAGAAGGGGATTCTTGACAGCAAAGAAGATGAGAGACCTGTGGATATGAGAACCAGTTGCCCTCTTCAGCCCTGACTGGCAGTCTGCTGCTGGTCAAATCAACACTGAGCCTGCCTGGGGCAGAGCTGGATTTCGGGGTGACTGGGAGTCGAATCCAGGGCACTTGTAGGGGTTCCACTGCCTCCAAGAACAGGGGATCAGATAGCAAATTCAGATGAAGGAGAAAGGGTTGTGGTAGCAACACAGAGTGCAAGCAGAGCTTCTCAAGTGCAGAAGTTGCTGGTGGGACAGAGCTGGAGACCTCGGACAGCTGAGAACTTACTGACTGTTGACAGTTTCCCAGCATTTGGAGGAACAGGATTTGGGAGACATCATGCAGTAATCACAGCAGGAATTGAGTTAATTTGTAACACTGAAGCCTGATCATAATGGAAACAGTCCTGCAGGGCCAGGATGCTCAGGGTCAAAGTGATAGCAGGGCTTATAGCCACATGAAAGCCAGGCTGAAGAAAGGAAAGATCAGCTGAGGGGCAATGTTAGGTGAACATGTGCTGCCTTTGCACACATGGGTCAGAGCCACTAGTGCCTAAGAAGGATGGAAGGAAAGGGTCTAGTGAAGGTAATCCGGGTCCCAGGGAGCCCTCTGTCCCACCGTGAGACACATCTGAACACCCGTTTGGCACCAGGTGTTCCTCTCAGCCTCTGCTCTCTGCCTTGCGAGAGCCCAGCAGCCTGGCACAAACCATCCCGGCCCAGCTCCCTTCAGCCCACCTGGTGCCCTACACTGGGGGTGCAGCGTGGCAGATCCCGCCGGGAGGCAAAGCTCCCGCTCGGCCAGGTGGTACAGCCTGGTGCTTCGCGCGCGCTGAGCTCCTGGTGCGGGGAGATTTTACAGGGCCCATGAGAGATGCTGAAGGCTGACCCTCTCTGTCATTGGGGGAGGAACTTTTTGGTTACCTCCGAGCAAAAGGACAAAGCGTTATATGATATATTTGATAAAACAAAACACACACCAAAAAANGGCCAATGCACAGGAAGGTAATGTGTTCATTTGAATAATGGGCAAAATCAAATTAATTCTACATTAAATAGTTCTGAATAAAGGGTTTAAGTCAGCAGTTTCAAACTTGTTTTCCTTAATTACTTTCCGTGTTTAATGTCATTAAGAAGATTAAAAATTCATTAACAAGAGTAGTAAAGTGGCAAATCAGTAAAGCTATCACTCCAGGTTAAAAACTACGCTGAGGTTGACACTTTGTACACTTCCACAGGCGCCGTGTGGAACGCGGCTGGGGACGGCTGGGGGGGATGCGCCAGCCCCCTGCCACCGGGCAAGCGAGGGGTGGGCCAGGGCCGGCCTTGCCTGGCCATGGCAGCCGCTGCCCCCGTTAGCTCAGCACGGAGGAAGGCAGCCTTCCTCGGAAGGGCAGCAGGCCGCGGGAAGCGCAGCAGTATAACCGTCGAATATGGCAAGCATCAGGAGCAGACTCAAGCATGGAGAATGGCAGGTATTATAAAGCACTAAGGCGTGTTAAGGCAATCCAATTGCTTGATTGGCCTCATGTCCTGAGCCCTTTCAGTTGGAAGACTCAGAGGGCACGAAGCACAGGGGAACCACTGAGCTGCGCCAGGCTGGCCCCTGGGGATAAGGCAGGGTGGGGAGAAAAATTTGGGGTTCTTTTTCTCCTTTAGCTTTGCAGTATGCAAATATCCCTGGTCCCCAGGAGTAGAGTTTAAGAGCAGAACAAGGCTGTTTGTTCAGAGCAGACAATTTTGTCAGCCTTTGGGAACCTGCCCCATGCTGCCCTAACAAACAGCCTCGAGGTCCCTGATGACACACGCGTCCCACCGCAGCCCATCCCAGCCGAGTCCACAGTGAGAGGTCAGCTCCACCCGCACAGGCTCTGATCTGACAGGCAAAGCAAGAGAAAGGAAGCCCCATGAGGAAGGATGTGCCCCATGTCACCCACCAGGGCTGTGGTGGGGACAGAAAGAGAGCTCTGATGTCTCTAGTTCAGTGCAAGAGTCAGCTGGTGTCACCCCGCAGCAGCACTGCAAAGTTGGTGGTGCTGGCCCTGCAAAAATGGCCTCCAGGAGCTGTAACATCAGCTGTTTTAAATGATCTCTTTGTATCTACTTTATTTTCTGTTTCTTGAGCTCTAAAGGGGGCTTTATTTATCTTTATCTTAACAGAGCTCCACCTGGGTAGACAGGAGCACAGGGCAGTGCTCCCTCTGCTTGCAGCCCCACACCTGGGTCCTGCTGGCTCCCCACCAAGACACATCTGGCTGGCTGTCCCACCTCTGTGACAAGCAGAGGCCCCGGTCCCTGGGGGTTTGATGTGCAGGGGTCGGGATCTCGTAGCTGCAGCTGGGGATGGAGAGGGAATCAGAATGGGGTGGCATACGGTGGAGAGCAGCACCCGCTCTGCCCTGACACCTGGTGAAGCACACCACCGGCAGGAGCACTGCACTTGTGGCTAGGGCCTGTCTGCCAGGAGCTGCCTGCTTCCCACAGGATCCTGAGCAAGTCTTCCCGGCCCCACAGAGCATGTCATCCCCAGTTTGTCAGTGAGGAAACTGAGGCACAGGGGAGCGACTGGTGGGCATGGCTTGATGCTATGGGAAAATCTAGAAGTGAAACCTGGCCAATGTCAATCCCATTGTCCAATATCAATCCCATTGCTAACCCTTGGGCCCAGAGACTGAATGCTCCACTGTGATGGTGGCCCTTAGTCCCTTCTGAAGTGGAGGAATCAGCCTGGACAAGGGAAACATTTGTGGTTCAACTGAAAATCTTGGTGTGCTCCAAAGCCAACCCACCTGCCCGTTCCTCCAGTCCCAAATGCCCCAGGGACCCCATGTGCTCCTACCCACATGCGTGGACCTCGTTCATGGTGCAGCCTGGTGGTTCCCTCAAGGAAGGACTTTGGCTGGTGACCCCCAGACCCACTATTTCCCACCCAAGGCTGTGAGGAGGCCAAGGCAAACCCCCATGGTTAAGTGTCCTCTTGCCAGGCCTCTGGTTGGGATTACTCTCCCCTCCCTGGCCAGAGGAGGGGAGAGGCAGAGGCATTCCTGTTGTCATGAGTACTCGTCATGAAAAGTCATTTCTGACCAAGAAAAGCACCGTGCTCCATGACTGTGGGTCCTCTGGAAGAGTCAGCTGAAATCCTCACCTGCAGCAGGGGGTAACACAAAACAGGCCATTGATTTTGTGACACAAGGAGGGGGAGAAGGCCACATCTGGGTTTTGTGTTCCACAGCTTTCAAAGAAGAACGTGCACTTATTTTACATATTTTTCTAAGAGGCCCTGATCAGCCAGACCATGGCAAGAAGGGACCATGGGCTGCCCAGTGGCCGGATTTCCCTCTCCTTTATTTTGCTTAGCAGAAAACACAGGGGTTTGATTTCTTTCTGCTCAGTTTTGGAATAGAAATGTTTTTGTCTTCAATTGCCAAATTTTCCTTGGACCAGGAAGTCAGAGCCCTGCTCTGATGAGCAGCATGACAGAAAGACACATTTCTCCCCTATTTTTCCCCAGCTTTGGTGAGGGGCTCCCATCTGTGGGGCTGCACGTTCCTCCCTCCCGGCCTCTGTGGGATCGAGCAGAAGCCTCCTCGCAGCCCATTCTCACCGCGTCCCTTTGTTCCCGGGAAGCTACAGCAGCCCTGTTTTGGGAGCAGGTGGGAGGAGGGAAAGCCCTTTTATTTTTTTTTTATTTTTTTGCCCTCCCCTTTTATTCTTTTGCAAGCTTTAATTATCGAAGGACTGAATTTGAGCTGTTCCTGTCTTCTCCTTCCTTCCCATCATTTCCCAGACAGCGTTTCTAACAAAGGCCTGTGGTTTGGGTTTGGGGATTTTTTTTTCCCTTTTCTTTTCCCCTCCAGAGATCTAAGGCCTGTAATGAGACACCAACACCCTCGCCTCCCTACAGCCCCCAACCCAAGCCCTCTGCCTCGCCTGCCCCTCCCCGGCCGGTCCCCTCCCGCGGGAGGGAGGGCACCCGACCTGGCCGGTCCCTCCTGGGAGGTGAGCACGATAGAGTTACAAGGGAGAGCAGCTTGCACACTGCCTCCGCTTTGATGAGGCAACATTTAATTATCTCCCTCTCCCCCAAGCCCTCCCCCAGTGAAAAAGATCTCCTATTGTCTAGGCTAATTTGTCCCTTTTTCTTAATTCCCCAACCTGTGTGCTAAACCCTAGGTTCGCGTTACTCCAACACCCATCTCTCCTGCTCCTTTACCAGAGCCATGAAACGCGATGGCAGGAGTCTGCATGTCCTCCCTGCGCTCCCCGTGCCCCCGGGACAATGCTGGGATCTGAAGCCCTCCAGGCACAGAAGAAATTGAAGCATGTAGATCAGCCATGGCCAAAGAGGCAAGGTGCCTAAAAGCCTCTGGACATTTGGCTCCCACAGCCTCAGATCTACTGGAGTGAGTGGCCAGGAGCAGTGCCATGGGCCCTCACCACACCAAGTGCAGTCACATTGCTTGTGTCAGCTGGAGAGGATGGAGGAGAGCAGGACCTGGCCCTCCGGACACCTCTCAAAGCTGTCTGCCCACCTTGCTGTACTGGGAGGGATTTTGTGGTTGATGAAATCCTGTTTTAGTTTTGGATTGGAAAGGGAGAGGGGAGGAGCAGATCCCTGTGAGCTGTTTTATTTGGATTTTTTCCTCATGGCAGCGGAGCAGTGCCCGGTGCCAGCTGGCTGCACATCCCGGGGCACTGGGCAAGAGCTGCGCCCCGTGCCCAGCTGCGGGCTGATCCTGGCTCTGTGTTCTCTCACGCTCCTGTGGGATGCAGGGGCACAGACACAGAGGGATGCTGGTNGGAGCACCCCTGCTCTGCCTCCACCATAACCACACAGGCAAGCAGCTGTGCTTCCTTCCCGGGGGCTGGGGACTCCTCTGTCCCCCATGGGCTCTTGCAGTCTGTTGGCCCAGAGACCCTCCAAGACCATCCCGGAGAGGGCCAAGGAGACGGCAGTCATCTGCCTTGGCCACCGCACGTCCTGGCACTGCCCAGGATGGGACCACCAGCCCAGTGGTGGGGTGTGCTGTGGGAACACAGCCAGGAGGTGACAGGGGGTCTGGCAGTGTGCAGGCTGCCCTGGAGCCCATCTCAGGCCATGGGTGGGGGTTGAAATTCCGTGGGGAAGCCAAGGCGCTGTGCCTTTGCCCCTCACCTTCCTCCAGGAGGAGGAAGGCACTGTCAAAAGGCGTAGAGCAAGGATCTGGCGCGCGGAGAGGGAGCCTGGAGAAAGGGAGCTGAAGGGGGAGGAGAGCAGAGCAGTTGCCAGGCTGACTTGAGCCAGAGCCTTTCATGGGGGGGCAAGGGGCAGGAAACATGGAGGATCAACATTGTCTTCTCCAAAGGGGAGAAGAAAAGAGTGAGAGAATGCAGGAGGAAGACAAAGGGAAACAGGACTTGTTGGGGGAAAGAGGGGGACGCTCAGGGATTGAAGCAGGCTGGGGTCCAACTTAATAAGAAGCGAACCAAAACAAAACCCAAACAAAAAGTGACTCAAGTTGGCTGCGGGCACCCCCTCCCCCTCGCCGCCGTCCCCAGAAGGCAGCGAAGCTGCGGCTTCAAACAGCCACCTCACAATAAATTCATGGCAGCCAGGGCCGGGAAACAGGCTGCTGCAATTTAAAGGAAGCGTGGATTTGCATATTGAATTAAAATTAAGAGCTAATTATGCAAATAAATTATGACATTTGGCAGGAGAATTTGCTTCAAGATCATTTATTACGTTCTTTTTATAACAGTGCGAGCGTTTAACGGTCAAAGACAATATTTTAAAGGAAAATTAACGCAAGATTATTAACCTAAAAACAATTCCACATTAATGAGATGTATTTCTCTTCAACTTCTCACACCTGGCTGCCTATTGATGCCCAGCCAGGACTGTCTCTCAATAATTGGCATTTTTTTTGCAGGCAAATATTGAATGAGGTGGTGAATGTTGCTTTGGACAAACTCACTCAGGAAAATTCCTTCAGGGTTTTAGCTTGCTGGTCTGTAAAGGAAAGTTGTGAAGGTCAAACATGTTTCACGTCGTTCTTCTGTGCGCTCGGACTGACCGGGTCCGGATGCGCTTGGGAGAGGACACAGTGCTGGCTACCCCATCCGCATGAGAATAAAAGCTCCCCTGCTAAAATGTGCGTGATTGTTTTTCCGAAGAGATGTAAAATGAAGGTCTTAGCCATTTGTGGTCATTAAAGATCCCGTGGCATTTTTTCACAAGATCAGGGCTGTTAACCCTGGTGTCTTAGCTCCCCTCCAGCCCAGGCAATCGCTGCCCGCCCGGCGCTGGGACCCTCAGGTGGGGCAGGCGCTGCCCTTCCCGTCCCAGGACAGCGGTGCACAGGCTGTGCAGTCTCATCAGTGGCCAGGATCTTCCCATGAGGACAAGGGCTTCAAGAAGGCTCCACATTGGGTTTTGGATCAGGAAGGCTTGCTGGGACCCCCCAAGGGATGCAAATGGCTTCAGGACTCCAAAGGTGCCCGTTCCTGACCATAGTTTGAGAAGAGCCTCTAGCCCAGGTTCTTCCCACACAGATGAGATGGTTGCCTACTGCTGGGTGTACAGTTGTGTTTCTAGAGAGTCAGCTTTTGTCCAGATAGAAAAAAGACCCTACCATTTGGTTCTTGATGCAGAAGTATCTAAAAAAGGATTTTACTCACACAAAACCGAAGGTATCTGCTCCATCTCTCTCTTGCTTTGCCTCTCTCCATGCTGCAGCCAGAAGGGATGCTGGGGAGCAGGAAGGCTACTTTTGCAGCCAGGTTGCAGGAACTGTTGTTGGGAGTTACGAGGGAGCTGTGGCCAGGAATAACTGGAGGGGAACAAACCATACTTAGATGGCTTAGGTAGCAAGAAAGAATCTTCCTCCAAGATGGTACTTTGCAGCCTTGCCAAGGAAAACCAGGGTAATGTGGCACTCATCCTTCAATCATTTCTGCTTCTCCTGCTTTGCCCCTAGCCCTGGCTATTCTCCACTGCGATCTGCACACCTCTAGGGCAGCATGGGAGGTCAGGACCCATGTCCGGTTTGGTGCTGGGTTTTTCTTTTGTTCCATTTCTTTATCTCTGCATCTCGAATGTGCCCTCACAGAGCCATCTGCCTTTGCTAGAACCAGGGTTTCCTGAACTCTACACCACACCAAAGCTTGAAGGGACTTCACCCAGAGCTCAATGGGCATTTCACTTCTGAGGCAGCTGGAAGGCTGCCTTTCATGGTTCTTCTGCCTCCCCTCTCAGGGGATTTTCCCCCTCTCAAGTTCAAGGTGGAGAGGACATTCCCTGCTAAATCAGTCCTGGCGCACAGCACGCAGTGGTGTGCAGAGCCAACCACAGGTAACAAATTGTGCTGCAATAAATGAAGGGTTTGGAGCCAGACAAAATGTGTGACATTCGAAGTTCTCAGCTCTCCTCCCTCAGAAAGGCAATCTGTGACTTCTGGACCCTCCTTAATGACCCAGAGCCGGATGGAAAATAATATTAATAATAATAAAAGAAACAAAGAAGGGGCTGGCGCATTTTTTAAATAAAGAAATTTCCCTCATCTTGCGGTTAATTTAAAAGGTTTATTTCTTGAAATGAATCCTCTTCATCAAATCTCCGATCCTTGAAAATCAGTGCAACCTGCCTCTGTGGATAATGAATTGATTTGTAATGTAAATTATATAAAACACCCTCCCCGCCAGCATTTGTGTGTGAGTGTGTTTAATCTAAAGCGTTTAAGTCTGAAAATGAGCTTCTCCATCAAAAGTCTCGATTCCATTTACATTTCTTGCATACGAGTCAATTTGTGCCTGACCCAGTCTATAAATCACTGCCAAGGAGTGCTGTGTCTGTACCTCTCCTCTTCCCCCATCCCCCTCCCCGCGTCCTCCCATCCCTGCACATGCTACGTTCAAAACGGCGTCTTCAGATGCCGCCTATAAACAGCCCCTGTTCTCCGGCCACAGGCAGAGGAGGGACCCTGGCTCTGAGAGGTGTGCAGCACGGGCAGCGGCGGCCAGGCCAGAAGTCCTGCTCTGCTTCTGCCAGCTGCTCAGGGAGGGCCTCCCAGAGGAAGGTGTCCTCTCTCTTAGTGGCTCCTTTCCAACGTGTGATTGCTTGACCACTGAAGGAGCCCATGGCTGAAGGGACCTGAAGGGACAGGCTGAGACCAGATCTTTTACTGGTGTACACTAATATGGTCTTGGAAAATCCAGAGTGGGAACAATTTATACCACCAGAGGCTTCAGCTCAGTCTTTGTCTCTCCAAGTCTCTGATCATGCCAACTTTTATCCTTCACCTCATCTTTTTTTTTTTTCAATGTGATGACTTGGATTGTATGTCCTTAGCTTGTCTCTTGGGTACTGAAACCAGTGGAAGGGGACTTCAGGGATTAGGGACTGTCGTCCTTGCTGGTTGGACCTCCATATGGAAAGAGCCTAAGGCCCTTTGGGAGAGCAGGGGAAGTGAAAATTATGGTATCTTCACCTATTTCTGGAGACACGTCTGGGTGCTGGCATTAGAAGTGGCTTGGTAGTGATGCATCTGAGGATCGGCAGGTCAGGATGCTGGACATTACCTCTGGTGTCCTCCATGAAACATCAGCAGTGGCTGTGAAATATACAGCTTTTCACAGAGCTTTTATGGCTAACGTAGGGTATGAATGGGATCATCAGCCCACCATTGGCAGGGGCAGGGAATTTTATGACACGCTTTTTTTCTGTTCCCACCCCCCTCTTCAGGAAAGACAGAATTTAAACTGATTTCTTATGTTAGGAGAAAAATTGAGTCAACTTTTGGACCATTCATGAGTCCAAAAGTGAACAATTCCAATATATTGGTGTGAAACAGCTTACTGCTCTAGTTGAGGTATGGATGCAGTAAGAAGAACATTGAAATCTGAAGAAATGATTCTGAAATTACTTAAAACAAGTTGAGTTAGATTAACTGATATTTGCTGGGTTTGTTTTAATTTGAGGGGCTGGTTTTGGCTGGCTTGGGTTCTAATGGTGAAATTACAAAGTTATTCATGACTCATGATGGAAAACATTTTTGAATTCTAAAAATTTGTTCACATCAGGAAAACAATTTCCCACCCAAATTCCATTCATTCCTTCTCCAGCACTGATTTTGTTTTAGTGAACAGATTAAGAAAGTCCAGAACAGAAAGCTGGAATCACATCTTCTCTGCTGACAGAAAATACATGCTATGGTAGTGCAGGAGTCTCCCTGGGTTTGACAGTTTGGGGCAGGGACCGTTGCAGACTTACGTGGACACAGGAGTGGTTTGCTTGTACCAGACCAGTTTCATCCTCTGCTATTCTTCCGGGAGACCAAGAGATGCCCCTCTAGTTAGAATTTAACAGTTACATCAGCTGAAAACAAGAGCAGGACAAATGTTAGAACAGCCCTTGGAGATAAATCCACATTTCCCTATAGATGCATGAAGATTTACAAAACCAAATTAACCAGTCCTTCTTGGATTTGTTTGCTCTCTTGCTTTCCGTAGCAGAAAGATGCCTGATAGTATTAAGAAATCAGAACACAGAACATGTCCAGGTCTCCAAAAGAGCATGAGATGAAGAACAGGACCAGTGGTCTACCCTACCTAAAGCCACTTGGTGTCCTCCCTCTGCAAACTTTGACATGCCCAAATGCTGCTCTCCCTGAGCCATCCCAGCACAAAGGAGCTCCATCCATTGCTGTCGGCTGCTCTGCCACTCGCCAAAGGGGGAAAGAGCAACATCCAGCCAAAAGAGGAGAGAAGTCAGCTTGAGCTGGCAAGTCAAGCTGAGGTGACGGTGTTCTGAAAACACTTACATTGGTTCACAGACTTACTACTGCCAAGATGTTTCCTCTCTGTGCCTTGGTTGTTTACCTTTGAAAAAAGGGTTAATGCTTCCTTTCGCCCAGATTTTCTTAGTTTAAATATAAGGTCTTCAGAGCACGGTCTGTATGCTGCTGTATGAGCACACAGTCCCGAGCACAACAGGGATTCTGGCCTCGGAGAGGCCCTTATGAACTGCTGTAATACAAATAGTAGGAAGAGTTTTTCCTCGAGATTACCCTGGGGGATTGAGGTCAGACCTTCAGTGAAGGAAGACACAAACCTATTACCAGTTTCTGTGGGGACTAATACAATTTGCACTTCGTTAGAGGAATTCAAAGTGATTTGTACACATTAATTACTCCTTGCAGCATCCCAGCTGGATAAATATTATTACCTTCATTTTACAGAAAGGGTAACTAAGATGTAGAGAAGTTCATTTGTTTGACTACAACTGTACAGCATGCCAATGGCAGAAGCCAGGAATAAAACATGAGTGCTGATTGCCAGTCCCTGCTCTCTCCAAACCTGTGGGTCCCAAATATTTTTTGCCCAGAAGAACATCACAAGTGAAGGAACTGGCTGCGCCTCATGGCTGGGCCGGGTACCACTGTGACGGGGTCTGCACATCGGGAACAGCACATGTGGCACTGCCTGGGAGGCACCGCTCCAAACCCCAGCCTACACAGCCCTGCACAGACAGGAGGAGGAAATGAAAGTGCAATTAGCTGGAAACAAATGAATTCGTGTCGCATATATTTCCCAAGCTGATGGGTTGGTGAATGAACCACTCGTTATTTCATGAAGCAGCATCTTTAAAGGTCTGTAGAACAACTTAGAAAAAACACAGCCTTTTTGTTTGACATTTTTTGCAATATTTCTGAATGTTGTCTGTCCTAGTTTCAGGTGTAGGTGCTTTTCTATTTACATATTTGCTTCATGAAAACAAAGCTGTGAAGAAGTTTTGTAGTTATTTAAACTTCTCACCTTGAATTTTTCAAATTTTCATGAGAGCCAAATTGTCAATGTCATATGGCATACAGAAATAAAATATTTTGTACCTTAAATATCAAGATCCCTTTTTTCCTATTTTCCTATTTTTCTTGTACTAGGTCAGTTTAAAAAAAAAAAAAAAAGGCAATGTTCCCCTCTCCAGAAGAAATGTTTATCTAAAATCAAAGAGATGCAACATGAAACAGAACACAAAACAGAACCAGAAATATGGAACAAAAAAGAATAAAAAGCCTGAGTTGTTTCTGAGTTTGATCAACAATTTCTTCTTATGGTTGTTGAAAAAAAAGTAATGTACCTGTAAAGCAAAAATCTTTTTTTTTTTTTTTCTACAAGAGCAGAACACGTGTCCAGAAATTTTCCAGCCATTTATAATTTGTTGCATTCCTCCTGTGTGGTGACAGTGGTACTTGGTATTTCTCTGCTGCAGCAGATAGGCTCAGAAGATGAGACCAGAGTGATGCGGCTCCTGTGTGAGCTTCCCAGAGGTGGCAAAATGTGTTCTCCAGGTAAGACAGAGTGTGAGTGTTACAAGAACAATGGTAAGCTCCCTGTATTAATTATTCCTAGTTGCATTTGAGCTCGTACCCTGTTGGATGTTATTTTTCAGTCTGTGGTCTGCAGATTCCTGGCAGAACAGGGACTTACTGTGAGGAGGGTGGGAAAAGCAATTCCACGAATGCTCTCCAGCAGTTAGGGAATTTTCTGCTGGGGTGCTGAGCCTTCGTGGGAGATTTTCTAGGGGTCCACAAATCAAAGCAAGTTGAAAGCCACTGCGGCAGGATAATGTTATATTGATTGCTTTGTTTTTGCAGGGGATAGATTTTGTTTAATCTTCCCCTTCCTTACATTGCTTGACACCATTAGTTTTATCTTCTCTGACATCAAATATAAAAAATCACTAGAGAAGAGACTTTCTAATGTGCTTTGCACAACTTTCTAGTGGGTGATAACACAGGAAGCACTTTCTGGGGCACAGTAGCACTATAAAATGAGTCTTGTTTATAAAACAAATCAGGTAGCAGAGAAAAACACGAACTTGAAAGGGATGAGAGAAGGACTGTTTTTTCAGATATTATTCAGTGCGTGTTTTAGAAGTTCGGGCACTTTATTTTATGCAAAACAGACTGAAAACCTAGAAACTAAAAGCCAAGAGCCGGACAGAGGGAGACAGAGAGCCCCTTGTTGGTCTGAGAGCCCACTGGCACAGTGGGGCTGTGCCAGGTGGGTGTTGCAGGGGAAACCCTTCTTGAACAAGCATCTTGGGCTGTGGTAGGGGTACGGTAGGATGCAGCACCTTGCCCCCAGGGCTTGATGTGCGATGGAGGGCTGTGGTTTTGGGATGGCGGGGGTCCCCCTGCGTAACTGCCCTCCCCAGCACCCCGTACACCCAAATCTGGTTGCCCCCAGGCACGGTCCAGCCCAGAGGAGCCAGGAGGGGTGTTGGGGAGGTGGGGGGAGGAGGGAAGCAGCTTCTGCTCAGCAAACACAAACTTGTTTCTCCTCCTCTTCCACCCTTCACAAATTCCTGGTGCCCATTGCCCCGCTGGCTGCTCTGAGGGTTTTAATCAAAAGGGAACCAACATTTGATGTGAGCACAGTGGGGAGAGGAGAGCGGTGAGGAGGGAGGGGACGGCCGGCCCGGGGCCAGACAATGTCCCCATATGGAGAACAGAAGGATGCCAGGGCGGCCGCATTCAGAGCCATCCCTCTGCTCCCCCTGCACCGCACGGGCTCTTAACATAACAAGGGGGGTGAGGGGGAGGCCAGC
Organism: Anseranas semipalmata; assembly: GCA_013399115.1. Classification (NCBI taxonomy): domain Eukaryota; kingdom Metazoa; phylum Chordata; class Aves; order Anseriformes; family Anseranatidae; genus Anseranas; species Anseranas semipalmata. The sequence goes on from VXAA01005288.1 coordinate 217,938, forward strand.
TCGGGCTCGGCACCCCTGGATTCCTCCAGCCCAGCCCCAGTCTCCCAGCTACTGATCCCAGGCAGCCCATGCCCTCTCCCGTGCCCATCCTCCCCAGCAGCATCCTCGGCAGCGCTATTGTCTGCCAGCCGCTGTGGTGGGAGAAGATGCTCCTGATCCATGCCTGATAAAGACCAATAAGAACTGGGAAAAAAAATACATATATCCATATGCATACATACACATACGTATGTACATGCAATAAATAAAGCAAACCAGCCAAGTCCTCCAGGAGATTTGAGCTCTGTCTATTGTTCAGGATGAGGGCTTTCCTCCCTCCCCTCCCATCTCCTAATGAAATCCCCCAAGCCCTCCTCGTTTCTCCCCCACCCCCAAAGGGCACTCACACGGGCTTGCTCTCAGGGACTTTGCCTCCTATGGCTGGAGCAGCATAGGTTGTCAGGATGGAGATATCTTTTATTTGCCAAGGCTGTGGGTGACAGAGGCTTACTTATCCCTAAACCCCTTCAGAGCCTCTTCAAAGCCCTCGTCGGCCCTCCATGTGCTGGCCATTTGATTCAAAGCATCCCCAACCCTCTCTCAGCCAGACCTACCCCTGACTTCTCCTCCCTCACCCCCACAGCTGCACATTCATGCACCAAGCCTGGCCACTGCTGCAGGGAGGAAGACACAGAATTGCTGACTTCTCTCTTGCAATCACCCAGGATATCCACTCAGAGCCCCAGATGGGCCAGCTGCCTGCCTGTACATGTGTACAGACACCTCCATCCCTCTGCTCTTTTGCTGCTGCCCAAGACACACCAGGCAGGGTTGAAGCAACCCACCTCTATTCATCTCTACCCATCACTGCACATCAGCATAGGGTGTCCCTAGGACCCTGTTTCTGACTCCTCTGCTGGCTTGCAGTTGACCTTGGGCAATTTTAGCCCTTCCTCTGTGATGCTATGACACCATATGGACATGGGCCAGAAAGCAGAGGCACCAGGCAAATGACTAGACCATGGTCCTTCGCACACCTACCCTGCAAGCTGCCCACACACCCCTGCCTCCAGGCTGAGCCTCACGGCTGGTGCCCATGTGCCTTCCCTGAGCAGCTCTGAGCTGAGCACAAGTTCTTCCTGGGTCCTCCACAGAACAGAAGAGCAGGCTGAGGAAGGAATTCATGGTAGTTGAAGAAGCTTATGTCCAGGAAGACCCACAGTACATGCAGCAAGAGACAGATGATGGCCACGAACTGTTACAGGGCATCACAGACAAAGCCAGCCTTGGCTTTCTCTAGGTTTTCCCCTTGCAGAGGCTCATAAATCTGGGGCTTAGCTGAGCTTCAGTGTCCACTTTTCATCAGTTAGAAACAGCAGTCCCCATACATCTTGCTGACAACACGGGGCAGCTCACCTGCCTTTGGCAGGAGAGGGCTCAGCACCGGTGGTGCTTGTACTGTCATAAGCTCCTTTCCTGGTTTTAAATGCAAAGCTGTCCAATAAAATCCTGGCCTCTAGGAAAGACCCTAAAGTTTAGCTAGTGTCTATGAACTCGTGACTGCTCTCCTCTGTTTTGGTGATCTTAGGGAATATTGCACTTTGCCTTGGCTTTGCAGTAAGATGGGGATAATGCTACCGAACCTCTTCATCAAGGTCTGGGAGCTCAGCAAATAGAATATGCCACAAAAGATCTTGGTTATTATATTATATTATATTATATTATATTATATTATATTATATTACATTATATTAATAGAAAGACTGAAAAGATCCCAGCATGCCCTCACCCTCTGCCTCAGCCGCAGCTCTCTTGAGCCAGCTGGGCTTGTTGTGGTCTGCTCGGCCAGGAACCGATCACGGTCCAAGGGGAAGAAGAGCAAAACTGCAAGTGCTCATGCCAGCTGGATGAGCAGAGCACACCTCTGCTCTGGAGGGTGCTAGGGCAGGCCAGATGGTGCCACTGCTTGCCGGGTGGCTGCTATACAAGGAGCTGCACAGGTCTGAAGGCCACCAGCCCCAGGCACCAGGTGCAGATGCCCGTGCTTGCAGGCAGGGGGTTGGTTGTGCTCACCCTCCATCCCCTGCACAAAACCTGATTTCTTTACCCAGAGAAGGCGAGTTCCCCTCCCCGGTGCCTCTGTCTTTTTGCCTCCCGCTGCACACGAAAATGCTGACGGATTTCCCTGATCACTAGCCATGCTGGCTAGTGGCTAAAGCAGTTCATTTCAGACCCCGCGCAGGTATTTCTTACCATATATTATAGTGAATAATGTATCCCCAGCCATGCAGCACAAGGCTTATAAGGCTATCTCAGTATTCTGGTGACAGCTTTAAACCACTCGACCATTGACCATTCAGGTCTCATGGTTTATAGAGTCACCAGCACACCTTGACAGGGTTATAGCCTACTTATTGGTATAAAGCATGGTTAGGGATACATTATTATAGCACGTTGCTTCTGAAACAGGGCTGTGGGCCACCGGTGGCCTAGAGAGCCCTTGCTGGTGATCTGCAAGGAGCTGCGTGATGTGGACAGCCCGATTAACATCTACCTGCTAAACTGCAGGGAGCAGTCGCTGGGGTGACCTGAGGGACAGCGCTCACTCTCATACCCAGGAGGACAGGGAACTCAGGTGGCTCTGACAGGAGAGGGGCTCCAAAATTCCTGCTTTCTATGGAAACGGGCACCCAGCTGTGCCTGAGGACCTCCCTTTAACACTGATGATCCAAAGTACTGCAGTCCCTGTGGTCTTTTCCCTACCCAGCAGGCACCACGCAGGTTGCCACAAGGCTGAGAAACGCTTTGGTGAGTGCTGCCTCTGCCCTGAATGGTTTACATCCACTTTTTCTGTGTGGCTTCAGGTTGGATGCAACCTGACAGTCTTGCTTCTGTACAAATGCCAAGTTGGTTTGGCTCATGCTAGATGCTCATTAACAATTACTAGAGTTAAGGCAGTTAATCACTACAGCCGCGGTTGAAATCTGACTTTTCTTCTGATTCCAAGTCCCAGCATTGCAAGCTTTTCCCACCTTTCACAGAAAGATTTCTTCCCAACTGCCATTTTTAGCCTTGTTCTCCAGAATCATGATTTTATTACAAAGTTTCCAAGTATTGTCTGAATTACCTTCAAATGCAACATGCACTTGTTCTGGTTGTTATTGCAGAGCTGGGAGAATTTAACAAACAACTCAGGTTAAAAACATTGACCTCAGGTTGCTTCCTGATCTCATTTGATATGTTAAATATTGAGCCAAATTTGGAGAAAAATTAGCTTGGTACTTTGAAAGCCCTCAAAACTGGAACTCAGCAATAATGCAGCTGTGCTTTAAAATTTCTCTGCCTGCACTCCCTCTTTAAGTGCTATTAAAGGAAATATTTGCTAAGGATATTTCAGTTATAGGACTGGTTAAATGGATCCATTACGGAATTACTACATGCCAATGTTCAGGATGCCTCCGAAACAAATGGACTCATTTTCTCAAATGTTATGTTTAAGTCTCAGAGAGCTCTCGACCACAGCCCTGTTTGACATATGCCTCTTCAGTGCCTTCTCTTGGTTTCCTCCACAGCCTTGATCCTGCAGAGATTTATGCTGGTGATTAACTTTAAGCATGTAAATAGTCCCTCCTAGTTCGGCAGGATGGCTGCAGGCAGCGCGAGTGCGCCCTGATGGGGCCAAGGCTGTCCCCAGCCACTCTCCCTGGGCGCTTCTGCCAGATGTGCGCGGTCCGGGCTCCACAGCTGCACAGACCTGACCCGGGACAGGTATCCTCATGGCATCACGCCTTCCCAGGAGAGCCAGAGAATGCGCTCTGTGGCTTTTGTGCCAGCTTCAATTTTGTTCCACCTTTCGGCAAGCCACGGGGGTTGACAGATGATATTTTAAGGCATAAAGTCAGAGTCACGGGCAAATAATACTGCATGCACATTGAGTCTGCCAGGAGAAGTTAACCTGTCAGCACTCCCCGAAGGGATCTGAATTAGCAGATTAGCCTCACACCAGAGTAGCGGCTGTGTCTGCTGGCCACAGTACTACTCACCCAGGGCTCAGAGTCTAAAGCCCGACTTTCTTGCTGGCTGAATCCAGGCTCCAGCAGGTTTAGGAGAGCAGGGGGGTTGCTTACCTTTGCGCAGAAATTTCTGTGAGCGTGAGGCTGTGGTGGAGTTTTACAAAAAGGGGTAAAATCCTGCAACATGTAGATGTAAGGTTGTTGGCCTTCTGATAGTCATTTTCACTGAAGGAGGAGAAGGCACAAGATACTCAAGACAAAGTCAACAAACAGGCTTTTGTGGACATATGTTTTTACTGTAACTTCATAGCCTGTACTACATGGTACACACAGAAGGCGAAAGAGTGGTAACAGGGGAAATATCACTGCCAGTACATTTAACAGCACAGAAACCTCTTCAGAAACCCATCCTTGAGCATCTCAACAGTGCATGCACAGCTCTGCAAAGGGTGAGATGGCACTGACATTAGGGATGTACCGAGACTTATCTGTGACAACTCAGTTGTTTTGCACTCACCTTCTCAGCTCAGGTTTGCACTTCCAGTAAAACAAACCTCCACAACTACATCTCTCCTTCTCTTGACACAAACCTCTTTGCCAGGTTCTGGTCTCTTTCCCTGGGGCTGAGCCCCACCGGTGCTAGACTGGGAGTGCAAGGAACCAGACCCACCTCCATGAACAGACAGCCAGATCATAGTGCAGGTGGAGCAACCGCAAGATACACAACTAATTAAATGCACAAGTGTGGGGTATTTATTACGTTAAAATGCTCACAAAATTCCGAGGCACCTAAGACTTACGATGGCATTATCCACCGCTGCTGCAGAATTAATGGGCAGCCCTTCCCATGCGCTAAAGCAGACAACAGAGGGGGGTACTCTGTCATCCAGGGGTGAGAGCGGGGAATGAATGCATATACAGTACTCCCCTCTAATGCTAATGGACCCTAGCACCGAGATTAGATTTACACCCTCCCTCGAAACGTACACCAGAGGAAGGCAGCTCCCCCAGGCAGCCTTCTGAGTGGTGTGATGCTGCCCGCGCCGTGCTGTGCTGCCCCTGCCCAATCCCCTTTCCCTCTGCCCAGTGCCCCACGGCCACAGTGGGCAGCACAGTGCTTCCCCTGGTCCCCCTGTGCATTCCCACCCAGTCCCAGCACGAGGGGCTGGCTCCTTGGCATGTATGCACCACTTCACCACCAATGCTGGGCCGTGGCCAGCGTTTCACTCCTCAGCACCGAGAGAAATCCACACAGTACTACAAAGGGTTAAACAGCCCTTTTGCAATCTCTCTGCTTCTCAGAGAAACAAAAGCATGGGGATATTATCCTTCCCCCTTCCCTCCCATCATCTGTGCTTTGGGATGGGAATGGGATTTTGACCTGAGGAACAATAAACCTAATAATGGGGAATGTGTGACTATTGATCTTCCACTTGCAGAAGAGGCATGCTCAAGGAAAAGAAGGCCAAGCCATCAGGAACATTCCCACGGATCGATTTTTCCATCCACAGCTCCACGTCTGACCCAAGCCCCTCGAGCAGCCCCCACCCTCAGCTCCTCAGGAGGGGGCCCAGGCGGCCCGGCCCCAGGGCTGGGTGGGAGCAGGGTGGTGCCCCCCAGCCCTTCCTGCAGCAGCCAGGAGAACAGCCCCAGAGGAGCCGGGGCGAGGACCCCAGCACTCCGGGGCAGCCATCCTTCGTCCCATATGGAGGGCCCGCTCCTGGGCAGCGTCGCGCATCCGCCACGAGGAGGGAGTGACCACAGGCCTGCTAAAGCTCTCCCGGCAAATAATTCACACCAACTTGTTTAAAGGAGCAAATGGGTTTAATTATTAGTTACAATCTTGTCAATAATTATCACCCCATCTGTGGGTAATAAATGGCAGCTTCTCACAGACTGCATCATTAGAGTTTAAGGACACCAATGGGGTGCATTAAAATGCTGAGGAAAGCATTGATCTGGTGTAAAAATGCTCTTTACAAATTACAGGCATGGGTCAAGTGAGTCCTCCCTCTCCCATCGGAGGCCAGCCTGCCCTCTCTCATGCCATGCGTCCTCCCAGTCCCACCCCTGGCTGCCAGGAAGACAAAGACCCGCTGCACTGGCTGCGGGGTACTCGGCCCTGTGCAGGATCGGGGCTCCATACAGTGAGGGCTGTGCAATAGTGAAGGGGCTTGTACAAAGCACCACAGCTCCCTCCGGGTCAGCTCTGCTGCCTTGTTCCTACCAAGTAGCTGGCCGAACATCTTCACAGCAGTTTTTATCCAATGGGCAAGACACGTAGAAATATGGAGGCAACGTTTCCCGAAATGCAGCTGCTTCTGGGGTGGAAAAGCATCAGTCATCACACAGCAGGACTTCTCGGAGGAGAAATGATAACTTTTTTTTTTTTTTTCCCTTCCTATTTGAACTGCAGGCTGGAATATAGGCCGGCAGAATGTAATTATCCAGGCTGGAATTTGGCCAAGATGCTGGGGCTAACAGCCCTACTGTTTCAAAATATGCCACAGTACCCTAAATGATCACATCTTGCAGGATTTGATTTTGCATTTCATCCAAAACAATGTTGGGAAGGGAAGTCAGTGAGTAGGATGAGCACAAACTAGTCCCGTCTATCCCCATATCTGCTGAAAGTTCAGCCCAGAACACCTCCTGAAATTTGCTTTCATTTTCTGTGCAAAACACTGAAAGAAGTCAGTGTTTTTATTTCCTTTTCAAATTCCCTGCAAGAGGCTTCCAGTCTTTTCAGTGAAGAATACATTGGCGTTCAGAAGGGAAAACTTGAATAATAATAAAAAAAAAAAAGTGGGGGGGGGGCATTTATTTCCTCTACAATATTTTAGAGGGACCCTTTTTTTTTTTTTTTTTTTTCTCCTTTCTTTTAAGCCTGTTAGGACACAGGATTAAGATAGCTAATGGACAGTCTGTATTGTCAAGCAAAACTAACACCTAAATGATTCTTTGCATGCACAAGTGGCAACCTCTCCATTAGGAGAGCTGCACTGACAGTGGCAGGCTGCAGAACTACTGAGCCACGGGGTAAATAAACCTCGGCCAGGGCCCATGCACAGCTCTGCCCAGCACCATGCCCCTGATGCTTGCAACCCCTCCCCACATCTTTACATAGCTCCAAACAGTCTCTGTTTTGTTGAATTGTTGTTTTGAATGCTATGTAAATATTGGCAGAAGGATGTGTGCTGTGTTTAAAGATATCACAGATACAAACACAACCAAAGTTTTTGGAAAGCAGCATCAGGATTTGCAGTTTCTCTTTTTACTTCAGTGGACAAAGTTGATTTGCAGAATAAACTGTGCTTTTAGCTGACTCAAGCTGCTTGCTAGCTCATGCTGAATTTGGCCAATCATCCCCCACAAGGGAAAAATAGAAATAGAAAAGGTAATTTTGAAAAGTCAAACTGTTTCATTTTATATTTTGGAAAAAGAATAATTGCAATTGATTTTTCATGTTGAAATGTTCTTCTCTGTGTGACAAAAAAAACTGCTTTTTTAAAAAGGATAGTGGCCATCTGTAAACAACATGTCTCTTTCAACCTGGAAAAGTTATGGTGGCCTTCAGTTTTACTGAAGTATCTCTAAACAAACAAACAAATCCTCCTTCAGGTTAACTGGGGAAAAACAAAACTCCCTGAATTTCCAGTTGGACAAATGAAAGAAAATAATGATTCCCAAAGTCCTAATGGAACAACCGAAGCATTATGCTCAGTGACTCATCCTGACACTTGTTGATTTTAATCAACTCTTGTCACAAGTCCTGCTTCAAACTTCCTCCACGTAAGCTCCTCTAGCAGCATTGCAGTGTAACCTCATGCATGTGCAGACAAGATGGAAGGTTTGTTCTGCGATCAACCAAAATCAGCAGCCCTCCACCCTGAGCATGTCAGCTCCAGCAGCACATACAGAATGAGAGGGACGTTCAGAAGCGATTTTGGATGCCACGACTGCTGGGAGCCCCAGAGGAAGGTGTGGAGCATCCCATCGGCTCAGCAGCATCACCACTGAGCACTTCCTGCAGCCTGTGGGAACTGCCCCAACACCAAAACTGCCCAGCTCCCACCCAGTTTCCACCACATTCCTCTCTGACGCTGAGAGGAATGTAAAGAAGGAAAATAAACTGAAATGCAGGAAACACCAAGTTCAGTTTTTAATTTGTAGCCACTTGTATTCTACTCCTGAATATCAAGGTAATTCCTTTGATTTCCTGAAAACATAAGTGAATCCTAAAAAGCAGTGTGACTTCTAGAAAGAATATATATCTGGCAGCCTACACCAGAAACAAATTATTCCCACGTTGCAATGTATAATGCCCTTTAAAGTCTACATGAGAACTGGAGCTGGCCACTGCACAAACACAATTCCACCAGCGAAGCTTCCAGGCTCATTCATGGTACCTGTTCTTCAATTTTGTTCCTGTTTAAAAAAATACCAAGCCGCTTAATTGACCGATTCCATGCCACAAGCAGTTTGCAAACACACTTGTTTGAGGAAGATATGCCCTGGCTGGTTTGGAAAATCCCTAAGCAATGCATTCAAATCAAATCAGAACTGATTCATGACCGATTGAGTAAGGACAGAGAATGGAGGGCCTGGCACAGGTACACAAACACGGACGATAATGTGCTGAGTTCACTCCAACTAATTTTGCACCTTCTTCCATTCCACTTTTTGTACAATTCCCAGCAGATCACTTTTCTGTGAGGGATGTGCTGCAAACCAGCATGCACCAAATTAGCATGGGAGAAAAATCACAAAGGCACGTTTGAAAAATTCCCTGGGTAAATATTTGCCTTGGAAACGGGACCTCAGGCATCACTCCATGCAGTCAGGGTGAGAAACATCCCAGGTCCACTCAGAACAAAGGTAACTGGGAACTGGGAAGCAGGGTTGTGAGGGTGCTGGTCAGCGAAGCGGGCATAGCTTCACCTGCATCAGGGAGCTGTGTCTCTTTATTGCAGCTGAAGATCCCGACCCTGGATTTGTGTGTGCACGTGCATGTGTGTTTACATATTTTATTCGCACATACAGAAGCATGCACACGCATTCTGAAAACGTATGTGCATATATTCCCATATTCACAATGAACTGTTTATGAGCAAGCTATCAAGAAAGAGTTTTCACTGAAATTATTCAGTGAATGACTTCAGACAATGAATACATTGCAGGAAATGGCGATTGGCTCCAGAGCAATCCGCAAGCAGAAAAGGATGCAAAAGCAGTTGAACAAATGGGTGGCTATGAATTACTCATTTAGCTGCATTATCTTATTGTGGTCCCAATTCAGCAAATGCCTAAACATCCACTTCCCATTAAGGGCATGAATAGTCCCATTGATTCAATAGGGTTATTTTCTCTGCCTTCCATGGGGCAACTCAAATGCTTAAATTTAAGCAAGTGCTTAAAGTGCTCTGCTGAATCAGGAGGTATGTCCACACTGTATATACCTGTGTTATACAGAAGGTCAGGTTAGCTGATCAAAGAGTCCTTTATGCTCTTAAGATCTATAAATCTATGAACATAACCAGCCTTTGCTGGAATTGCTTCTCCATAACCTTCCTGAGCACTGAAATTCATCCACACCCCAAAAATATTAATAAAACACTCTGTGCTTAACTCTTTTCATATTATACTAAGTATGCCACTAAATAAACCTCTTAATATTCCAGTATATTTTGCAATGAACATTTTCCTGGTACGCTAGAGCGATTCCTCCTTTTGTGCCATCCAGAACACAATCCCCATGAAATACTGCAGTAAACATTTCTCTGAGTACTACAGCAAACACTACCAGCATTAGCAGATTAACCATTCCACTGAGCGCCATATTAAGCACACGTTTAAATACTGAGAAAAGACGTATAGCCTCCTCTTTCCACTGTGCCTCGTTACCCTGCCGAGATCCATATTTCTCGGTCGCCCCACGCGTACCTTTTCTGCTCCCTCTCCCTCTCTTTTTCTCCTCCTTGTTTTGTTCATCCTGGAGCCACTCCTCTGGCTGGGGAAATCTGTCTTGGGGCAGAAGGGGGGACGAAAGGAGGGCAGAGGATCTGGCACATTGTTCAGCCACAAAATCAACAACAAATCCATTCTGTGTGCACCAATCTCGCCCTCTCTCTCTCAGGTTCGCTGAAGTCTGTTGATGGAGAAAGATAGGTTATCTGCGGGTCCCCCCTCCCTGGACCAAAGGAAGTAAGTGGTGCTTTGAAGTAGCAGGTCTTGACTGGTGTAATTTGGAGTTATAAAGCATTGTTTGGGTTTTACAGGTGTACTTTAATGTCAGTGAAATTACCGTGCTCAAAGCCTTCAATGGATTCATCTTTAGCAAGTGTTTAAGAACCATTGACTCGTCTCTTGTTGCTGACAAACCATCTAGATTCAACCCATGGTTCTGTTCAGCTTTTCTCCTTTCCCTCCTCTCTCTCTCTCTTTCTCTCTTTTTTCCTCTTTTTTTTTTTTTTTTTACTAGCAATTTGATGTTTGATCATTTGAGGCAATGAGGCGGAGGGTAATTTACGTTATCAGGGAGGTATGAGGGGTGCTGGGAACCCAGACGCAAGGCCCATTCGCCTGCTAAAGCGCCATCGTAATGTAATGAGACTCCAGTCAAGTGCAGCTAGTAATGGAGAGGAACATTTCCCATTCATCTGCCTACCTGAGACTCCACGAAGACGACAATAACTTTTGCACAGGAGGAGCAGGGGGGGACACAGCGAAGGGGGGCCGGCGTCCCCACGGCACAGCTCCCTCTTTCTCACGGAAAAGCACCATGGCCTCCTCCAGGGAAGCAAACCATTGCCACCATGAGCAGCAAAACAGGCTGTTGGAAGGGCTTAACCCCTCCTGTCCTTTCAGATGCCACTGGGGGGGTTCACTGCCCCGCCGTGTTTTTGCCCTGCGAAGGGCAGGTGCTGGATGCACATCTGCATCACCCCCACCAGCAGGCAGACTGAGGTGCCATGGCAAATAAAATCCAAGGGCTTGCTGCTTTTTTTCCAAGAATGTGTTCCCAAGGATGCTGGGAGTCATTTCTGTCCTCTGTATACCCCAAACCTAACTTTGGTCCTTACCTACAAAAGCCCCCCAGCTGGTGCACCCTCCCCTCTCTAGCACAGTGAGGCTGTGACGGGGCCCCCGAGCAGCGCGGTGATAACGATAAGGGTGATGCCCACCACCAGCACTGACAGCGATGCACACATTCATGTTCTCGCAGGCGGCCCTGCTACTCTGCACACTTTGTTTGCAAGCTGAGGGTAATTATAGCTGGAGGGAACCTCCTGGATGCAACAAACCTCCCGGTACTGAAAGCTCGATGTACGGCAAGGGGTGTAGGTGGCAGGGGCGAGACATGGGGGCAGGAGAGAGTAATTCCCTCCCTGTCCCAAGCTTGCCGTTTGTTCCCAGAGCGCAGCCTGAGAAAGGGAGCGGGAGAGCCCTGCACTCCCCCTTGCCAAATTCCTGCCGCATGGACCCTTCCAATTATACCCACGTCTGAAAGGCTGCTGTCAGGATGAAAGGCACGGAGCAGTAATGAACTGACGATTAATTTGCAGTTGGCTCACCCAGCGCGTGAGCCTTGCTCAGGCTCGCTGCGTGCGGGTGCTAAATATGACGATGTCAGCAGTTGTCAGCCCAAGCCAGGGCTGCCCCTCACACCCCGGCCTCTCCCCGCTGCGAATGCCAGGGCTCCGGCCCGGCTCTCCGGCTTCCCAGCGGCAAGGGCAGCCCTGGGCCAGCCCTGTGGCTGCCGCAGCAGCAAGGAAAGGGCAAAGAAGCGGCAAAGCCAGCAGCAACCGCCTCTGCCTGTGCCAGATTTGACCTAGGAGCTAGGACTTATGCTGGCACAAAAATAACTCAGGATGTGGCTGGGCATGTGAGTGGCAGCTGTGCCGAGGGGTCGGCCCTGCTCCGAGGGGTGTCCGGGAGAACCGGCCGGGATGCACCAGGATGAGGGAGGGAAGCTCCCACCCACCCTTCCATAGTAACCTACCAGCCCCACGCACTTTGTCGTCTGTCCTCCTTCTCAAGCCAGGGATAGGACTCAGGCCTAGGATGTGCACTGCTGGAAATGTGCTTAGCCTCACAAAGACGTTTTCTTCACCTGTCCCAAGTCGGGCACCCCAAATCACCGGGCACCTTTGAGAACCTGGGTCCAGGAGGGTCACAAATAGTTCTGCTGCAGAGCAGGAAGGAAGGCCTGGAGCAAGGCAAGGCTCCTCAGTGGATGTGGGACAAAGTGTGGGGCACTGTACGTACCACAGCTTCCTTCTTGATTGCCTGAAGGCCTGTACAATACATTTCACACCTCTCATTCACTAAATGATCATCTAGATTATTAGAGCTGGCTTCCAGTTACTATGCTGGGATCTGAAATACGGGTGCATCTTGGGCATGGACTTCTATAGCTTTAAAGTAATGATTAGCAGAATATGAAAATCAGCTGCAAATGGCTGAAAAGCCTGGACTTAAAAACCAATCACTATACTCTTTCTCATGCAAACATCAAAGCATATATCTCATCAGTATATATTGCAGAATGTGTGTAAAAACCCCAACACCAGCCATTAGAATCATGGGATACCTGCACAGCCCATGTGCTCTAATATCTTGTCATTGTTACCCTTCTTCAAGCCATATAACCAATGCTCCTCTATGTTTGCCAAAGCTCCTCTATCACCAGATTCAGTAGACGCTCCAAAGCCTCTGTCACTAATGCTAGCATTATCGTCACGCCTCCCATCATCCACTGGCAGGAGTGGAAGCTGGGAGTGGCCCTCAGGCTTTTCCTAGGTTCCTCCACCCACCTCTGTTGGAAGGGAGAAAGCCCAGTTTCAAGGGTGGGATGCACACCTCTGCCATCGTACTGCTTTGATCAGGGCTGTCTGCAGGCTTTGCCCCACTGGTGCTGGTCTGTACCTCCTTCATGGAGACACGGGCAGGTCAGCTGGGAGTTATTTCTCCTTGGGACACTTTTTCTTAGGAAACTTCACATCTGAGCTGTCTGTGAATTCATGGCATTTTCAGCAGCTTGTGTTGCTCAAAATACAAAAAAATAAGCCCTAGAAAAAAATATTCCAGAAAAGCAGGTGCCTTCTCTTTCAATACATTCTCAAAAAGCCTTCTGATCGCTGGTTCAGAATGACATTTCCTTTCTAATGTTATTTGGATGCTATTAGACAATGTTTACAGAGCTGTGTCACCAAAAGAAGCATTCTTTTTCACATTGAACAAGACATTTAATTTGATCAAAAGCGATGACTTTTTTCCTCCCCCAGCCTGTTGATTTGCAAAAAAAGAAAGCTTCAGTGGAACCGAAACAAGATTATAGCCAGGTATGTGCATCGCTGAAATTGCCTGTGACCAGTAAATCTGCTATTTGCCCAATTCCAGCACATACATAATTTTATTTTATCACTACAGTCTTGGGGTGCTCACACAACTTACCAGCCAGTTTCCCAGCATGAAATCACACCTGTCTGGGAGAACGTATGGAATAAAGAGAGGCAAAACAATATACAGAGGTGGGATCTACTTGCAAGGAGTGCTCAGATGGCCTGAGGTCCATCTAGGCAAAGCAAACATGGTGTTACTGTCACAGCCCCCAGGGTACCCTACTGGTGTTTGATGGTGCAGAGCCTGTATCACCACCACGGGTGCTGTATGCGCTTCAGGGAGTCTTTCACTGCCAGCCGCAGGTCTATGTGTACCTTACAGGTCTGGCTACAATTTCAGGGTTTGGCTTTCCCTGCTCCCTCCACCCTGTGCTGAGCCAGGCTTGCCCGGCTCCCCGCAGGAGCTCCTAGCGAAGACAGGGTCTGGCCGGGCGCTGGGCCTCGACAGCACCGATGCCACTTGACAGGCGACCCTAACTGCACTGCGGCCACGTGAAACCCAAACCGAGGGCTCCTCCGCAAAGGAGACCTGAGCCCTTTAAGGAAGAGAGGAGCAGAAATCAATTGTCTGCTCGCCTTCCTCCCCAGGCCCCCCTTTCCCCCTCCTCCATCACCACCACCACCACACACGCACCCTATTCACCCTGCTGGAAGGTGACATTTGCTATTAACCTTATATTGGGCCATTTTGTAAATCAATGTCACTTACATTTAATAACAAGTGTAATCAAAGGAATTATGCAAATTTAATTTGATGCTTCTTGAATTATGCAAATCTGCACCACATATAATGGCTTCTGACATGTGCCCAGTTGGAGAACGTTCCATTACCTCCTCTCTTATTACCCCTATTATTATTTTTATTTTTTTATCCTGTGGTGGGGGGGAGGGAGAAGGGAGGGAGCAGCAGTTAGGCTCGGAGGCAGGGGGGACAAGCAAGTGCAGGGGAAGAGAAGGGAAAGAAGAGGGGTGGTGGAGGAAAGCGCTCCTTTGCCTGCATTTTGAGTAGAAAAGCCTCCTGAAGGCATTTCTGTTATTGTTATTGCAGAGCAAGGAGAGCGGGGCAGGGGGGGAGGAATGGGGATGGGGGGAATCATTTCCCATGAATGGCTTTGCAGGCAATAATACTATAAGCCTCTGATTCTAAATTACTGCCCTTCCAGTCCTATCTCCAGCATGATATTACTCTCCTTGGCCTCCTCTTCCTGAATTACAAGGCAAGCTGGGGGATGGTGAGAGAAGAGGGGAGCAGGACCCAGAGTGGAAAACACAGGGTGAATGGGTGAAAAAGGGGGTTGTTTTTTGTTGCTCCAGTGCCACCCCAGGTCCTTATTCCTCCAGCCAGGGCCCCAGGAGAATAATTCTTTTTTTCCTCTTGGCTTTCCCATCACTTGCTCGTTTCCTTGCATGTGACCCCGAGATCGGAAAGGCCGCCACAGGATGGATGTGCCACAGACTGCAGTATCTCCTCAGAAACCTGGGGCATCAACACCCAGCAACACCCCAACTTCCTCCCCTTGCAACAGCTTCAGTGTCCATAGCACCACAAGTCAGTTTGGATCTGCCTCCTCCTACACTGCTTTTGCTTGTTAGACAGATGGCAAGAGGATGTGATGAGCAGAGTGGATGTGAAAGGCAGTGCAGTGATGGCCATACAGCATATGATGCTGGACCACAGTCTCCTCTGCTGGATCACTCACAGCAACTGCAGAGTGACTCTTGTCATGATAATTTGTGCAGTGTGATGCTGGGCAAGACCTCTGTGTCTCAGTACCCTCACCTTGCACAACGCAGCTAAAGAACTCGATCCACCTTCTGGAAGGAGGAGAAGAAAGAGGAGACAACATGCATACTTAAAAGTCTGTGCGCTCCTCTAATGTGAACTGGTACATGGTAAGAGGGCACGATACCAGCATGGCTCCACCATTTCCACAAGGCAATGAGTCACTACTACCAGGAGGCTCCCTCCACCTAGTTACAGAAGTGAAAGGCAGAGAAGGATTTCTACACTTTCCAGTCTGGAGACTTGACTCCTGAATAAGAGAAGTTGTCTGCATGATGTGAACTACTAAAGGTGAGTTTTAGAAGATTCAATTTACACTTACCATGTTTCCTTCCAAAATGCTTCCAGGAAAACTGTTTTATTTCCTCTTTGCTTTATATATTTCTGTTTTATTACATAGCCCTAGAAGACTGTAGGGTTTTTCGCTAATGGAAGGTAAGCTCCAGAAACAGACTCTGCAGCTGGATTTAAAACATTATAAAGCAGAAAATATTTCAAGATAATTTTTTCCTGTCTGTCAAAAGTTCAAATTCTTTTTAAAGTGGAAAAAAAAAAAAAAAGGCAGAGGGCAGGGTTTTTTTTTAATGGGAGAAATGTTCTCGAAAATGTATTCTGAGAGAAATTTGGTGTGAAGAAACTGTTTCTACTCTGGCCAAACTGAAAAACATTTGAAGTTCATTGTAGAAAAAGCCATGTTTCAGACAGTTCTTGATAACGTGGCTTCCATCGACGATGAGGTGAGATGGATGTGCTCACCCCACACATGCTCCTGCACGTTACTCCTCATGCCCTGATGGCATTTGGCAGCACCACCAGCACCTTTGCAATGTCATCACCTCACCACCAGTGCCACCAGTTCTCCATGGAGCCCCTACAGAAAACAAGGGCGCAGATCTCCAGCCGTGTCGGCAGGTGGGAATCCTGATGGAAGGCCTCAGCCCAGCGTCTCCTCCAGGCTCATCCAGGGAGCCCGGCCCCACGCGCTCCATCCCCAGCGTGGTGGTGCCGGGCAGGAGGCATCAGGAGAACGTCAATAACTGTGTCTGGCACTTGCTCACCTCTGCATGCAGTTGTTGATTCATTGCCCAGAGACCCATGTCTGTCATTAGCAGGCTGAAGAGAAGAATGAAGCTCATTTCAGAGTCAGATACATCAATAACGTCTGAAGTCCTCCTCAGCCCAAGGTTTCCAGGCTGCGCAGAGCAGAAACAGCTTGCTTTGCCTTGCCTTTCTTCACACTGCACTGCCTTGTCTTGCCTTTCTAGGCCTTGCCAAGACAGCAGGTGACCCCCATTGCTCCCATGGGCATGGGGGTGATCAGGACCCGCTCCCATCCCCAGTGGCCAGGTGCTGCACAAACAGAGGTGCCCATCACAAAGCACCGCAGCTGAAGCCCTGCTGCAGCAGGTACCCACCTGGTGCCGCCCCTGGCCCAGAAGATACTTCTGGGAAAGCAGGTTAATGAGTGCACGGAGCTGAACTTGTCCCTGGTGTTAAGCCTGCTGAGGTCAATGGAGGCACCAAACAGCCCGTAGGGTCCTATTCCTGAATTCAAGAGGTGTGTAGCAGATGGAAGTGCCTCTCCTGCAGAGCTCAGCACACAACATGCTGCCTCATAGCTGGTGTTTCTGGGCTTATCTCTCCGTGGAGCTTTTCAGGGTGACTGCTGAACAACTCCAAGCATGGTTATTCCAGGATAAAAGGCCTGCGCTGGGGTTTGTTGCGAATAGCTGTTCGGAACAGCCCTGCCTGAGTACAACGTCCTGCGGGGTACACGACAGCCTACAGCACCAGGCACAGAGCTGAAGCTGGGTACGTGGGTGACTTGTAACCTGGGCTCGCTGCTCGCAGCGTGCTCCCCTGCTACTTCGTGTGACAGCCCTGCAGCCCTGGAGGAGCCTGACGGCCTTTTCATCTGGGAACCCGCTTTCTAAACCTACGGATGCTGGAGGTTGGTTTGGAAATGGGAAATTCAGAGTTCCCAGGTCCAGGCTGAAAGCTCCATTGCTAGGAGAAGGAATTTGCTTGGCCTGGGTGCTGGAGGGGGCGTGCTGGGCTTCCCGCGGGTAAGTAAATAGAGTGGGGAAGTGCCCCTGGAGGCCATCATTGACACAAGGGCTCTAAAACAGGCTGCTCCCAGCAGGAAGCCCCGCTGCTTGAAGTTTCTGTGCTCTCCCCTTCCCTGGAAATCACAGGTCATCGCTTGCAGCCACCTCCTCCCCACTAAAACCGTAATCAGTTAAGAGCCATAAAAACACGGCTCAGAAAGGCTGGGAATGTGACCTCATGAGAAAGGAAACACTGGCCAAATGAGCATGAAATATCCCGGGAAGCAGTTTGGAGGGAGCAGGAGGAAAGGTGCAGGAGAAGAGCTCCTGGGAGAAGATGGCGAAGGCTCCAGGGTGCAGGAAGGCCCCCGGGCCCTCAAGCAGCCCTGAAGAGAGCCGCTTCCCAGGCAGGCTTCTGACCAGGTCCCAGCTCTCCCACCGCTGCCCGTACTCGGCCAGGGTGCACGGAACCTAACGGGTGTCCTGCCTGCTCCGTGCCTCAGTTTCCTCATCTGCAGGGTGGAGATAACAGGACATGGACCCTCACCCCACAGGGCTGGCCTAAACCCCACCAGTAGGGACTGTTCTGCAATGACACTCCATTGGCACCAGTGGAGGAACTTCTTGCTCTGCAAAGAAAAGTGAGGTGCTGAGGGCGACGCCAGGAGGGAAGATGTTCCCATTTACCCTTGCCCTGGCAATGCCAGAGGACAGGGACTTGCACTGGGAAGGCACCAAAGTTTCTCCTTCCTCTTAGGGCAGGTGGAAGGGGGACAGCAGCTACATTTGGTGAAGGGTGGGTCTCGCTCCAGTGCCCAGGAGCAGGACATAAGAGCTAGACAACAAACACAGAAACTAGACAGGTAGGCCAGCTGATCCTTTATAATGAGCTAATTATACATTTTGTAATTATGCTTTCAGTGGTTTTTAGGTTTTGCATTACATAATTTCATTACTGCAAAGACCTACAGTAGAGATATACAGGTTCAACATTTGGAAAAAAAGAATTCTGAGGATGAGCATTGTCTTCCTCCAAGTGTGACTGGGATGCGCAACGACAGAGTCTCCCAATGCCCACTTTGAACTGGCAGGCTGAAATGCAGAAGCAGCAAAGGAAAGTGGGGACCAGAGGGGGCCAGTCCCTCCCAGACCTCCTACCTCCCAGCACCCTGAAAGGTCTGGCATGAAGCCCTCCAGCCTGCTTCCCACGTTGAGCTGGGAAAAGCCCAGGCACATGGGTTAATGGCAGCAAGAACGTCAGATTTTTCTCTTGCATCATCTCTTAGGTGGGGAAAAAAAACAGAGGCCCAGTGGCGAACACTTTGTCTCCACTGATGCTCTTGCTGTAAGGTTCCCTTTCTGCAGGCCCCTGCTCTGGCTGCTCCTCGCACCCCAGCCCGGCCTCCCTTGGCCCTAACAACGCTCCCGCACCTTCGCCACCTGCACCCAGGCCCAGGGTGGGCTCAGGGTCCCCTCGGAGGGCCCGCCCCGGGGGGATGCCCCCCTCTGACACTGCGCTGCCTTCAGCCCGGCGCAGCATCCCCACCCAGCGCCGTCCTGCCGGCACCCACGGAGCCGCGCGGGGTGAATCCTGCTTGCTCGGCCTCTTGCACACAGGGAGCGTGAGCATCTCTCTCTCCCCTTTCATTCACGCTCATTTATTCATTTCTCCCATTCCTTCTTCTCCAAGAAATGGGTGCAGAAATCCTACAGTCATCTCTGCTTCATCCCGGGGCAGTCTGGTAGAGACAGAGATCCTCGGATTTCTCCTCTGACACCCCTTCTGAGAAGCTAGCTCTTGGCACTGCAGGGAGAGGGATTATTTGATCTTTAGTAATTTATGGGGGTGAAGGAAGAGGGTGGAAATTGCAGCGAAGGGGACAGTCAGCAAGATGGCAAGGAAGAGAGGTTAAAAATGAAGTCATCATCTAATTGGCCCGCAGTGAATTATTCACATGTATAATCTTTTTTAAAAAAAAAATTCAGCACAAGGCAATGCAAGTAAATGCTGTTCATGTTTAAAAGTCATTTCCATAAGTAAGTGCAATTTCTCTACTGTTTGCCCCTGTTTAATGAAGTGAAATCTTGTTTGCATTCCTCCCAATTTCCCAACGAAAGGCGCCCAAGCGTTTGCACCAAAATTACTCGGCCCAAATTAAAACCCTCCAACACTTAAAAAAAAAAAAAAGAGGAGAAGGGGGGAAAAATAAGACTTATTTTTAAAATGCCTTAAGTGCATCCCAGCATCCTAATTTATTTTTAGACACTCGTTATTAAGAGTAGTAGTAAGTTTCCCCTTCTCTCTCGCTCTCTCTCTTATTTAAATGAACTTAATGGCAATAGATGCAAATGTCTGGAAGAGGAAAATAGTTAACATTTATTTATTCTTACTGTTGTCTCTTCCCTGGCTGGTGTCATTAGAACAGTTCGTTGCATCCCATTCGCTCCCATTAGCTCTGCTATCAGAGCCACCCAGCACGACTCCAGCACGGCTCGAAGTGCTTTCTGCGGCCCACATAGGGACTACATCATCATCTCCGAGGCACTGGCTTAATGACAAGAAAAAAAATCGGAATATATTGCACAGCGATCTGGGGAAACAACAACAAAACCCGCCGCCACCGCCCATCGCCGCCTGCTCTTGACCCACCGGCGTGCAGCCCTCTGTCAGGCGGACAGACAGATGGGTCGTGGTGCTAGGACAAACGCCCTCATCGCCCGCTGATCCGGGCAACGTGCAGGGAAATACGGCGATGGGGACCCGGAGCGCTTGCAAATGCGCTCGGAGGACCCAGCGAGCAGCTGCTGGGTGCGGCAGAGCCGTGCCCCCCGCCGGCTGCCCAAGTCCCTCCGCAGCGCTGTGTCAGGTGTATTTCCCTGCCGCTGCCCACGCAACGTCCCAGCCTGTGCTGAGGCACAAACGTTCCATAAACGGAGCAGGACCGGGCCTGGCCGGGGAGCCAAAACCTCGCTGCAAGCAAGCAGATGCCACTCGCCCCCGGTGGGGGAAGGCCGCCGCGGCTTTCTGAGCCCTTCGGTCCCCCGGCGCCACGAGGGCGAGGATGGCAGCGAGCGGGAGAGAGAGACCCAGGGCTCTGTGACAGCGCCAGCTGACAAAGCAGCATTTGGGAGGGAGGACATCAGCATCTGCAGCGCTGACACATAAAAGAGAGGCAGCAGCTATTACAGGCGGGGACGGAGGCGTTTACAGGGCCCTCCCCCCCTCCATAAAGTTGACATTGTCTCCCATGATAACTTTTCTGCTGAGGTAGGAGACACTTTACTGCAGAGTTGCACACAGCAAGTAGCTGCCCTCCCCCCCGCCCCTTCCCATCCTCTCCCTCTCCCTCTCTCTCTCCAGCATCATTTACATCCTTAATTAGCTGTAATTCTGCAGTGCTCATTAGGGAAGGACTGGAAAATATCAAGGAGACCACAAGCAGGGGGCTTCGGGGAGAGGGAGGAAGAGGGGGACGCAGGCACCAGGCTGAGAGGGGATGCCCACGGCTGGATTGAGGATCCAGGAGCCAGGAGCTGCTTGCTTAATTCGGGTGGGATTATTACACTAATCTGGGAGCACTGATCCCAGTGATGGGGTTAAAGAGGCCACCCTGTCCCACCTAGAAAGGCAAAAGTCCAGAGAGCAACAGCATCTGACCACGAGGACTTGTTCTTACCTCCCCGCGGGTGGATGAGGTCTCTCCGCTGGGTCACTCAGTGCCCGCGCTCTTAAAGTCAGATGTAGGAGGAGAGCAGCCTTTCTTCCCCTCTGATGCAGACAGACACAAAAGCCTGTCCTAAAATACAAAAAAAAAAAAGGACTTGAAACTAAAGCCAAACATTACATTCCAACATTACTTTCCACTCCACACTGTTGAATGAAATATTTCCTCCGACCCCATATGGACAAACATTGTGAAGTTTTATTGTTGGTCCAGATCGTTGATATAATTACTCTGTGGAGCAGCAGCACACCTGGGCAGCTCTGATCCAGACTCCCTTTCGCTCAGAAGTGTACAAAGACAGAGTTGAGCCCTGCCTCTTCATAGCACCAAGGTACAACGCCAGTAAGGACTAAGTACTGTTGCCTCCTTGGCTTAGCTGGAGAACAAGAACAAGGAGATAAAGTGAACTGGGCAAGGGCAGAAAGGAAATGCGTGGCAGAGCCAGCAGGTGACCTCGGATTTCCCAGTGTCTCCCTCTGAACTGATAATTGCAAGCCATCCTTCCTTATGCTGTAGCACATGGACGCTTGCATGCCCACTTGTACTTGCTATTCTGGGCACATACTTGGCTATTTTTTAATTCACTGCCTCACTGTATCTTTGCTCGAGGTTAGATGTGCATGTAAAAGTCTATCGGGGAATTCAGTGAAGTTGATGGAGATGGTCTTTGCAAGTCCATCCTCCTACTTTTCACTTGCTGGTAATAATGTGAGCCTACAGTTCCTTGGGGCTGAGCTGTGATGATGTGTCCCACCTAAGACTCAAAATGACTACCAGTGCATATGGGATTAATACCTCTTTACAAATATAAGGACGTGTGCACAAATGGGCACTTGCACTTCCAAGTATCTTCCTCTATATGACTTTTATTTTCAGCTCATGAAGACATTTATAAAAATCTACAAATTCCCATTGGTGTTTAGATGAAACTTGCCATAACAGAGAAACAGAATATACAAATGTGCCAGAACAACTCAGGAGAGAACCCCGGTGAAGTATGGCTTTACTGGAGTGCCTAGGACCTTTGCAACACTGCATTTTGGTGGTTCTTATCACTGGCTCTGGGGTTTAACACAGGTTAACTCCTTCACACTTACCCAAGACAACTTATTTACATCATTCAAGCAAAAAGAAATCTGGTCCATCTTTCTGTATTAACGTCTGGCTTCTCCTGTAGTGTTTGGTTCATAGAGCTCAAGGGTCTTTACAAAAGAGATAAAATTTCCAGCTCCACTCTACATGAAATTCAGATTGCAAAGGAGTGGAAGTGGATCAGGGATTGCCTGGATCTTATTAGAGTGCTTTAAAGAGCACCTTCTCTGCACTTCCAAGGGACCATTTAGTCAAGGTTTTCAATGACAAATTGACAATGACAAACCTTCAGAACGGGTTTTGTCCATTACCACTCTAATATTTGTGAAGAAGGATGAAGATCAGAAAAAAAATGCTAGATCCCTATTGGAGACATTCAGTCAGTACAAGGATCGATGCCTATGTGTAGAAGACAGGGATGCCAGCTGGCTTAGGCCTCTGCGTGGCGTTAGCTCTGCCCATGTGGTGTGGGTGGCTGGGGGGGCTCTGTGGAGGGCACATCCCTGCACGTCGCTGTGTGTGGATGCCAGCAGGGGAAGGGGTACTCCCCGGCCTGCACAACAGCTCAGGTGTGCGCGAGAGTTTGTGCACTGCTACTGCATAGCTTGAGGCATCAGCTGTAAGAGTTTATTTCCAGTACAGAGCACTTCCCTCCTAAGAGTCCATGAAACCATTTCCACAAATGGTACCACACCAAGAATGTAGCACAAAGAGAAGACGGGGCAAGATTTCTGGTCACTCAAAGTAGGGCAAATTGGGTAGCAAGCCTAAGAGACCGCTCGTGTAATTTGCAGAGGGATGTGGCTGACTGAATAGCATCGTTCTGCACCCCCACTTTGCAGCATTCTGTCTCTCTCCCTGCTTCTTTCACAGGGGCCGGGAAGAGAGACAGATTTGCTCCATGCCAGCTTTCCCACCACAATTCCCCATGGTGAGCCCCGCCAGGAGGAGCTGGGACGCGAGCCCTGCACTGGCCCCCACCACCAGGCTGCAGCCTCCCCCAGCCCCGCATGCCCACGCTCCCCTCCATGTCCCTGCCCCGGCTCCGTGGCCACCCAGGCACGGCCTCCTGCCGGGAGCTGGCCCAGGCACCCTTGTGGAGCATCTCCTCCAGAAACGGGTCCTCTCCCTGCGGTCACACCGAGCCTCACAGTGCCTCCTGCCGAAGCTGCAGGTGCGGCACCTCGCCCCTCGGGCACCCTCACCTTTCCCACAGGGCTGGGGCAGCAAGAGGGAGATTGATAACAAGCAAAAGCAGCAGATGAAAAGTAAACTCACACTACATAAATTCTTAAATGATTTTTATAAGGACACAACGCTGTAACAACTTGCCAAGAACAACACCGAAATTATTTCAAGGTTTCCCATTTGTTTGTAAAGTGAATATTAAAAGTGCAGGCAGCAGTCTCCCGGTGTTCCCCTGGGAACTGTTAGTGTCCGTAGTAACGAGGTCATTCCTTTTTTATTAGGAGAAGGGTTTCTATAAAGTTAAATGTGCTGACAGCCTCTTGCCTTTGATGTTGGGTTTCACCTCAGTCCCTCCTGCAGATATTGCTGCTCCTCCCTCGCAAAGACACATCCCTGACAAACAATCTCCCCTCTGTCTTCCCGCTTGTTTGTTTAGATGCATGATAGGCAGCTCTGCTAAAGGGCAGTGCATGAAGGCGGGCTGGGGCTTCAGGGGACGGTAGAGATGTGAGAGATTTGGTCACTGTAATTAAGCCAGTCTTCACCCCCCAAACTGCCGTGACTCTCAGTACCCTTCACTTTATTGGCCAGACATGTAACTGTGATGACAGCAGTCACAAGCCCCTCGGTTACAGTCGCACTGCGGTTGTTCAGAGGAGCACGGAGCCCCTGCTCCAAAGCCTGGCCTGGGGGCACCCGGGCCACGCGCCTGCTCCGGGGCCTTCCGTCCCCTGCAGCTGCAGGGACAGCGAGGTCCTCGCTGGGCAGACACACGGGGACCCCTGCTGCTGCCTGTGTCAGCTCTCACAGCTCCACGCTCAGGCACCTGCCTCATGCAGGGGCCTGGACGTCCCTGCGGCGTGGCCTCCAAGCACCGCGTCCTCTGCCTTCCTGACCATGGCCCGCAAGGACACGGATACATGGATGGGCCGCATCCATGGCATGCAGCAACCAGCTGGTCCACTAAAAGAAAGGACATCTGGTGAGGACAGCACTGAATTAGCACTTGGGAGACCCAGTTCTGGGCTCTACCAAAGAGTTTCCTGAAGGCCCTAGGCAAATTAAGGAAACGATCCCCACCATAAACGCATAGGTGGCCCCGGGAGCCTCATCCAGCGGCTGCTTGGAGCGCTGTGTGTGCCTGCACACCCAGCCCAAGGGAGCCTCCGTCCCACCTGGCGCCTCAGCACGGCACAGCAGCACAAAGCAACCAGCGCTTTTTGTGTTTGAACATTAAACAGGTAACAATGCCCACCCAGTGTATTGTGCGCAGCCACTCCTTAGCGCAGCAAAAGATAAATAATACGTTCATGCTTCAAAGTGAAGTACACATTGTGTGCACCCAAATAATAAGAAATAATGTGAGTATCCTTGTTCATCATGGACATAGTAGGAAGAAATCAACTTCTTCCCTGGGAACGGGTGCTTAGAAATGATTTATTCACTCTTGGGAAATGAATGCAAAAACCAAGGAGACACCATTGTGCACTGAGCTGGACCAGAAATTTGTCTGCTCATATTTAACCACAGGATCAAGAATTGCAGTCAAGTGGCTGGTGGTAGCACCAAAAACTCTTTGGCTCTGGGATCTACATTCAAAGTCAACCACGAGTCAGTGATGAAGAAGGCTGTGACCCTGAGTCCTACAGCTGGCCAGGGGCTGATACCAAACAGGCTGCTACAGTTCAGTCTCATTTACAGACCCCAAACATTTGCATCAGCAGATCACCAAATGATCCTCCCCGTTGGAGTCGCAGAGATCTACAGACCTCTAGAAAATACAACCTGGCAAGCACAGGTCTTACCTCTGGCTCAGCTGAGCCTACCTGTTCCCCTGTGCATGCTGAGCTCTTGGTGACATAGGCAGCTTTTGGAGGGAGATGGGTTGATATCATCCTAAACACGAAGCCAAAACCAGTCAAGTCTGGAAT
>VXAA01005288.1:248100-289735 GCA_013399115.1 Anseranas semipalmata
CCTGTCTGAGCACTTTAGTGCTCTGACTCCACACTGCAGCATGGGCAAGGGACCAGGAGCAGAAATGAGCTGAGAGCAAGGACTCAGGCTCAAAGAAGTCTCAGGGTCCCGGACTTCCAGGGACAACATGGCATCTATTTCAAGGGATGACACTGGAAACTAGCCCTTAGGTGATGTAGGGCAGAGAAAGACAGAAATTAGGAGCCACAACCAAATAGCCATAAATCTAGTGATGCTCCCAAAATGCTGCTTCACACACACTGATGGATGGATAAGGAGGATCTTTTAGTATGTGAGTCACTTCCCTCACTCTCTAAGACAACAGTTGCGGCCCCACAGAAATCCAGCCATAGGGAACAGAAAAGCTTCTACAAGATGCAACATGAAGAACTTCTCTGGAAACACACAGAAAACCTCTGAAAGCAGAGTTTGCTGAACCTAGCCACAGCCTTATGGGATGGGACAGGAGAGCTCAAAATACTGTTGGAAATCTTTGCCAAAAGATTTAAACCACCACTGTGGTTTAAGGACGGCTCATGAGACACCACAACAGAAACACAGATCCAAAATCCCCTCTCATTGTAATCAAAATGGAGCCATTTCATCATGACTGATTTCATTGTGTCATTATCAATTTATACCATGCAAAGTGAGAGATGACCCTCAGCCCCCAGGGGGTTTAGAAAATGCGGGAGTGCAAGGAGCATATCGGGGGGGCTCTGAAAATACCACTCGGAGCTGTCTGCGGAAATGCCACAACAATCTCAGACACGGAACATCCTTGTAGTGCCTCACAATAGCCTGACAAAGGCAGGGGTGTTAGAGGAACCATGGAAATAAGAATGCAGGAAATATCAGGCTGTCCAGCCAGTGGTCTGTCTAAGCCCATAACCTGTCTCCAACAGTGACTGTAATTCAGAAAAAAAAAAAAAAACTCTGCAAGAGGTAATTATATAACAAGGTACAAGTAACAAGATTTTCATGCAACTTCCTCCCGGTCGCTGGTAGTTTTCAGCCAGTTGCTCCGCAGAGCAAGGCCCATCCCAGACTTGATCGTACCTTTACAATTCAGGATTTCCTTGTCATCCATCTGAAACAGCCCACCTCATTTTGTATCTCTCCAAGATCACGGCCTCATCAAATCATTGCGCTGAGGACTTTCATGGCTAACAGTGTACTGGGCTGAAAAAAAAAAAAAAAGTGTTTCATCTACTAGTGGTGAGTTACTGCTAATTCAATTTCAGTGGCTGCCAATCACTAATTTCTAGAGAGGCCCACAGAAAGCTACTTGTTTTGTTACAGAGCAGACAGAAGGCATTCTGGTAGCTGTTTAAGGGTTTCTAGGAAATGGCAGGAGAATTAGAAAACTCTATGGCAATAGCAGGATATCTTCAATTTTCATGCGTCTGGTGACTCAGGCTGATGGCATCAACCCCTGGCATGCAGGAAGGCCTTGCAGGACTCTGGAAGACGCATTTGTTTCATGGCTGTGAACACTGTTAAGTGATGGAATTTGATCTTGCTTGTAAACCTAATGAGCTGGGCTGATACAGGGGTGTCAGTAAAGCCCAGCAACTTCTCTGATAGCTACCAAAAAGCCACTTCTTCACCTGAGTCAGTGCAGGTTACACAACTGCCATTTACACCAGCACTTGAGAACCCTGCCCATCGCAGCTCAGCTGTTTCACCTCAGGACGCTACAGAAACACCCAATGGAAATACCTGTGGTCATATTGTAGGGGACAGCTGAGCTTCCCAGGAGATAGAAAATAGACTCTTCTTTACAAATGAGAATTTTCACCTTTGTGGGGAACTTTATTAGGTTGTATGGGGATGGGAGAAGACATTACAGGACCACTCATAAAAACTGTAAACATGCTTTAATGATGTCCTCTTTCTAAAGGTCATTGGTGGCAAAGCCCACCATGAAGCCAATGAAATTTTAATGTTTATGACATTTAGTTGTCAGTGCTGGCCAGCAGATTCCAAAGATAAAACATACCAAGAGCCCCAATGGTAGCAAAATAAAAAAGCACCAGCATTAGCTTGTGACATGCTACAAAATGTCAAAGGGAACAGACCTGGTTTAGAGATTATGAAGTGGACAGAGAATGAGAAAACCCCGTGGAAATACCATCTGCCATTTTTTGCATCTGTGGATAAAAGCTTGGTGGCTCCAGCAGGTTGTGGGATCTGCAGCAAATGTAAGGAAGGACTTGTAGAACTCTTGGAGGATGCCATTTATTATTCAGCTGGAAACACAGTTAACACCAGTGGGATTTGATCTCCCTCATAAATGTGAACAATTTTTACTTAGAGCAGTCAAATGACCACTAGGGCTTCTTCGGCCTGTGGGACTGCAGAGTACAGTTTTAAGCAGTTTTATTAACTTTAGTTTAAATCACTTCCAGTACTGATCCCCCTAAAGATCAAAGCTGCTCCATCATTCATACCTGGCAGGCAGTAAAACCCTTACGTAAATCTGTGAGTCCCCTTGTTAAGTTTAACATTCATCACTTAACACCACTTAGCAGCCAACCAGGGGACAGTGTGCCTGCCAGGCCTGTCCAGTCCCATCTGCATCTCTGTAGTGAAGATCCAAAGCTGCCTAAAAGGAGTCAAAGGCTTCGTCCAATATCTGTTCCTCCAAAAGGCACAGATGTGGGATGGCCCTTAGAGAGTGCATCTTTGCTCCCCATTTCATCTGTGCCCTGGTGGTAACTATGTCTGAATTCCTTAAGTTACTAGGAAATCTCAGAGAGCCACAGAAAACATTTTGTGCCTAATGAGGCCTTCTTGGACCACAGTGTCATCAGACACTACCATGTCCTGCTAATGAGCTTCTCTCTGTGCAGTGCGGAGCTGCACTGAACTGAACTCTCCCCATAGGACAACACGCCATGAACTGGCAGATTAAACTTTCCACTGGACCAGGGACAGTTGCAAGGCACTGGGATGGCATCCAACTTCAGCTAAGCGGAGTAGGGATTGAGAACATGAATTTATAACCAGCAACCATCAATGAGGCGTAGGGAGCCATGTGTACAGCATACACTTGGGGAAAAAGACTGGGGACTAGAGCAGAGTTGATTCCACCTAATGTAGGGCAGGCAGGACATGAAAGGACTGTATCCATCCAGTAAAAAACAATACAGAAAAATACAAAGGCAGGACCACCATGCCTTATAAAAAAAAAAGGGGGGCAGAAAATGGATACATCCAACTAGTATTTGAATGCAATATTTCCTCTCCTTGCTTGTAGAGCCAAGGATGCTTGGAAGGCAATCCAGAAGCCCTAGGCTTAGTAGCAAGAGGGGAAATGAGATGACAAGTCTAGAATGCAAAACATGATAGAGGGACCAATGAAAGTCAAGTAGAAAAGCCAAGGATGCTTAGATATTGTAGCAGCAAGAACTATACAAGATAACATGAGAAAAACTAGAAGATTGAGAGATGGATACCATCCAAAAGGGAACTGCAGCTACCCAACAGAACAGTTTCAGTACCCCCTTGACTAGAACATGTACAGAGTCTCTGCTGTGTGATGTGCCAAAGCATTTCTTTGGGAAACACTTTTCCTTGAAGTTTTCTCCTCTTTTTATTTCTCCCTTTCCTCCTCCTTCCTCTCTCCAGCTCCCCCCCTCCCTCCAGGCAGAGATATGTTTCTCTCAGCTGCTTCTGTGCCTGTGACTTTACTGCATGGGGGAAGTCAGTCCGGAAGGTCACCTCTTTCATCAAGTATTCTATTTGCATCCAAAATTGTATGTACATGAAAAATGTGGTCGTGTGTTGCACCTAGCTGCAGACGCAGATGAAATTCTGTGGAAAGCCTGATGCACACTAACCTTTGCAGATGGTGCAGCTATTGCTGAAAAATGGATTGCTTAATAAAGCATATCATCCGACATATTTGCTGCTTGGCTAGCCAAATAGAAGTTGTTTTTTGCACAAATTTCCTTGTCAAATTTGTCAATGTTCATGTCATTTTTGCTTTAGGTCACAGAGCAAGGTGCAAATTCTTGGCATCTTTACTAGTTGCAAGCCAATTTCGGCTATTTCTAACAATGAAGTGAATTTCTCTGAGGATAAGACACTCACTTTATGGGGAGGAAAGGAAAACAGCAGGAAGTGGATAATTTTTTTTTCTGGGATTTTGTTCTTGCTTTCTCTCTTTTCTTTTTTCTCCTTCTTCCTGATGGATAACATTTACACTCATTTACAAACCTTATTTAATTCATAGCAGAAAGAAAGAGGCCTTTAAGCCTGTTAAATGATTAATTTTGTTTGACTATTTGGTGCAAGATGCACATAGATTTTTTTGCATTGGTGCACAGAAAACGTATCCCTTTGTGCCAGAAAACTTACAAGAGAAGAAAAGATCCATTCCTTTGGCATTCTCAGATGTGGAAGGCAGGGGTTCTCCCCTTCCAAATGTCTGCTAGCAGAGTCTTCCCTATCTTATTTTTTTTTAAGCCCCGCTCAAAGCCATATAATGCATCTGTTTTGTTTGGTTTTCTACCTGCTCCATGTTCTTTGGCTCTGCCTACAGATACATCATATCCCTGCTCAGATGCACCATTTTCAAGCCCACTCCCTTCCTCCTGAGTTTCAGACCCTTTGCTTCATGGCCCCTTCCCAGACACAACCATGGCAAGCAGCTCTACTCAGAAGCTAAAGCAAAGAATGCCACTGCCATGTTTGCTACAATAAAAACCTCAGCTGGGGGAGGGCTTTTACAACTGCAGCGTGCTCTTACTGCACAGCCGTGAGGAAACGGTGCCAGTCTGTGGCTTGCTCCCAGGCACTGGGGTGCAGCCCATCAAGAGGGCCACGGGGAACACGAGCAGCTGATGAGCACAAACACGGTGCATGCATGGGAAGGGCTGGAGCCCCATTCAAGCCCTTCCTCCTCCCCGTTGCATGGCCAAGTCAAGTCACAGAAGGAGGGCACTTCTGGGCCTCAGTGGCAGACCAGACCCTTCTCCTCCAACGGAGCTGTGTGCAGTGTTGGCAGTGTGCGCTTTGGGCTGCAGAGCTCCACATCCAGCCAGCCACCACAATACACCACAGTTTATCCAACCCTCCACAAGCAGGGCTGCAATTTAGGTGTCAGGCATGTTATTTATTTTGCATTTCCTTTTCTGTTCGGTACCTTAGTGGATACAGTGTTTGTCATTTCCTAGTAACAGATGCATTCCTCTCTGGGCTGTTTTATATTCCTGCAGCAATTACATTTCTCTCTTTGGAGATTTTCTTTCTCCCCGAGTTCCCACCCCAAACAAAGTCCTTTATCAAGCATAACATTTTCCAAAGATGCACCATTTGCGAAGTGCATCCTCCATCTGATCTGTTCCTAACACAGGAGAGTTTTCTGAAAGACATGGGCACTTGACATACTCCCCATTTGCCTCCCAAAGAGGCTGCACCATCAAAAAGTACCTCCTTCTGCAAGGAACATTTTGTTTACAAGGTTTATTTTGTTAGCAGGTGTATTCCCACTAGTAAGTTTTCCACTGCACCATTTTTTTTTAAAGGTCTTGTTTGGTAGCCAGATAGCCGAGACTGCCTGTGATAAAGCCAGCACAAGTGATTAATAGCAAAGTCTCTGCCATTTTATTATTAATAGCAGTGTGTTGACTCAATTAAATCCAGCCTGCTTTTTTTGGCAGGCCTTCGCAATTATACATATCATTATGGGCTGCAGCCCAAATGCATCCTGGGAGTAGACCAGAACTCCACATTAACTTTTTCTGGCTCTCTCTTTGCAGGTTGGCCACTATAACATGTGGGCTATAACCAATCCGGGCTGCTTCGGGGATGGCAAGATAGAGAGAGAAGGACAAATGGCAGAGGTGGGGATCACACCTAGGTAGGGCACGCTCCCCCACAGCCATAAACAGCCTGGCAAGCACAGCCTGGATCCACCCCTCCACACTGAACCCCATAAACACAGTGTAATGGGTCTGGACAGTACCTGTTACCGGCAGGGGTGATTTTCCAGCACACTGAGGGGAGTGTCCAGTAAACCCTTCCAAAACAGACTTGCAAGCAGCTTGGCCTGGCTTGAAGAGGCACTGGACTGACGTTCAAGCCTTTATTTCGAGATGAGCTCCAGCAACTTGTGTTTCATGGTGGAAAGATCCATCACCTAAACAAAGCTGGAGTACCCCTACTCAAAGTAGCCCCCCAAAGCCTGTTAATCATGGGAGAAAGCTCTTTTTGAACATGAATTTCATTAGACTTGTATATACAGCACCTAGCACAGCGAGAGTCTAATTTGAGTCTAGGTACTGTCATCCCCCAGGTAACAAACTATGGTCATGAAGTGCTGAAGGAACTATCAAGGCAAAAGCAAAAGCAGCATATGTTGCCCAGCAGCACCGGCCCATTACTGTCCTTTGCAGACTGGGTGGGCTCCATCTTCCTGCAACCTGCTAACCAGAACTGGCAACCACAGTTACACTCTCTAGCATGTGTACGGTCTATGACACATCTCACTATGACTGCTAGATTTTTCTTCCCGAGCCCTCTGCTCTTTACAGCTGCAGATCTGGATTATTCTTTCCCATGGAGCCTGGAAACATCCCACCTTCCTGCAGGTACCCAGGGCACCACCCCTCTTCCTGCAGCATTAGAGGAGATCCCACCAGCCACAGCTGAAACCCCGCAAAAAACAGCAGCTTCTATTTCCTACCACTTCAACAGGGGGAGCTTTGCCTCTGAAGGCTCTTTTCAGCTTGTGCTACTTCATCTTACAGAAGCCCATCAAGTCATGAGGGCACTCTGTGCTTTCCATCCCAGCTTGGCCTGTCTCCATCCATGTCATCCATCTGGTTTATTTTGCTGGCATGAGACAATCCACAGCTGTGGGGCTCTGGCTAAACCAGGGTGGAAGAGTTTAAGCGCTTGGCCTATAATTTCCTCCCAGTGCCTGCAATGCCGTTGTGGAAATAATTCTGCTGCTGAACAAGGGAGTGCAGAGGAGCTCTGCTGCCTGCATACCCCTGTACAGCTCTCAGCTGTTGCAAAGACAACTTCATTTGTACCCAGCTCCAGCCACTGATGAAACTGATAGTTGCAGAGTGGGACTGCAGCACTGAATATGGGTGACAGACCATGCATGTCCCCACAGATCTGTAGAGGTCCTCAAAGGAAGTCCCCATCAGTCTGTGAAGATAAGCTCCATAAGCCCCTCCTGACTGTCACAGACGAGGAACAGCCCAGTTGGCACCCACAACTGAGTTTTCCCTTGTGTGGAAGGGCATGTGTTGCTATTTCTACAGACCCAGTTGGTAGGTGGCTTCCCACCATCACCTCCCTTGCTTCTTCCATACTGAAGGGTGGATTTCCCAGCTCAAGGCAAAGCCTTGGCAGGGAAAGTCTCCAAGCTCTTACCCCTTTCTGAGGGCCAAAGCAGAGCTTGTGAAGAGCAAGTGCTGCCCTGAAGAACCTCAGCCACACGAGCCACCTGTGACAACACTGAGTTCAAAGGAGGGCCAATGAGCCTGGGAAAGACCCAGGGAGTTCCGGCAGAGAAAACAGGATGCACACACAGCCCCAGGGAAGAAGAGACCAGGAGGATCAATGGGGATTGTTTTGGGCTATTGTACTATCTTGTGTTTCTGTCCAGACAAAAGAGGCTGCAGGTCCACGGCTGTGGCTTACAGGAGTGCCTCTTCTAACAGTATACCTGCTTTACCTATGCCTATAGCCATAAGAAAGAAGAAAAACTGTTGGTCAGTGGCCTTCCAAAATCTGCTTGAAGATGGAGCCTTCATGGACTAGGTGGGACCACAGCAGCCATGTCTACACAATGACTGGACAATGCCAATTTGTTTAAAAAATGTTAAGAATCTAAGTCTCGTTCTTGTTTCAACAGGAGTCTCATTTTAATTTTTAGATACATAGCACTGCCCATCTGTGAAGCTGGGCAGAGAAAAAGGACTTTTTGCAATAGTCAATTCTTTACCGAACACACATAGTTCCCCCACTACCATATACACCAGACCTAGGCTTGGCCCATGTCTCAAACATGGGATAGTGGGACTCGAGCATTGCTCTAGAGAACCCAGCCATTGCCCAGCACCCAAAGTTTCAGTATCTAGAGCAACATCACCTCTCCTGCTCTAGACATGGGGCTACTGTATTCCAGTGTGATGTCAGCACTTCCCTCACTTCAAGACCTTTTTATTTGTAAGGGCAATTCGAGACATTTGGAGAAGCCAAAGTTCTGAAGCCCGCTGGTAACAGACCAGCATTCTGGTTTATCACCTCAGTGACTAAGTCTGCTTTCCTCTGAGACTTCCCTTAACCCCAGGAAGAGTGGCCACCAGAGAGATGATGATCAGATATTTGCAAGGGCTGCCCCTGTCACCCCAGGACCAGTTAGTGGGAACTGAGCTGTTATTGCTTCTCTGTTATCAGTTACAGCAGGAGCTTCCCTGCCTCGTGGCTGAGGCTGCGTTGTACCAATGACTCACAGAACATAACTAAATCATGTAAAATGTCATCCTGTGTTTGCCATTAATAAGGTTTCAATTAATAACACAAATTTCCAAGAATACCCTGAGCCTGAAACTCAGCGCTGTGCTGCCTAGCAGAGCCAATCAGGTTGCTCTCAGAGTCAAGCCTCAATTAAGTAGTTTTGCTTTCCAGGAGAGATCACTCCTTGCTGCTGTAGCTGGAATACCCTGACCCCAGCACATATACAGACCATACTGCCCCGTGTGGGATAAGACCTCTCATGACTTAAAGGATCTCAAGCAAGCTATCAGACAGGGGTGCAGAGGTTTTATTTTTAAATATCATAAGACCTGATTCTGCTTACTTGCTGGTGTAAGTTACACACTGATGTATATGGGTGGGTCAGCTGCAAAATCAGTAAGACAAGAACTGGAGCTGTGTTGAGGAGGACCATAGTCAAAATCAAACGAGTCCAAAATAAAAGCGATGCCTGCTGACACCAGATCCTCCACCACACATGCAGATTTTCAACACTCGGTGTATGCACATGAACTTTTCCCCTGTTCTAAGCACAAGCACTCAGGAAACCATGGGCAAATTTAGGCTTGCATCACACACGTCAACCATTCTGAAGACAGATTTAACAAGCAGGGGTGCACAGCCTAGGCCATCTGTATACTCCTCACACACATAAAGGCAAAGACAAGGAATGCATTGCCACCTACCCTGCACCCTCTGCTCCCTGCACACAGCTCACCTTACCTGGAGGGAAATGCTTCTCTCTCATGCAGACAAAACCACCCAGTATCCCCAAAGGCATCCTCTCTCTCTCACACACACAGAGCAAGGAGTCTTCCTGGTTTCTGCATCAACTTATTCTCTGTATCTACAGTCGCACACAGTCTCCTGCTGTCTGTACACATCTATGTCTACAACACAGCCTCAGTAAGCAGGCGTGCAGACAGACATGCTCATGCACACACACCACCTCCAGGAGGAGCTCCAGGTACTGAGAGGTAATCCTCCCTGCTCAGGGAGCCTGGTGAATGGAATAATTAATTTTCTGATGAGCATGAATATCATGCAAAGGCAGCCACCCGAATATGGTGGAACATTTCCAGCCAACATCCATGCGATCTGGATATTTGGATTTGCCCGTTCCCAGCTTCTGCTCTCAGCAGTGCTGACGGCAGCAAAGCTGAGCTTGCTACGCTGAGATGGCCTCCCGCATCTGGCTGGCTGGCCCGGGTGGCAGCAGCAGCCGAGCTGCTGTGTGCAGCCCTCTCCTCCTTACCATCAAAGGCAGAGACCTTGCTTGTTCCCTTCCCTCAACCTACTGCTCCCACATAAAGCGATTTGCCCCCCAGCACTTGCCACCACCCCAGTCCCTGGAGCAGAGGAGAGAATTGCCTAAGGAGCATCAGTCTGCTCAAACCTGATGGTCCCTCCTGGTGGAGAATTAAGACCTGGCAAGTCCTTGCTGCAAGGACACTTCTCTAGGCTACAGCTTGAACTTCTATCAGCCCCCAATCTCCTCCCATCCTGGCTTAACTCAGTTTGTTCTCTTCCATCTTACAGAGAGGGGTTAAAATGCTTGCAGAGGTCAACTACACACCCTAAACCTGAGGGACAGAGGATGAGGGGATCTTAGAGAAGGACAGGGGATGCTAGGCAGAACAGCATTCATAGCGGTTCAAATTGCACCCAAAACCACAGGCTTCCCAGTTACAGAGCTATGATCCTCCTAAAGACTATATAAGATATACAGTTATTTGCCTCTGTGCAAAAGGCATATTCCCAAAATTCAGTCTACCATTGACAGAAACAGAATGCACTGGGAAATCTTGCAGGCAACTCCCCAGACTCCAGCTGGGGTGCTGGAAAACAGAGAGTGGCAAGCTGAGAGCCAGAGCCAGCAGGGAGGAGGTCAGAGGGAGGAGCAACAGTTTGGTTGACTACAACAAATCCAAATTTCTAATGGCAAAACATTCCACCCTGGAAGATCTCAGTATATACACGTGATTTTTTTCCCCCGTTCTCGGCACAGGCACACAGGAAACCCATCACGACTTCCCAGCCACAACTCGGAGGCACTCAATCCCACAAACCTCTGTCCCCCGTTAAAAACGTCTGGCCACTGAACCCATGTGATCTCTAATACTGAAATGACAGGAGTAAGTAGCATTGTGGGGGTTGGAGGATGCTGTCAGAAGCATTTGCATCTATCCTTTCCTTGAAAGTGGCTTGCTCCTCAGACTCATCTGCAAGCATGACTCTCCAGGGAGAGCTGTGTGCTTGGAAGATCCCCTTCTAGGAACACAGGAAGCCCACAGGCATTTTCCCAGCAGTTTCAACAAGCTTCAATTTTCAACAGGTCTGTGGGTAAGCAGTTTTGAGTATGCCTATTTATACTACCAGAAATAATTATGACAAATGCTGCTATAAATAGTTAAGAGTAAACTTTCACATTTTAAAAGGATGGGCTTTTTCCTGAGCATTCACTGAGCACTGAGTATCTGAATGCAAAAAAAGGCCACAAAAACCTCATGGCATGAACTGCCGTATCTCATGAGGGGGCAGGAACACACAACACAGGCCAAATAACTCACTTGCAACAGAGCTACAAACTCAGATGACTTTGCCAAAGATACATGGGAATAGTAGCACAGAAACAGAAGGAAACAACAGGTGTTCTCACCAGAGTGAAAATGGGCAATGTGCAGCTGGTGTTGCTTTAGCATAACTGGCTGGTCTAGACAGAAACAGAAAGAACAGGCTTACCATGCTGAAGATCCGCATCCCATTCCCAGCTCTGCCTTCAGCCTTCCATATGATCAGGAACACGTCACTTCTGGTCTGCAGCTGTAAGATTAATACAGAAATACTTGGCTTGACCATTTTGCCTGTAAGCTCCTCTGATCACAAGCTCATCAAGAACTCTGGTCAAGAGCTAGACCAAGACAACACTAGTTGCCTTCTAATAAATGGATCCCTTGGTGCTGTAGCTAAAGCACAAGCATGTATGGCTAGAGACTCACAGGTATGGACATTTGCAAATTGCCCAAGAGACACGTGTATCTATGTTCCTTGCATGGTGCCACATGTCATATTAGTAGTCTCTGCACACATCCTATCTCTTAACTGCTTTCATCTCGGAGTTCACATCAGGGGAGAAAATAAGTGGCACAACTCTTTCCAGAAGTCCCGAGGCTGGGAACTTAACTGTATACTCTCAGAGGGGAATTTGCTGAGGACTTGCTCAAGAGTTCAAGTCTGAATCAAACTTCAGTATCAAAGTCATCCTTTTATTGTGTAGGTTGAGTTCTGTCTATCAGCCTTCTGGTTCTGATCTTTTCCAGCACACTTAGATGTCTGAATTCTTTCATCCACAATGATATTTGGAAATACCACATGGCTTTTACTGGGAGCTAGCAACTTTAACACTCCTTTGTGTATATGAGAAATCTCTTAATCTTCTCTTTTTCCCTAACACAAGCTAGTAAAAGAACTCAGAGGAAATATCTTACTGTAACATTGAGGCTTACAAGTAAAAGCAGAGTCATGAAATGAAAAGCTAAAGGTCCTTAGTCATGCTGAACTTGCTTTTTCAGTTCCTGGGGTTGTTGCCCATCCACAAGAGCTCAGTATGTTGCTATTTATATTTGCTAATAGGTTCCACAAAAGAAAGGATTGTTGTGTAAGTCACTGCTCAGTCCAGAGTACATGGGGAAATTCCCATGGATATATACAATACAGAGGCAAACAAAGACGTCCAAATATCTGCCTAGTAAAAGATACATCTACCTTTCAAAGGGTATTTTCAAAGGGTGACATATCAATGTGATGAGGAATTAGTCAAAACACTGGATTAGATCTGGGTTCAAGCTCCAGCTCCACCCTCTCCATGCTACTGCAACTTCCCAGCCCTTATGTGGATGGACTGAGGAAGCTGGAAGATGGGCTCTGCCTCAGACCCTGGGGTCAGGAAACACAGGTGGAGTTTTCAAGAGTACAAAAAGGCCTTAGGAATACAAGTCAGTGAGATGTGTGCTCCAAACTCCCTCCACTGCTTTGGAAGGCTTTCAACCCCAGGAGTAAAATAAAAGGCAGAGGACATACAAAGCTGCTAGGCTAACGAAGCTTGATTTTTTCCGTTTCCCGTTTACTCCTTGGTTTCGCAGAAAAGCATTGATGTTGCATTCCCGCATCTTTCAGATACGCATATACACAGACATACATTTTATATATAGGCAAATGTATATACACAGACCTAGGCATGGGAGTGTTTATATGTGTAAAGCAACTGAGTATTTACAAGCAGTTTCTATAGTTATAATATACATCGCTCTTACGAACTGCTTCATTAATCTGTCAATCAGTTTTTTGTTTTGTTTTGTTTTTTCCTCCTCCCTTTCTCTTTCACCCCTCTTCTGTGTTACTCTGTTTTGGAAGTGAAGTGTGTGTGTCAAGTGTATTATTTCAGACAGTACAGACACACAGACACACATGGACGCATGCCCAGAAATTAACACGGTTCCATTGCTGCCTCTCCAGGAGCTTAGTGCTGGCCAACCCTCTGGACTTCGCTAGCCACCACAATGGCTCAGGCAGTCATTTATCACCCAGCCCCTGGCCAGTGGCACCGGGGGCCTGGCGCTGCCCCCCCGGGCAGCCTGGCTGCTTGCAGGAGGAGGGGGCTGCCTGCAGGGCGCCTGCAGTTTGGAAGCACTGCTGATGGGCTAGTCCCCAATAAGCCCCCCAAAAGTGCTGATGTGCTGAAAGCAGCTGACACTGATGGATTTGCTCTCATCTTGCCTTTCAATCCCGCTGCAAGAGAGAAGAGATAGAGGAAGAGAAACAAAGGCAGAGATTAACTCTTTTGTCACAGAGCTCTGCAGTTTTACAAGGCAAGATAAAGCTGCTGTCCAGGTCGGGTGCAGATGGGACCAGCTCAGCACAGTTTGTCTGACTCTCTATGGAGTCCAAGGTAGGGGGGGAAAAAAGCCTGAACTGTACAATGATTTACTGACAAGGCCAGTGCTGCCTAACGGAGCCTTATAACTTTCCTTGCAGTTGCAACCACAGCCAGGGAGACCAGCACGGATACTTCTTCCAGACCTGCAGGCCAACCGCTAAACCAAAAGCTCTGCTTGCACCCACACTGCCTCAACGCGACACGGATACACCCTGATGGACAAGCTTACCCCGTCAATTAACACACACAAGCAGACACTTGAGGCATCTCACACGCTGCCCAGCCAGCAAGGCTCGCTGCTGCAGGCACAGGCTCAGGAAGCACGGGCATCTGGGTGGATTCACACCCGCCTGTGTAACCACCATGGCATGGACTTTGCCTGTCTGTGATGCTAGGCATCAGGCTCCCCAAATCAGGCCTCAGGATGCCATTTGTGATATCTCTCACTAAAGCCAGTCAGAATGTTTTAATATAATTTAATCAAACTTAAATTTTACCCAAACTGAACTACTTGAGGACCTGGATGCATACAAATCAAGTTTTTCTTGAAAATATTGCGGTTCCAAGGGGCTCAGATATGAACCTCCAGTCTGCGTTGTGATGTCATTCAGCTATGCAAGGAGTGTTTGGAAGGTTTCTCTCTCTTGCTGTTCTGGAAAGACACTGCCACCTTCCAGACCTCCTCTCTGCTATGGACTAGCAATGTACCCACACCAATGTGCCTTTTCCCCTTGGGATCATGTACAGAGCTCAGTGCAAACACAGCTAGAGCTTCATACTATCTCTTTCAGTGCCTCTGCACAGCTGTATTTAGCATTGACAAGATCACGTGTACAACAGGACCCCAAGTACTCATGTGCCCCAGCTGTATGACCACATGCCCTCAGGAAGGCAGACTGTGCAACATTAAGCCTAAGCACACAAGCAGGTAGCTGTATTAATAGTACTAACAAAAGAATAACAACAACATTAGTGATAATTATTAGTAAAGATGTTAAGCAGCATTCTTCTTCCTATAGAAAAGTTCATTTCAATTGTAACTTTGATTTTCATTGATTTGGAAAGAGAAGGGATACTTTTTCTAGGTCATCCTCAAAAAAAATCCTAAATCCATATTGAAATTTTGATCCTTTTCCAGCCTCAGAAACTTCAAATTGTGTCCTTTGATAAAAATCTGGACTTCTTTCCCCTCTAAGAAAAGACACCCTGTGTCACTAGAAAAGCCATTTTCCATTGGGAAACACTGCCAAGCTCTAGCACCGCACAGCTCTAATTCTTGCCTGGATTTTTCAAGCCTTGTTTGTTCTGCGCTTGTGTTGCATAGTTCACAAGTATTCCCAGAAGCTTCAGGCAAACCAGTCACAGGGAAAGTACAAATCAGTATGAATAAAGGGGGCAGGGATGTTTCTGGGTTTCTGTCAGGACTGGGACCCTGTAGCGCCAAGCCCTGTGCAGCTTTACAAACACACAGGAAGAACCTGCCAGCTCTGCAATCCATCCATCATAAAGCGCATCAATAAAGACAAGTACATTATACTGGGACATGGACACACTCTGAAACACAGACACGTCACCACACCGAAAACTCCTGCTCTCACACACACTCCGCTGAGCATGCAATCCTTCCTGAAACGCAAACAAGATCTTCAGGCCAACAAACAGAAAATAGGTTGTTGTTTTTTTGAGATTTTTTCCCCCCCGAGGAAAAAAAAGGCTCTCCTTTAAAAAAAAAAAAAAAAAGTAATATTTTCTGAGGAATTCTTAACAGG
Organism: Anseranas semipalmata; assembly: GCA_013399115.1. Lineage (NCBI taxonomy): Eukaryota > Metazoa > Chordata > Aves > Anseriformes > Anseranatidae > Anseranas > Anseranas semipalmata. The sequence goes on from VXAA01005288.1 coordinate 263,308, forward strand.
CTTTTTGCCACATCTTTCAGTTTTTCCTCTATTGCCTCACATTTCCTTTCAACAAAATATTAGAAAGACTAAATCCTCCCAGACTGCAACAGTGGCTTGCAGAATACTGCTCACATCTAGAGGATGATTTTAAATGAAATCTGAAGTAGTGGGTCTGCTCTAAAGCCTGAAAACAACTTTGAAATTTCAGTGTCCCACCACACACAAATAGAAAAATAATGTCACTATGTCAAATGTAGACAGTCTAGGAAACAAACCCACCAAGGAATTATTGATCATCTCTTCGCACGTCCTTAATAAAATCTTGGTCTAAAACCTATCCACTATATGCCATCTGACACACACTGAGATGAAATATGCTGCGTGCTTTTGGCATCTAGCACTCTGATGAACCGTTTGTGAGATCTCTGCGGAATTTCACATTTTCAGTAGCACACTTTTCTAGGGCAGTGATTTTCACTTTATCTGTGGGCTCTTAAAAAAAAAAGCCTCTGAAGGGCTTAAAAAAAATAAAACAATCTGTAGACTGTTGTACAGCTGGTTTGAGCTTGCCTTGCTTAGTAACTTTTGCAGAGTTACTTAGGAATAGCCTAAGGTCCCCAGCAATCCTGTGGACCCTGAAACTGAGATTTGCTGCTGTAAGGGTTTTACAGGAAGGGCTGTGTGGGCTGCCTGAATTGCAGCCACGGAGGTTTCAGTGCCAGGGTTAGTCAGTCCCTGGCTGTAAACACCTCCGAACAAAACCAGTCTCCATCTCTGAGCACTGACAGCACTCAGAGGTGCTCAAGCAGGACATTTGAGCAAGCACCTGCCTGTAAGTGCCAGAAGAGCGCTGGTGGAAGGGTGAATTCCTCCTGTGCGTAAGCTGCGGAGAACTGGAGCCCCAGGCAACCACAGCAAAGCTGCTCTATCCTCCTGCAGCAAGTAGAGAGAGGAGCCCAGCCAGCATCCACCAGCCCCCCCCAGCCCCTGGCCCATGCACCCCAGCTCAGTGCCCCCTGCTCCCTGAGAGATCACAAGGGCCCATTTACTCCAAGATATGAAATTTGTGTTGTTTCTTTATTGTGCTTTAATGAAACCCTGTTTATTCTAGGCTTTTAATTCTTTCCATCTATTATGTTTAGACAACTCATTAACAATCATTTGTTATCATTAGACTTCAATTTTAAGCTCCTTTTCCCAGAGGAGGCAATGCTGTGCTTTTAAACATATTTGCATCATAAACAATTTCAGGGCCCCCTGTGCCATATATTACTCTGGCCTTTCCTCCCTTCTTACCAGCCCTCCTGCTTACCCGGACCTGAATGCGCCGAAAGAGCCTTGCTGGGATTTGGCCTGGTGCAGGGCGATGCTTGTTCCCTGAGGCTTGCAGCCACAGAGGGCTGAGCATCAGGACACCAGCCTGGTGCATTAACAGCAAACTCTTGAATCCCAGGTTGTGTAATGGTGAGCTACTCTTTCCACTGGGATTAATGACTACACGCTGCAGCTGAATTCATTAGGGCCTGTTAAAGATATCGTGCTAGCCTGGGATAATGCGTGGGCCTCATTCTGCTCATTTATGGTGGTTCAGCTCCACTGGATTTAGTGAAGTCATTCCTGATTTGCAGCAGGGTCCCCTGTGTGCATGCTGGATAAGCACTACGTCACACTCCGCATTCATTGACAGCTCCCAACGGGCAAAAATCTGATCCGTTGTGTTGTGTAAATCCAGATCAACATTCACTGAGGCTGCAAGGCATCCCTTGGATATGAACTGGCATCAGCGTGCACGGAGCGTGGCCTGCATGAGGAAACCTGCTTTGGCACAAGGGAGGTCCCTTAAGTTATACAGAAAGTAGGAAAAGAGAAATGCGGAGGAGAAAGGCAACCAAGTTTTGCTTGGCGCTTTACTCATCATATACTGCTCATTGCCAACTCTGACCAATAAGATACAGAAGAAAAAAAAAAAAAAAAAGAAATCACTAACCTGAAAACTTTTCATGTATGGCTTGATCTCCAAAAATTCATTCTGAATTATGCTGGAGGAATGTTGGACATGCAATCCATGTCCACTCCTTCCCACACACTGGTGAGCAACCTGATGACTTCATTTTAAAAGAAGTTCATATCTTAATGACATTGCTAGATCATCTCTGTCAGTGCCAAGTCTTATGCTGGTGCTAATGGGTGGTTGTTGTCCTGATGTGCTGGGATTTTGCTTCTAAAGCTCATCTGGTGGTGCTACCAGGACAGCAAAGCACACGTTGGGCTTACTGTGCTTCATTTCAGCCCCTACACTCTTGAATTATGATCCAAAAGAAAACTGCTGCACAAAGGCCTCAGTTCCGCATAGCTCCAAGCTGGTGCTCAGCTAGAAAGACTTGAAGGTCATTCACAGGTCTTTCACCTATTTAGAAGCCCCTTCACACCACTAAATGCAAAGACGACATTGCACTCAGTCAAATTTTGCTGGCTAGAGTACCGAGTGTTTTTCCTTTACTCAGAGCTGAATAAGTTTGAATTGCAGGTTATCAGTTAATACAGAGTTTGGCCAGTCCTACAAACACAGGGGAACAGCAAGCTGGGCCTGTAGCTTAAATGAAGATGAAGGAACTCCATACATAATGTCATAGACTGTTCATGAAGTTTTTACACCTCTGATGAATTCTACAGCCTATGCTAGAGACAATGACCACAGCTGCATGCTGGGCTCCTCTCCAGTGTGAGGGTCTATAGATTTATGGTTGCAAGTGTTTGCTCCCCCTTTAAGGCCTGGAACACGCTTTGGCAGGAGCTGAGACTCACCAGCTAGAAGCAGTTGTAGCTGAACTGCCCAGGGCTTGGATTTAAAAAAAAAAAATGCTGCAGATGATGCTTTCAAACAAGGCTCCGCCCTGCATGCTAAGTAAATTCCTGTAATTTTCTATCCTTCCTGTTGTTATTCTGATCCAATTAAAGTCACTGCGGTTAAGTGAAAAGTCATGATTGGCTAATTGGATTTGGGAAGGCAGAACACCCATCAGGGGCCAGGTTTAATTTAGGTTTCCTTAAAATTTCTAAAGCCACTGGCAGGCTAGAAGAGGCAAGCTCCATCCTTGGATAGCTCCAGCTCAGCAAAAAGGGATTAGTTAGCTGCTGAGTGAGCTCCCTGCTGCCTCGTGTCCATGGAGCTTTCCAATTCCAATGCCTGAGTCAGAGTCCTCCTGTTTTTGGAATCTACCTCCCGCAATGGTCCTGCATGGATCTCCCACGTGCCCTTTCTAAGTGTCCTGTCCCCAGTTTGGTACTGTACGGTTCAACATCTCTCCTGCTTTCTCTAAATATCAGCACAGCCCCCTTCCCAAAAACATGCTCTCCCATGAGCATGAGAGGGGTACTTCTTTACGAGCCATATACATGACTGGACCTGCACTCCTGGATGAAATGGTTCAGCACATGGAGAGCTCTAAGCACTTCTCCAAACACCGAGTGGCCAATTCCATCCAAGTGCCCTATGTCCAGAACCCTGGGGCTCCAATCATGCAGTGAAGTGAATAAGATAAAAGAACAGTTTCCATGAGTACTTGGAATAGACCAGAAGCTTATCTGTGATATTTCCAACATGTAGCATTCAAAAATGGTGTGCTGTACCTGCTAAAAGCAGGAACCAGAAGGTTCCCTTAAAGGCATTAAAATATTTGATATTATCACAGATCCTGAGTACCTTCTGAATTTTAAGCTTCTAATACGTTCCCTGGATATTTATTCTGACTTACTACACACCTTGGAAATAAAAACATTGAAAAGAAACTAAAAGGACAGCTGACACTCATGCTCACCTGAGTCTAAGAGCTGGGATTTTCAGAAACTCATTAGTTTTCAAGAAACTTAGAATAAAAATTGTGAGTTAATAACACTGCCAGCCAAACACACAATAAGTCATTTGCATAAGTCAGGAACAATCAAGAAATGTATCCTAATTAACATTAAGAAAAGTAAACAGTGGTTGGGATAGAATTAAGATTCATAGAATATTTCTAGAATAGCTTTCTCTCTCTTTTTTTTTTTNACTTTTTCTTTTTTTTTTTTTTTTTTTTTTTTTTTTTTTAAGATAAAGCCTGAACATTTCCAAAAAATTCTCAAGAACTGTAGATCTTGCACCCAAAACACAAGACATTAAAGATCACTGGGCATGTTAAGTCTTTATTTATTAATACTTGTAAATATCTGCAGCATCAAATGTTGGAAGAATCACTTGAACCATACCCTGACAAGCTTCTGCTCCTATTGGAACAGAAGGGATTAAGAAGATCAGCAAGAGAAATGGACCCCTTCAGTCCTACCTGTTGCATTTTTTGCTGTTATAGGAGAGTTGAAATCCTGTCCAGTCCTGTTGCATTTTTTGCTGTTATAGGAGAGTTGAAATCCTGTCCAGTAGACAGACGTTTGGCCACAGCAGTACAGTTGCATTGCAGGGTTGGCTTTATAATGGAGAAGGCTAGAAAGAGAGCAGAGAAAGTTATGTCAGAATAAAGTATGCAAGTGATTTCATCCTGCTCCTAGGAGAGGACAACTCCTCAGGAAGTAGTTTTAGACTGTATCTGGCTTTGTCAGCAGGACTCTGTGTAGGAAACAACATAGAAAAAGAGAGATTGATGTCAAAGTTTCAGTCTAGAGTGGCCTAAGGAAAGGAGGAGATTTCCTGGATGCAGACAAGGTTAGCCAAAAAATCATTGCAAACATTTTGTTTTCAAAAAATAAGCTGATTTCCAACACAGCAGCAGTTATTTGTGAAACAGGTCTACCTCCCTCAAATTGTTCAGTTTTTTTTTTTTTTTNTTTTTTTTTTTACTGAAATCAGTATTTTTTACTTTGGTTGACACCTGCAGTGGAAATATGTTCCCTGCCCCACTATTTCTAAACCCCTCGAGGATTTTTTCAAGGCTCATTTCAGCTTTTTTCGCAAGCCTGGCCCTTCCACCCAAGGATGCTGCTGAAAAATCTTTAATATCATCTGTGCTTTTACTCAAAAATCTAACACATGCTTCCCTCCCTGTGGCCTTGGCAGTAGTGGACCACAAGCCAGAAATTGCCAGGACCCAAGTTCCCAACCCCTCCTGATCTTGGCATTGACTGCATTTCAGAATCTGGCCCCTGAGGCTTCACAGTTGGCTCTCAAAAAGGAAAAGGGCCCCTCCTTAAAATCACAGTCCGTGCAAGTTTGTGTCTTCCATGAAAATTAACATGCTGGACAGCAGATGGGACAAACACATGCTAGAGGCCAGATCCTCACATTGGTTACATCAGCATCATCTGCAAACTTGAGGGAACAAGGGCAAACAATGGAACTAGAGCAATTTACACAAGCAGTAGGTCTGGCCTCCTGCTGGCTAACAGTAACAGTTTGGATTTTGAAGCAGGTTGAGAGAGAGCAAGACACCGTTATCCAAAATTCCATCCCACTACAAAGCCTCTCTAAAAGGACCCATACTGTGACACTTCATATCTCGGCACCACTTTGCCAAGCAACAGGCTCCACAGCCACTGCAGTGGCCCAGGGTTACAGAGGTGACTTAATTTTCCCCTCTCTGCTCCCAGTGACTGATTTCCACCTCCTAAAACACCTGCTTATCACGCAAATAATCATGGGTGCAATCTCATGGAAGTTTCTGGCAGCATCCTGCAAAAGAGCAAAGCCCACAGTATTCAAACAGTTCACAGAAGAAAGGTGCATGACACTTTGCAAACAAAACACTTGTCCCTTGGAAAGCCTTGACCTCTTTCAACAGAAGACCCAGATCCTGAACCAGTTCTGCAGCCACTCGGCTCTCCCCTTAATTCTCAGCCTCATTGACTGGAGGATGCTCGTTCCCACTTCCCATTTCTCTTTCAGAACTTTTCTTTGACCACTCTCAAGACCAGAAGGGTCATGTAACTTCGTGGTTCTACCCAAGTCCTCCTTTTCTCAAGTTTTCACACATTCTACTCTTTGGGATATGATGTCTTCAGTTCCTTCCACTCAAGTTATACGTAAATATTGTCCATTTACTCTTTTGCACTTTTCAAAGGGAATTGGCACTTAACTTCCTTAGGATGCTGTGAAAAATCCAGCTGGACAGCAGGAGCAGCAAGGATTATCTGCCTAGATAGTCAGACCTGAGAGACAAGCTTGGATTTCTGACAACAGTGAACTCAGCATAAGCATCTCTGTTTTTGGATCCTCTAGTAAGTGTAGCAAAAAGATTTCTGTGCTCCCAGGTCAAACGTGTCTCCTTCATGGACAGGCTCTCTGGACACATCTGGCATGTTATCAAATTAATTTCCATTGAGCTTGATCCAATGTTCATCAAAGTCAATGGTGACATTTCCTGGGTCATGCTGGAGGTCCAGTAATGCTCCACACCTTCCCATATGTAATCATTTAATTACCTCCCACTAATTACCTCTGCAGTGAGCTTTAAGACGTTAAGTCTGCAACATCTCTTTCTTATGCCTCCTGGATCAGGGGACTGGGAGAAGGGGACTGGCCTGTCCTGTGTCAGAGGAAGGGTTCTGAAGGCACCTCATTCACCCACAAGAGACTCAACAGCAAGCAAGGGGGAAATATATTTATTACTTTTCTTGATCAGGATCTATTTCCTAAAGGATTCTTCAGAGCAAAAAAATCTGGTTGTATATGTACATGCATGCATGTCTGTATGCACGTCCAAAAACAACCAATCCCAAAGGTCAAAGAGGACTGCTACTCTAAAAAGAATAAAGCTCTTAGCTCAACTTCGAGGAAGAGACTAAAGCAAACGATCGGGGGGAGAGGGAGAGAGAAAGAGAGACAGAGATAAAGAGAAAAAACCAAGGGGAAGATGATTTTCTATCAACAAAACAGCAGGGACAAATTCTAGTTCATCTCATCGGAAACATCTCCTTCGTGTGCAAACAGCGCCTGGAGCCAGCACTAATCTCCCAGATTAAAGCCTTTTAATAGCAATTAGTCCTCTCCATGCACTAACCCACTGGACACTCCACTGCATATTTGGGAAAGGGGGGAGACTGGAGGGAGTGTCACCAGGAGTTAACTCGTAATTGCCCTGGTATGTCCAAATGCTCATTACACACATATACGTTAGTGCATAGGCCGGGATGCCGTGGCAGTGAATCCTGTTTGGATTGCAGCAGAAAATAAGACCACGACAACTAGATCTGGATGTTGCATGTGTAAACACTCGGCTGAGTTGGATCAAGTCCAAATTCAGGAGGTGGAATTTCAGAATGGCACCATAGCAAGCCAGAAGCATTAGCCAGTCAGAAGCACTGACCTACCACCAGCTTCAAGGGCTACCCCAGCTGGCAACAAGAGACAGCCACAGGCAACAGGACGTCCTTAGAGCTACCTTCATGCTACCAGCCTGCCAATGCAGGCTTGGTACTCCCTAAGGTCCTCCCTAAGACACTTTCCGCAATCCCTGGAGAAAAGGAGGAGAGACTTCTTTTAGCTGTTTTTGGTTGGTTTGTCTCTGTATCCCATCCAAGGCCTTTTGTGACCATCCTGTGAGTGTTTACAGTAAACACGAGCTGGTGCCCCATCTGGGACTGGCAGAGGGAGCAGCTCCCACCTCCTGCATGGGGTGTGAGGGAGCCAGATTGCTACACCAAAGAAACCCAGGTCCTACAGAAAAGGACCTCAGATTGCATACCAGACCCCATTAATAAAATGAGCAGCTTGGCTGAAATGGCTGAGAGAAGGAACAGGAAAGTAGAAGACACTGGTGCGAAACAGCAGTCTCTGCACAGATACTCTGAACTTCCCAAATGACAAGCCAAGCAGAATTTCTTGGAAGGAGCCACATCAGCTGCCCTTCGAGCCATTAGACCACACAAACAGGACAGAGAAAAACCTTCCATGAGGTGACTGTAGGGAGGGGAGGGAACAGGACCCTGAGCCATTATTATCATCTCCCCCATGAGCAGCGGGAGCTGCCAGAACCCCTGCACAACCCGGTGATGCCCCCCACCCTCTAGCACACACAACATCCATAGGGGTAGTGCAATTACTATTCAGGCTGGGGGCTGAAGATAGTCTCCTGGCCCTTCTTCTAATGTAAGGTTATTGTAATTGATATGAAGGTAATTGATAATGTGTTACGGTGAATAATGTCTTCAATTTTCTGCTAAATCCCATTTTTGTAGCCATCTGGGCTCCTCCAACTGCCCCCCTGGGACGCAGAGTAATAGATAGTAATTATTCTCAAGTCATTTACTTTTTCAAAGTGTTTAGTGCTTATCTGTTTTACAATTAAAATGGAAACGACCCTGATTCACTTCCTTTCTTTTTTATTTAAATAGCATTCACACACGCACACACACACACTCTCCTACACGCACTGGAGCCTGGAGGGTGTGTGCCTGTATGTGTGAGTGCACGTGTGTGCATACTATTGTCATACAGAAACATACAGGACAGAGGTATGTAGTTCATCATGCACCTTCACTGTCGCACTATGAGTGTACAATCACGCAATATTCAAAGAAATATAATTTGTGTTCCTTCCCCCTGCTTGTCCCCATGGTGATGCTTAGAGCGAATGCCTCAGAACACCCCACAGAAACACCCCTGGGGAGGGATGCATCCAGCACACAACTTAACAATGCAACACCTCACCACAACCCACCCCAGAAACACACCACAAAATATACTTACCTGACTTGTGTCTGGGGACCGGACATTCTCACAGGATCAACCACTGATCTAGAAATCAACTGCGAGCGCAAAGTGGTATGATTTCACACCAGCACTGGTAAGCTGTACGAAGATAAACCTGCAAGTTGTAACAACACTGGCACAGTTACACCTGGAAGAGTACAGTTAGGCATAAAAATGCAGACAGATCAATATACAGTAGATGCGAGAACACACATTTAAATGAACTAATGCAAGCTATTAAATGCACCACCAGTGAAGAGCATACGTTGTGCAGCAGCTGAGGCTAGTTCAGGATGTGATCCAAAGTTCCCCAGCATTAGCAGAACCCCTTCAGGTTCTGCCTCAGCTTGTGGTATGCCAGGTGAGATGTAAACGAGCATATTCATGAGGTTCATGGGGAGCCACTGTGCTGGACTGAAGGATTACAGTAACAGTTGTAGCCTGAAGTCCTCAGTAACTAACGCACAGGAACGCCTGCAGCTGCAAACTACCTCATGAAACTCTGGTGAGGAAGGCTAATAGGAAAATGGTCCGGGAACTCTCCTAGGACCAATATTTGAGTGAGAAAATCCAACCCGTTTGAAGCTGAGCTCCAACATGCAGAAATAAACCCATGGAAATACTACTGTTTCTATAATGATTTGAGAAGGAACTTGAACAAAGGACTGTGTCAGAACAAGGTGCATGGCCCATAGGACTTCAGAATGACACTGCACGGCTGATTTTTAGAGCCTGTGCTCTGCCATGCTCTCCCATCACCATCTCTGTCACCAGCCTGCAGGCTGCTCAACTACAGTAAGAGTTACCTCTGCTATCTTAAAGTTTCTGCCTTTGTCCCAGAGTCCTCAAAGACTCGTCCAGGTGGTGAGAAGTAGAAGCTGAGGAAAGGGAAGATGGTGAGGATCCTGGGACAACCCTCTCTAGTGTTTTGTAGATACGACATTGCAAGCATTCATCCAGGCTTCAAGGATCAAACCTTTTAAAGATGACTGCTCATGTCCAGTCACGATTTAGACCAAATGAGCAGCTGGCAACTGAGAGAGCCCAGACTTCGCATCTCAAGACAGACTCACAATGTAGGCAACTATTTTAGGAAAACTTTTATGGCACTGAATTTGGATTATAAACCAAATCTTCCCCGACACACACCCATACCTTGGAGCTCAAACCCACCCTGGCGATGGCACCTGAGTAACCAGGACCTCCGTCCCCCTGTTTTGCTCCCTGGCCAGAGCAGCAGCTCACCACAGGACAGGCACGTTCACTGCTCAGAGGCTGTTACCCCCTCAGAGCAAAGGGGAGGAGAAGCACAGCGCCCTGGGGAAGGGCATCTCATACCCTGTTCCTTCTCCGAAAGCTGGGATACAGGGCCATTGCCTAATGCAGCAGATGGATGAGTCAATCTTTGTATAATTAATTTAATTCCATATCTATATTTTTGCCTGTCTGAATGACCAGATGACAGCCCCCACAACCCATGTCACCAGCAGAGATATTTCCAGGCTTTCCTCCCCCTCTCCCAGTAAACCACTGGAGCACTGCTGTCCTTGGCTGCCAGGTAAGGGCGGCCCAGGGGTTTGAGCAGGAACAACCTGTCGTTCTTTTGTCTAAGACTGTAACTGTTTGGGGCTGTTGAGTTGTTTTTTCCCCCCTCTCTCTCCCCATTTCCTTTTTAATTCTTTTTAATGACTTTCCCCGATGCAATCGGCAGAGGACCGCACAGAGACTGCTTCCCCCTGCTGAGAGGGAAACAAGACTGAGGGAAAAGGGCACCAAGGGACCTGTTCACATCCTCTATTCATCTCTGCCAGCCCCTGTTCCCCAGTGACTAGCCCCACGCAGCCGGGCTGCACGGAGCTAGCACGGAATGAAGCAGAACCCAAGCCAGGAGAAGCTCAGCCGGCACCACGGGGCCCAGCTGTGGCAGGCATACCAAAGCAAGACAGGGCATCCTGACCGCGAGCGTGGCCCATATGGTCCTGCCGCAAAGGCAGCAGTGTGGGCTGAGGAGGGGGGAAATGGCTTGTGGTTTGCACAAGCCCCACAGAGGAGTTTGCTAACCAGGGGGAGCGGCTGGAGCCCACAGCTCAGCTATTACAGCGTGCACATGAGCACTGCAGCTTGGGAAACCTGCTGCTGGGAAGCCACGGAGCCTGGCAGAAGCAGAGCTCGAGACTCCTGCACTACTCACAAACTCCGTAGTCCAGGTGCTCCCAGGCAATGCCGTCCTTTGTTTCAGCAGCTCCCCCAGCTCCAACCTGGGAACAAGCTTGGTTGAAGCCAGATGGCTCTTCTTCCATCTGCTCCCTGGTACTCATCAGGGAGCGGGGTGACTGGCTGGGCAGGGAGGAGGGCAAGGTGGAAGCACTTTGCAAGGAGGCAAAGTTTGCTCCAGCTGGTTCTATTTGGTGAAGACCAACCCCTTCTCACATGGTCCCCATCCCAGCCAGCTGCAGGGAGTGCCTCACCTTGGCAAACAGCCCCCACACTGCACTGCACATGGGACAGCTCTGGAAAAGCAGCTGCTGCCATAGTGGGCTCCTGTGATTGCCAGGCTGCTGCTAACGAGCCATGCATATGCCAGGGTTGCAGAGACAGGGGGAGAGCACCAGGCTGCCGGTGGCATGGGCTGGAACAGAGGAGCTGGTGTGGTGAAAAAGCCACGTGCTTACTGTACTGCTTGTCTCTAAAGGGGACACCTGTCCCAAGGATCCCTCCCCTGTCAAAGCCAGTTTAATCCTTAGCATTTCCAGCACCAAAGAGGAGATGTAATCTGCTGCACCATGTAATAGTTCTTTGATAATCAATTTTGTATCAGGTAGGACAACTTTAGCTAGCTTTGCTTTCTGCTGGGGGAATCTATATCCTGTGCTATGTGCTTTCACTGAATCAGTTTTCACTGATTTCACTGAGGTTTTCCACTGAGGAAAAAGTAAAATCTCAAACTGCCCCCCTCCTTGGAAATTTTTCTGCAGGGGAAAACAAAGTCCTTTATATTATATCAAGATATGGTATGTACAAGCAGCAACAGGGCCTGCCTGTGCTCAGTGCTGCAATAATTATGTTTTTAAAAAAAATCACAGGAGGTCAGCACCTTCAAATTTTAGAAATCTTACAGGGAATGGGAGAACTGAGGCATACAGAAGCCTCCAGGCACATGCCTGTGAACTAGTAGGAGGATCCAAAAGATTCATGTATGCTAAGATTCTGTCATGAAAAGTGAGCAATCAAGTAACATGCAGGACAGCCCGGGGAACAGGTTTTCAGCCCCAAAAGGGTGCCCAACTTTGTGTTTTCCCTGAACAACATATGTTGCAAAATGACTTGAAGTCTGTGACCATGAGAAAAGGAGTCTTAGTAAGCATCAAAAAAGCAAGCCGAACACCAGCTGGAGCCCAAAAGCTACACCTATATAATCCTCCTCAGTATGGTGGCAGAACACCCTGCCATGATCCCAGTTCCAAGCCAGGCAACTTGCCATGAAGTCCACATCACAGTTTTGCTCTAAAATGGAAAGCCTTCTGTTAGAGATCCTTCAAACAAGCTGGGCATCAACCCACCCAGTCCAAAGTACCACTATAGAGAACTCTTGGTCCATGCCATAAAAGAAGGGAAGGTACAAGTTCCTCTGAAGCTCCCACTGCCCTACCAGCTTCCAGGTAGATGAGAAGGATAGAGAAACACACAGAAATGTTGGCTGGGAAAAAGTAATGCAACAACCCCCATGTTGCCTTGTTGAGACAAATGCATGCAGATCATCCTTGGTTGATGTTCTGATACACCTCCAGCCGCTATATGGGTAATCTCTAACAGTGCTTCCATGCCCTGTGAGTTAGCAAAGGCCTTCTACAACCTACTCTCCTTTCTAGAGATACCAGTTTCTTTCTGCTCATTAGCAGGTAGGCACAAAAAATGGGTGTTCACCCACTTCTTGATATCATCCATTTACACACTGGGAAACTGAGCATTTTACACTCAGTTTTCTCTCCTACATTCCCTTAAAGCAGTTCCTTAACCTTTCCTCACAGGACCTGGTTTCCAGCTTGATGTTCACTCCTTGGTCTTCTCTACTGACACTCTCCAACAGATCAGCACAGCCCTGGAGCTGCAGCATTCAGCACTAGACAAGACTCCACTGTGGAGCACCAGAGAGCTGCAGGAACCTCTTGCGCCTTAGCAGTGACCCTGACATTAGTATACACTAGACCCAAGCATCTCCTTACTGTAAAAGTGCAACATTACTGATTCACGCTGTTTGTAATCTGCCCTCACTCTGCAGTGCACCAGTTACCTTGTTGCTCAGTCACACTGTGCCATTGCACCTATTGAATATTACTTGCCCAATTTTAGTTTCTCCAGCATATCAAACTATGTTGAGTTACAACCCTGTTCTCCAACAGATTTTCAGCCTTCTTCCAGCCTACCTCCTGCAGGCCATCTCTGGTTGGTTTCCATTTCATTAGCAAAATGACTAATACATATATTGATCAGAAATAGCCCTAGGCCAAACCCCTGCAAATACTCCTCCCTTTTTCAAGGAATAATTATGTCACAGATTAGGACCATGTTATATCCATATAGCAGCAACTAGCATGAGCAGGAATCAGACCTGTGCTGGGGCCTGATCGAACCACATCCTGAATGAGTGCAAAGCAGATATTAATGTGAAGGGGGGGAAAGGGGGGGGAAAAAAACATCAGTTCTGAAAAATCAGAATAGAGGTTCAGCTGAGCATGACTGATAACTGGAAACTGGTCTTCAGCTCAAGCTGGGTTAGAAATCTGGGGAAATCCCAGGACTACACTTCCAGATGAAAAACTTGTTGACTGCCATTCCCTTTCTGGCCTAATGGACTGGAAGAGAAGAACAGAGAGAATCTGAAACTCTCAGCAGATTGCTTCCAGGTCTGGCGTTTCTCTTGCAGTATGTGTGCATGCCAAGCAGCAGCAGGGGATAATCAGAGTGGTTAGAAGATGTGCTTTCCTTCTGCTCTGCCATTCTATAGCACTTCATCCTGGTAAAGAAAACCAGGAATAAGAAGATTTGAGGTTGTTAAAATAAGAAAAATAGAAAGTGAATTTTTAAAAAGCTGAAGCTTTCAAAAATACTTGAATACAAGTATTTTTCTAACATAAGAATAAGACACTGGGTTTAACAGAAGCTTTCTTCACAATATCGTACTTAAGAAGAAAACAAATTTTTCTTTTCAAAAAGTGCTGGAAATTTTGGAGGAATCCTCCATTAAAGTGATTCGGGAACAGCTAGATGTGCAGCAAGCAAGTATCCCAACCTCATAGGAGACTGGGGGAAGAGAGGGGAGGTGGGGGAAAGCAAGCATGAAAGCTCCTCCGCAAAGATATTTAAAACACTGGGTTGAAATAGCATGACCACAAAGAGAGGAAAGGGCAGAAGGGTATTTACAGCAAGTGACACTTCCCTGCTCACTGGATTATATTTACCACTCAGTCTTCCCCTTGACATGTGATGCAATCTCTGGGTCTCCTGCAGGAGTTTCGGGGTTGCAGATTGACAGAGTGTTTAGGTACAAGGCCAAAACAATTACATCCAGGTAGAGACTACACAAACTCAGAGTTGCACAACCCCACGGGCCTGTCCAGAGGGAACAGAGAGACAATGGCAGCACAAATGCTCCTTGAACAAAGCAGCAGGGAGATTTGGCAGATATCATGCTGGCTGGTAGCCAGAGGCTCCATGAGCCTAACAGCTCTGATCCATGCAGCACAACAGTAACCAGCTCACAGCCACAGAAGACGGGTTTATTGAGGCTTTGAGAAGCCAGATAACACATCCTTCCATTACCAAGCAGGATGAGCTAAAAATAAGCTATTACCAGGACCCATTCCTCTTGTAAGGGCCAAAACAATAAGAAGGCAGGAAAAACTCATTTGAAAATATGTACATTGAACCACTACATACAGATACTGATATATAGCAGGGAGTCTCTGTGTACCTGTCTTGACCTACCTGTGGCATAGGTCCATCTATAGTGGGTTGAAAACTAACTTAAAGCAATTCAGCTCAACTTCAGTTTTCTGAAATCATCAAGACCTCCCCCTTACCATTTTCCAAAGGCAAAAAAACATTTCAGTAGATTTTTAGATGACTTCTGATACAGAATGAAAAGGTAAGAGTTGCCACACAAAAAATAAAAATAAGACAAGTAACATTTCAACAGACCCAGTGTAGTCAATGGATTAGTTTGGCCTGAGATCCCTCCCCAGATTTCTTTCTTGAAGCACTATGACAAAAGTATCCTTAGAGAACCTCTGCATGAACACCACCTGGTAGGACCACCTTTGTCTCACAGAACTTGTTTGATACAAAGGAAGCCAGGAGAACGCAGACCAAAGAACAATATGGAAATACAGAAGCACTTCAAGCTTTGGTTCCCTTCAAAACAATGAAGAAGAAACATGCTTCTTGCTGGAAATCATGTCAGCTCTGATACCCCTGTTGTTCTCAGTGCCATGAACAGAAAATAACACCGAAATCTTACCATTCTCTGCTTTCCATAATGGGACTGTTCCACACTACTACATGGCAAAACCCCAGTTCTAGACACTCCAGACCCATCCTAAGCAAAACCATCCCACAGCTTCACTCTCCTTTCCGTTGGGAACTCTCCTCTAGTGAGGAACTCCTTTTTCCCCAGTGTGTTACATACTCCCTGTGATGCAGTCATGTAAGGTCCAGGGGATGTACCTTGCTCACCATACTCCACTTCCCCACCCAGAAATCTTGCAGTCTATCCAGGAACAGCTGCTCTCCAGATCGGTCAGGAAGCAGCACAGGCCAGCTGCTTCCTAAGGGATGGGTAGCCAGGAGCTGAGCACAGTAACACCCTCAGCAGGGCAGGGACCTCACCAGCCAGGATCCAGAACAGTACCTGAGCAGGGCAGACCCATAGATCACAGCCAGCTACAACCAAGAGCCCAGATCATCAAGAAAGTTCATGACAGGCCTAAGGTCATGCCAGAAAGTCAGTCCACAGGTCAGGGGCAAATTCAGATCCAGAGATCCCTGGGCGGAAGAACCACAGTGACAAGGCAAGACCATAGTCAAGCCAGGAAGTCAGTCCAAGTGTTGAGGCCTGGATTAACAAGACCAAGGCAAACACAAGTAGTATGGTAGCTGAGCCACAGCCAGACACTCCTCCAGCATTCCTTAATCAAAGGCTAGAGGCCCAGGGCCAAGCTTAAATAGAGCCCCGGGCCCATGGGCAGAAGGTGTGGGTGGAGGCCCCAGGTGAGACTGGTCAGAACCATTAAGGCCTGTTAGTGCACTCGGAGCCCAGACAAGTCCTTTGTCAAGCTTTACGAGGCATCCAGGTGAAACTCAGCAAGGACCAGGACACCTGAAAGAGATTGTTTCTTTGCCAGGTCAAGGTCTATTTCTAGCATCAAGAGCAAATATCCACCCTGGGAAATACAAGGAAGTTCCAGAGGTTGTGGAGCAACCTCAGAAAACATGGCAGTTCATAAGTTGTCCAGCTTTGAGCACAGGCCCATCCTTTTCCTTGTTTGTTGGTTTCTACAGCCTAACAAATGGGCTAATCAAACTGACACATTTTATGGGATGCTGCCAGAAGTTATAGTTCCCCAAGACTACTTCAGGGAGAAGTGAATGGTAACCCCCAACTGTACCCGTATGGCCTAGGAGGGGTGAAAATCTTGGCAATACCACCTGCCTCTTCATTCCAGTGGAAGGGGCAAGATATAAGGAAAGATGAGACAAACTGCATCAGTGAATTTGGGCTCCAGCCATGTGTCATTTCACCTAGGACTCTGCCTTTACAGGTTCCCCGAGAGACGGGTCCTCCACTGAAGTACCTTGATGCTGAAGGAACAGCAAATAGCATAAACACAAACTCAGTCTCTGGTGACACTTGTTAAGACCAATGCAGATCCTCAGAGCCGTGTCCAGCTCTGGAGCAACGTTCACAGCCCCACTGGACCAGTGTGACTCCAGCTCTCTCCCTCTGGAGCCTAATGCAGCCTGTGCAGCAGCCAAAGGCCACACCTTCAGCCCAGCGTCACTCAGCATAGCAGGACAGCCGTGGACAGCAGTCAGGGCACTGCGCTGAGGTCAGCTGAGGTTAGGCAGGAGCTGAGACACACCAGGTCCCCCTCCCCTGCCAAAGGCTGCACGCGTCTCTGCCCTCCTTCCCCTGGCAGGACAGCAGCTGTGGCCCCAGGGGTCAAGGAGCTCTCCCTCAATGCCTTTACCCTGACCTCCATCGTCCTCCACACCCTGCGCAGCGTTGGACACGCCACCCCTGCACAATCCACCTGCAGCAGCCAGGTAGGCACCTCTCCTCCCTGCTGCCTCTCCCGGGCTCGCCTCTGTGTGCAGCCAGGCAAGCCTGCTCCAGGGTGAGGCAGGTCATGTAGAACCCAGGGCGGGGGCCGAAACGCGTCTCCCCAAGATGACTTCAGCTGCATTCCAGCGAGCCTGGCAACCTCCCGCACACACAAATAAAAGGAAATGAGAAACTCAGCAACAAAGAAACTGGCAGGGAAGCCACGGAGGCACACAGGAACGGGAAACGAGATTAAACACAGGCTCAAGAGCCCCAGCGTGCTGAGCCTTCCTCTCTAAAGCCTCCCTTTAACTTTGATGGGGGGGCACAGGAGTCTTCTTTTCACTTGAAAGGGCAAGAGGAGGGGCTGGATAAAAGGGATCCAGCATTATCCGGAATTGAGAGCACAAGAACGTGATACAAAGCTTAAAAAAAAAAAAAAAAGTTCAGTGCAGGCACCCAGCTACCCTGCATGCCTTCCTTGGTGGAAATCAGGAGCTGAGATCTGAATCTGGGCAGAGAAGAGATCAAAGTGGAGACGTTACAGGAAGAAGTTTAATAAAACTTAATACAAAACAGTTTGGTGAACCCTCTTCCCAATTTCCCACTATTTTTTTTTTTATTTAGCTATAGGTATAGCTAAGGTAGGGAAATGGGTATTTTAAGCCTTGCAATTTATGATGGGAGACACTAATCTACATTGATACATACATACTACCTAAGAGTCCACCCCTATATATTAGGCCACATAACTGTGTTTATATGCATTGAGACAACTCATAAACATGCTATGGTGCTTAGACTTCTGGCTGGCAGTGCAACTATTTAAATCAATTTTTTGCAATACTGGGATGGATTGCATTTGTAGTATATTCTCCAGAATCTACAATACACCTTGAAGGAGTCTGTTAAGGCCAAGTCAGAGCCCTGTGCTCTGTACATCATTAGCTCTGTGGTTTCCCATATGGAATATATATGTTGTGGAGCTGTCTGATCATGGATGTAACACATCTACCTTGCTCTTCATGCATCGTTAATCCTCAGACACTGAAGTGGGGAAGAAGACAACCCTTTCCATCAAAGGCATAGATTGTTTTGGAAGGTAAATGGGAAACACCCAGAAAAGCCCCACAAGCCTCTCTCTCCAGATGAGAAAGGACAGATTCCCCACCTAGAGTCATGGCAGTGCAAGACAATGGGCAAGGAATTTGCAGCAGGCCTGAGAACAGCCCAAAGCAGCTGCTCCTCCACTGCTAAAGTCTGATTCCTTGGATGAGACAGTTTCCTCTTCTGCAACACCCTTGGGTGTGAACAGGATTGTTGGTAGAGAACAAAACTCACCCCCTTCCAGACACACACATATCACACTTGGAAGATGATCTTTCCCCACGTTCTTTAAAGAATCACAGCAGGTAGCAACAAAGAGTCAAGGGGGAGCATGGGACTCAGAAGCCCTGTGTCAGTTCTGAATGCTCTGACTGTATAAACTACCCTTGGAGGGCACAGGCCTGAGCAGCAGAACTCCAGGAGTTACCTTGGACAGCCTTCTCCAAGCAGACACCATCCTGGGAGCACTACCTGGGAGCACTGTCTCCCACAGATACAAAGTCATCTTGGTTCAAAAGCAGTCTTGCATTCTAGATGCCTGACTGAGCATCTGTGTATCACCAACCACCTTAGCCGGCGGACTGGCACCATTTACACAGAACAGCAGCGAAATGGACTAGGACTGGGACAGTAAACTCTGCTGGGACTTGAATGCAGCAAATCTACTGGATGTCTCCTCCACTGTCTGCCTCTGAGGGTCAGAACCAGTGCATAAAGGGAGGTCCCAGCCTACTGGGAAAAAAAAAAAACAAAACAACAACATATCCTGGGCACCCTTGCCCAGTGATAAAGTGAACCATAGTGACAGCAAAGTTGAAAGTACCTCGTCACTTTGCACAAAGGAACAGGAAGGGGAGACTTGGTCAGATGTCCGTATGTCCTGATTCAAGGGGTGGATAACAGGTCTCTGTTCACACTCCATATCAATGATTGGTTCATACGGCATGTCAGAGGTAACACTCTCTTCAAGGTGTTTGAGGTCTACACCCAAGCTTTTTTTGCTGAAAAGAAGAGGAAAAAAGTAAAAGAGAGGAGCAGATTTTCCTATTCATTTCTAGTTCTATGGGGAACAGCATTCATCATCCATTGACAAACTTTCCTTTACAAGTTCACACACAAAAGACATGCTTGTCCTTTTGGATCCTTTAATCCCAACCATTTGCTGAACTTGGATGTCCAGAGGACTTCAAAGTCAAAAGGCTGGATTCCTGACTCTATAAACACAATGGCTCCCAAGGGACTCTTACAGTGAATCCATGGACAGGGAATGTAGTTGGAAAATTCAAACCGTATCTTGCTGAGCCTCTAACCTGTTCTGGACCTGAAATTTCCTACCTGCCCAAGTGGAAAATGGTTCTCTGTGCTTTAGGCCTGGCCCCTAAGCCTGTTTTGCCCATATCCCATGGGAACTTTCATCCACAGCAAGTCGAGTGACTCTCCATGTTCCCACCATCATCCACCAGGACCAGGTACAGGGCTGAGTCCCCCTTCATTGTCCCACCCTCAGTATTGCATATCTCTGTTCATCAAAGGGGTGGGAGCATAGGGCAGAAAAGAGGAGGAGCTGGGCCTTACCTCCAGCTTAGAATGGCTACAGGATATTGGGCTCCAAAATGCTCAGTTTTCCTTTCTGTAAAACACCTCCCGTTGCTCTCCAGTCCCCATAGCATGCACTAGCAGCCAGATGGGGTGAGAGCTGGGACCACCTTGTTCACAGCGCTTCTGGCCCACTAAATATCTTACTTAATCTGCAAAAATACCAACCTGAACCTGAGCTCTCTGGTCTGGAAAAATGAGACTATTGGAGCTGCCCTGGCAAGGCCGTGTGGCAGTACCGTGGCATCACATCTCTGTCCTCATAGATGTGGGCTGCAAGCTGACTCTGCTTAGAGAGAACATTAACTACACCTCTTTATTATTGAGAAGAAATTTATTGGAGACATCCCTCCCTCTCTCCAGCTTCTCCTTTACCTTCGCAGAAAAGTAAACATTTAATTTTTTTTGTTGTTAATAGATTTAATGTTCATTTGTCGGTAGCCTAGGGGCAGGAACGCGTGACATTTCAAATAATTGTTGTTTCGGGGGTATCCTCTGGAGGAAAATGCTGCAAAAGTGTGGAGAAGATTTAAGTAAATTACTGTGTCAGCTTCTATTTATTCCTTACATGATTGCCAGAGGCAGGGCTGCGAGATAACCATTAGAGGCCCAGCCATAAAACAGGGAAGCAGAATTTCAAAAAGCTGGAGTGCCATTACTGGAAAGTTAGTGTGTAACATGTTAAATTATCCCCAAAGTAGGGGGAGGTGGAAGGGGGGGTACGTGTCTAAGAGTGAGAAAAAAGAAAAAGAGAGAAAGAGAGGGACCATGTGAGTGAAAGGAATTGCTCCCTGGGGAAGGAATTAAAGAATAGATAGATAGATAGATAGATAGATAGATAGATAGATAGATAGATAGATAGATAGAAGAACAAATGAAGACTAGGGCAGTCCTTGAGCCTAGCTCTGAGGGCCTGTCATAGTGCCTCAGTACCTTTGGAGCAGGGTGTTCAGTTCTGGAGTCTTGTCTGAGGGTGTTGATGTGGGATGACCCAGGAAGAGGAACAGCTGGGCACTACACTTGAGACATTTCAAAGAAACCACTCCTTTTCCTGTAGCCAGAAAAGGTCACAGACCAGGCACGTCCAGCTACCTCTGTCTAAATAGCAAGTAGTTTGGGACTAGTTTTGGACTCTGTTGCCCTCACATCTCTGGGACACAGCCAAAGGCTCCACAGAGAGTCCAATTTTCTGTCCATTGAAGCTTCTTGGCTGTTTTCTTTACTTTTCACTTTTTGCCACTTTTTGCCTCTGAAAGGTACTTATAAGACCTACTGTCATCCCAGTAATGGGGAGTGTTCAGTTCAGTCTGGTGTTGGGTGCAGTTCCAATCCAAGCACGATGACTTAGCTATGACCTCATGTACAGGCACTTGTAGTTCCATCAGGTAAGGTATTTGCACCAGGAAGGAGCAGCAGGGGCAGGAAGAGCTGTAAAAAAATATTGCACATTCAAAAAACTATCCCCAGAACCAAAGGGAGAAGCACAGAGCTAACGCACTTCTTGGGAGCAGGCTGCTTTCTCCCTGCATGGTTTTTATACAAGGGTGTAGGGCAGGGAAGAGAAGAGCTAGACACCAAGATGCTGAATCAGCCCACAGCACAGGCCAGTGTGAAGGAGGCATGTCACGACCCGGGACACTTTTCCCTATTCTCACCTGTGTTTGCCTGGCTGATATGCTGAATTCTTTGAGGTTTACTACACTGTATGTGGAGGCAAGAGGCTTGTGGGAAGTCAGGTCTCCACCCAACACAATCAGCTTCATGCTTTCCCTCATCAGATGCTTCCCGCCTGTATCACCTGGGGGACAATGTATCGCCCAAAGGACCAGTGAAGGGCACAGGGAGCTGCAGCTGTGCTCAAGACTTTGCTGCAAGACGATGCTCAGCCTGAAAGTGAAGCAAGTCTTGAAAACAAAAGGAAAGAAGACTGCCAGGGAGGAATGGGAAATGCCCAGGTTCTGACATTGAAGCTAACAGAAAGGGACAAGAGCCAGCTCATTAGCTATTGGGGGTGGGAAGAGAACCCATGGAGCAGCAGGCAGGTTGTATGTGCCACATGCAGGACTTTTGTTGAAGTGTCCAACCCAGCAGGAGAATGGCCCCATGGCCCTTTGCTGTAATCAGCCTGGCTCTTCCCGTGCTCTCATGGCTCTGCCGTCCCTTGGCTCCCCACACCTACCACTCCTTGTCGGATCTGTTTGTGCCGCTGCCCAGTCCCTGCCTGTCCTGCACCAGCCACCATATCAGCTTCCCTCCACTCCTGTTTATTACTCACGCCCTGGAGCTCAGCACTGCCCTCTGACTCATTGCCCAGAAGCTGCTTGGTTCTTCTTTTCTTTCCTTGTAATTTATTTACATCATGAAAAACAATTAAGTTCCCAAAAGTCTTATTCATCCCAGAGATCTGTTTTTATCTTCCCTAGCATCACTCTCCATTTGTTCCTGCTCTTGCTTCATTTTTTCTCACTCTTTTGCCCAAGGCAAGTGCAGCTGTGTGCGAGCCAAGGGAATAACAAACTTGGGACCAGGGCCCTGTAGCCCCGGTCTCTCCAAGCCAACAGCTCTGCTCCCACTTCTCACCCAAAAGGACAGGAGTCCAAGCACATGCTCAACAATAAATAACCAGGGAGATTTTTTTTTTTAATTTTAACGACTCACAAGGAAGACTTGCTGGTTAAATCATTGCTAACTCTCAACCTCCTCAATATTTCTTTGCTAATAGACTTCAGGTTTAATTGAAGGATCTTCTCTGGACTCTGTCTAAGGCACCATTTTCTCTTTAACCCTACTGCTCACAGCCTCACAAAAGCCAATCCATTAAGGGTCTTCATTAGTTTGAGCACCAGCCAACCACCCAAGCGGCAAAGGTCAAACACAGTCACCTGTCACAACATGGCAGTAAAACTACTAATTGTATGGGAACAAATGAGATAAAAAGATGGTACTATTATGCTATTTGATTTATTTTGTTTCCAAAGAGTCATTTAAGTCTAATTTACTTTGCAAGCTATAGAGTGGGCCTGTGTGGATACAGACACCGGTGTGAGCAAATGTGGGTGTGTACATGTGCACGTGCATGTACCTCTCTCTGTCACATTGCATATACACATGTACACACATACAAGGGTCTGAAATACAAGTCTAGGGAACCATAAAGTCATGGCACCATGAAGACTTACATTTAGCTCTTCATGCAGGCAGAACCCCACAACGCACTGAGATTGCTCTGCTGTAGTGGCACAGAGTCACATCAGCCCCACTGCTGCCAGCTCGCTTGGCCATGCACCTTTCCTCAGCATCCCAGATGCAATGGCAAAGGCCGAGGCAGCCAGTGCAGGGTCCTGTTTTGGTAGGGCATTTGCTTTGGAAACCTTTCTGTTTCCCTTTTTTTGTGCTCAGGAGAAAATGGCCCACATGCCCTCTGGTGGACAAATGCCATTTTGCAGCTCTAGGATCCAAATGGAAAGCTGGAAGTGGCCATATTTGTAGGCACAAAAAGAAGTCATCTCCCTGAGAGGTTTTTAAAGGCTTGCTTTCTCTCCAGTTTGTCCTGGCAATCATGTTCTCAGCACGTCTTTGACTGCCAACTGAAAAAAAAAAAAAAAAAAACGAGCTTTCTGAGGCACAAAAAACACAGCCCAGCCTCACTTCATTGTAGGTGCCAAATGGCCATCTTCACCAACAGCTTCCATTACCACATGGGGTATCATTTTTCCTAGAAGAAGACATAAATAGTACTTACCCTGGAATAAAGACCTTCTTGTTCAATCACAGGACCTAATCTCAGGCTGCGTAGTCACCCTTCAGCACATCAGAACAAACATCTGCCATGATCAGGACAAAAGTTTCCATGGCCTTTAAAAGATACTGAATGCTGACTGCAACTTTGATATTGAATGTAGATCACCAGAAATTCTATGAGCACAGCTGAAACGTTCAGGGGCCTTTCAAAGAACAGATCTCTCCATGCTCATGCATTAGGATCAACTCTTTCAGGGCAATGGAGGGAAGAAAACAAGGGACCACAAGCTCTTGCAACATAAAAATGCATGGAGACATAACCACCCTACAGCAATGAGAGAGCTTCCTCCTGCACATCCAACAGCACGGTGTGATACATGCCCAGACGTTATGAGTAGAGTTGTTGGGAGAACAGGAATATTTCCATGAAGGCGGCAATGTCATTTATGCTTTTCTTTAAAGTTTTTCAACTATTTCTGTTTATCAGGGATTCATGCAGATCATCAGAATCAATACTTCTTACTATGAGTTGCATAGACTATAAACACAATCAAAAAGGAAAAATGTTCACTAGAAGCATTTCAGAGCATTATGAAGGTTATTTTTAGCTGTCTATTTGCACAGGCAAGCACTTTAGTTACTATAAACCCAACTGAACAGAGGCACAGAAAACTAACAGTGGGAATAAAGAGTGGGCGGATGGTTTCTGGGTGAACATAGCTGGGGAAAGAACCTGGGGAAGATGAAAGCAGATGGCTGCACCATCACTTCCAGTGCACATAGCAGCAAGGACTACACAGTTGAAAATGCAGCTAGGATATTGGTGAGACCTGGCTGTAGAAGGATGCAAGTTCCCCTTTTCAAGAAGCAAGAACATTTCTGCACACTTCTGGCTCCCTCGGCTGTGTTGGCCCACTATGGCCCAGCCTTTCAAACATGGCTGCCTCGCAGGGAAGAGCCAGGGTCACAGCTGTCAGCCTCGATCAAACACATCCTTGTGTTCACTCCAGCAAGCAGATTAGGGAGACTTAACTTGTTCTTGGCATTATGGGAGATCACATGGGCATCTGTGAAACATGAGAAGCAATATATGCCATTCCCCTCCTGTTCTGGCACTCCGAGGGCGCAGAGATCTTCTTGGCCTGTGTTATCTATTCCTGCTGAAAACAGGGAGGAGCTCGATCACAGCTTCATGTGCCAATGGTGAGCATTCAGACTAGCCAAAACTGTCGTTAGGGACCTGGGTCACGTTAGCTGTGCTTCTGCTCCCTTTATTCCTCATCTTCTTTTCTCAGCTTGTCCCTGACCCCTTTCTCCTCGCCTCCCCACTTTCACTTTGTTCCCACCTCACTTCCTACCTCCCCCAGTGCTGAGATCAGCCATACTATGCTGCTTATCTTCAGCAGTCATCACCGTGTCACAGAGGATCCCACCAGTCCAAACTCATTAGCCCTTAGCTAACAAAGGGCTCATGAGAAAAACGTATTCCCTCAGCCTGTATTTAGACAAAGACATTTCCTATCATGGGTGAGAAACAGACTCCACCAAGCTTGTGACGCATCATCACAGCTACCAGCAGGACCCCACAGCGGAGCTGATTTCTGGGAAAAAGGGAAAATTAGAAGTTTTACTCTGGCAGTGGGTCATTTGTGCTATGTGAATGTATCCAACCAGCTCTAAATGGGCTCCGGAACTGGAAGAGGAAGGGAGGAGGATAACGAGCGTTAAAACATTTTTCCTTTTTTTGTCATTCAAAGGTTCCATTTCAAGTCACCTTTTCTTCCATCAAAATTTGAAAAATAATAAACCACACAGGGCTTCCTGAGACTTCTTCTCCCCATTCCCCAGATATTCCCCTAATAGGAGAGGGTAAGCAGCATTTCACAGCTCCAGTGGAGTCCAAATTAGTTTTTCTGGCAACCAAATGCAGTGTCTCCTCCACTATGCATGCGCGCGCACACACACATCGCTGCCTACAGCATTAACAGATCCCGCCTGAAGTGCAAAGCCAAGGAACCGAAAGGATGCAATGCCAGAATTAAAACTGCCTCGTAGTGTTAAAGCCCCCAAACAAACATTGTATTATGTTATAAGATATGTCTTATTATGTTATAAGATTCAATTATGCAACTATATTTCCAAGAAAATGGGTCTTTAATCTAGGGCTTAGGATGGTGTTCCCTTAATAAGAGACTCTGCCCTTATTTTATTTTGTCTTTGTTCACTTTTAGGTGCTATGTACTACGCTCACTGCTGAGACCTTATTCTGAAGACAAAACTGTAGATTTCTTTCTCCTGTGCTTTTTTCTGGTGGCTAAGTGCTTTTCTGAGTTGAACCCACGTATCTTCCAAAAATGGGACCTGTTATTTCCATTTTAGGGACAAGAAACTGAGGCACACAGGAATGAAGGTCCAAAGGCATCTGATTCATTTTGGAAACCCCCTATATTTTCAGCATACTTGGGCCAGTCTGTGCAAGCACCACAGTTCCCATTGTATTCAGCAGTGACATCTTTGAATCAGAGTCACATCTCAGGATGAAGCAGGGGAAAGCACGACCCTAGAAATTAGTGAATTATTACTGGGGCAAGGAAAATTCCAACATCTCTTTGGAATTCCCTTTTGAATAACAACGAGATTAGTATTTCTTCTCCAGCAGGACCCTGACTCATTGCAGGTTCTGTAAGTACAGAGGCAGAGGCCCTATGGACAAGCCTCTTTCTCTGTGCTCCACTCCTAGGCACATCCAGGTTGAGCGGTGAAAAAGACGGGAAGCTTATTTAAAATGTTTGTAACCAAAGACTTGTCTATAAGGAATACAGACAGAGAAGCCTGGCAGAAGTTCGCAGATCTTCACCACAGTAATGCTGACTGTAGTGTGAAAAAAATGCTCTCTTAATAGTGTTGTAACTATCTTTATTCTGTGGATGAGGAGAAATAAGACATTCTTAGCTTGCTTTTCCAAAATGTAAGAAAACTGCATACTGCCCACACAAAAAAAAAAA
>VXAA01005288.1:293796-352779 GCA_013399115.1 Anseranas semipalmata
CAGGAGACCGGCAGGGAACGGGGGGGGGGGGAGGGGGGGGGGGGGGGGGGGGGCGGGGGATGTGGGGTCAAAACAGTTTGTAAAAATCTGTTTCACAAAAGCTGTTGTTCCCCTCGGGGCAGAGAGAGATTACCGTGGCTCAGTGTCTATCAAACACGGGAAGAGAATAGGGCCAGGGGCAATGAGACAGCTTCCGAGTATGAAGGGCCCTTCTTCTTCTCCGCAGCAACCAGCAGCCTGCCAAAGAATTCCTGTAAGCTCTCGGCGGCTTTGTGTGCCTGCCCAGGCTGTGGGGAGCACTGCAGCAGGCCTGCCTATTGTCGGCAGGGCTCAAAGGGAGCAGGGCAGAGAAAAGGGGAGCTGGGGGGAGGAAGAGGGCTTAAGGGGGCTTGTTGTTATCAAAGCCGCAGAGGTTATTGTGCCGGAGCAGAATCACGCTGCTCCCGAGCCCCTTCAGCGTGGCTGTTAATGGAGGCGCTGCGGGCAGACGGAGGGTGGGATTTGCTCCCTGTCAGCTCGCCGGGGTCTCCCCCTGCCTGCGCTTCGCTCGCTCAGGGCGGGATGTGCCGGGGGAGGCGGGCGGCCCCGCGCCCCACCGCCCCGCACCCAGCGGCATCCAGACACCTGCCACGGGAGCCGGAGCCACATTCGCTCCCGCTGCCGCACCTGCCGCAGACACAGCCAGGCGCGGGCAGAGCAAACAGCCGGGCTCGGTGCCCCGGTGCACCTCGCGGCCACTCGGGTTCAGAGACAAACACCCTTCCCGAGCCTCAACGACGTCGGCTTGCTGCTGAAGGCGTCTGCAGCTGGACATACAGATGCACCTGATGGCTCACGCACAGCCCCTCAACATCTGTGTGCGACTCCTCAGCACAAACGCACAAATAAACACGCGGAGTCGGGCGAAGCCGTGCACAGCAGTATGGAAGCACGCCTTCCCGGGCCTGCACAAGCGGCGCACATCCACTGCCCTCCCCCTGGCCCTGCGTTTGCCTTGAGAAAGCCTCACAGATCATGAGCTCATGGTAGAGCTAGCAGAAGGGATGCTGAGCCATGTTGTTTTCATCTGCACCAGAGGGTGGAAGGAGCCGAAGGCCCCTGGGAAGTGAGAGCCTCAGGAAAGGACTCGTGGGCAGAGGACAGTTTGCAGTTTTGCAAATATCGCTGCCGTGCATTATGAACTAGGAATTTCCCCAAACACTGCTCCAAACACCCTCCAAAGACCCCGACTGAATGGAAGAAGGGCCTGATGCTGAAGCTGGGGCACATCCTCAGGGCCACAGAGCCAGGGTGAGCAGCAGCAGAAGCCAGGTGCCAGTTCAAACCCTGGCCTGACTCGGATCGGGGACAACCGAGTACTGACATGAGGTGGTTCCCCAAGCCTGGCACATGAGTCCCACTGACTCCTGTAGGAACCAAGCCATCAGACTTAGAATCACAAAAGAAACTTTTAATGGGGATCGGAGCCTCCATCTACTTTTATTCCATACAGGCTTGCCCGGGGGAAGTACCAACCAAAGCCAAGACCCTCACAGAAGTGGGAAATCCCAGAAGCCTGGCCACTTCTGGTAAGTTTGGCTGCAGAAGGAAATAGCTCTGAAAGAACCCAGCAAAGCCTCCTTTCTTCTGGACCAGGAATTTCCCTTCATGCTCATGCCAACCAGCTCGCTAGAAGCTCTGCTCCACAGCGGCCAAACCCCCACCCGACCACAGGCCGGGTCGAAACAGCCTCCACCCGCTGAGCGGGCACGGCAGGGAGCTGGCGCCTCGCCCAGCAGCGGACCCTCTCCTGTCCCAGGGGCCCCCGTCAGCCGGTCCCAGGGAGACCTGGCCGCCTCACCCCCTCACCCTGCTCGGCCGCTCAGAAACACGCATGTGCAAGAGGCTGGCACGCACACACGCGCGTGCACACGCGGGCAGAGGGCAATTCAGCCGCACGCGGCGCCTTCTTCCCGCCCCAGGCCTCGTCCCTTCTCCTCCCGCAGCCGCCCACAGCCGAGCAGCGGCCGCTGAGGTGGTTTGGGCGGGGAAGAGGAGCTGGGGAGAGGAGGAAGGGGAACCCCGAGAGGGGGAGCAGCAGCCTCCCACAGCCCTGGCAGGAAAAGTAGGGGGGCCGAGGCTGTGGGGGAGGGGACGGAGGCAAGGCAGGGAGGGCTTCTCATTGTGAGGGAAATTTTATTTTTAACAGATGCTAAGGCAGATGGCACAGAATTAACAGAAAATGGGAGAGGAAAAAAGAGGAAGAACATTACTGGCTCCAGAGAGAGTGGACATTAAAAAAATAAAGAATAAGGGAATGAAAACAAGTTTAAGTACTCTCTCCAGAGGAGGGGGGGAGGGAAAGCGTGAGGCAGAGCAGGGACGAAGCAGCGTGATAATAACCAAAGGCGTGAAATTGCAAAAGTAAAATTTGTGGCACTCGGGAGGGGCTGATAAGGCCCCAGCTTCATTGCAAAACTCACTCAGAAATTACTGATGTGATGTTTTAGCCTTTATCATTAATAATAATCGAGAGTGGGGAGCGGGGTGGGGGCGCCTGAAACAAAGAGGAGAGAAATCGTGCAAGCATCGGAAACCTGGGGAGGGAGGCAGAGGCGGGAGCTGGGGGAGAGGGGAGGTGGGGGGAGAGGACCAAAGAGGGGTTCAAACGAGGGAGAAAAGGGACAAGAAGGGAAGGGAAAGCTGAAAAAAAAGAAAAGGAAGTACTAGCAGCTAAAATAAAAAACAGGAGGGGGAAAGCGATGGAGGAGGAAGGTTAAAGAACACGAGGAGAACAAAGGGAAAGACAGGCAAAGAGGAGTTTGGGAAGGAAACGCCAAAAAGTGAGCTGGGAGGAGAGAGTGAATGAATGGAGAAATGATAGTGGAAATGAAATAGCGGGAGCAGACAGACTGCAGGACAGGCAGTGAGAGGGGGGAGACAAAGAGATATGGCCCTGCCACTCTCCTCCCAAATTAATCGCGGATACATCAACCCGAGCCACTAAAACAGAGCTATTATGAATGGGTTAGTCACAGGTGGAGTTAAAGGCCTACAGAGGGATATTAGCCAAAATTGAGTGGCTTTTAATTTCTTTCTAACGAGAGATTGTGGCTGGGGAGCCAGACACTGCCTCGGCTCGGCTAGGCCTGCAGGCAGTGACACACAGGCGCCGGCAGCTCCCCGCCGCCGCGCGAAGCCACACGCGAGCTGACCTGTGCGGTACGCGCAGCGAGGTGGAAACGGCACACGTGAGCCGACCCGCCTGCTCTGCAGGACGAAGCGGCAGAGCCGGCCAGCACGGCACGGGGACACAGGGGACAGTGCCAGCGGGGACCTGCTGGACCCCTCTGCCGCCTCCTTTGCCCCCGCGCGGGGCTGTGCCGGTGGACGGACGCGGTTCCAGCACGTCGCAGCCCATCAGCGGGCTGGGGGATTCGCGGTGCCCAACAGGGTCTTGCCATTACCGGGAGGAAGTTCCCCTTGAACTGCAGCCGGCTCGTTGCCCTCCTGGAGAGAGCGGGGAGCTTCGACACAAGACCGGGACATCTGGGTTCTATTTCTGGCTCTGCTGCTGGCAATTCACCACATTTCTCCGTTTTCCCATCTGCTATCTGGGAATAATGCAGTATTGTTAAAACTAAGCACTTAAAAATGATGAATCAGACCGTCTCCCCATTCTGAAACCATGACATTGGTTTAAAAAATCAAGACACCTTCAAGAAGGATTGGGCCAGATGTAGGAGGGCTAACACAGCTCCTGAGAACCCAGCCTACAGGGCTCCCGTTTTCATGCTTTTCTCCACAGCTGTAAGATTTAGGTTTCTCACTTCTTCTGAGCTTAAAGCTCACAGCTCATCTGGCCACATGATGTTGGGATGGTGAAAAAAAAAATAAAAATAAAAATAAATATCTCCAGAACTGGCAATACTAAGTAACACAAATGTTTTTTCTCCAGAGCCATGTGCAGATTTTCCATGAAAGCCTCTTACTTCCCAAAGTATCAATTACAACCGAAGGGAGGGGTCACTTTAACAACTCTTTCTCCCTGAAGCAATTTTGGAGAGGGCAGAAGAAGGAACACAAAAAAAGTTGTGGAACCTGGCAGCATCCAGCTCTGTCATTTTCTAAACAAAAACATTTGCTTTATGATTGAAAATGACTTTTCATTTTTAAGTTCTAGACCATTTAGGTTTAAAAGGGGCTTTGAAATGGTAAAAAATTGCACTGGGAACAAAATATTCCATTTGATTTGATCCAAAATTTCAGGGCTGGGGTGTAGGGAGTGGGAGATAGAGTCAGGATGAGAATGAAATTATTCTTTTGCAAAAGCATGATGTATTTTGACTTCTTATCCCATTTTGGAGCAGAAGTAAGTGCAGTTCACAAATTCTCAAAGAAAAAAAAAAAAGATTATTTCCTGCCCAGATCCAGTTTCCATCTATATGAGATATTTTAAGGACTGCAGATAGTATGTGCTAAGTATTCTTAATTTATGTACTTACTTCATCCCATTACCCATATGATCCAGCCTAAATAAATCCCACACACTTTCAGCTCATTGCTGTTCAAATACTCACACATCTTCCCCTTTTCCAAGCTGAACCTGGACTCACTTGTGATGGTTGTGGAAGTCACTCAGGAGTGGATGTGCTTTCAGGTGAAAGACACAAACCAGATGAGCTGGAAAGTGCGTGTGATCTCTAAACCAACAAAAACACTTTTGGAGAAGGGATGTGAAGACAGGAGGAAGCACTCCTGCAAATTAGGGTGAACTCACATGACAGTGACATGAAAGCACAGCGGTACATGGGATAGTACGGGTGGTGCTGTTTGTGCAACATGTATTATACATGTGCTAATTCATAACACCCTGCAGAAGCTGCTCTGAATGCATGGAACATCATGTGAAACCTGATAACAACAGCTATGTCTAATGAGGAGGACTCACATCTGGAAATCACCTGCTAACTCATCTGAGAAGAATTCATAAACTTGAGAGACAGCCAATCTCAGTGGTGAGGTAAATCTCTATCACTTGTCTGGATCTTACTGGCACTCAGATGCAGAAACTTTATCCTTCCAGTGAAAGAGCCTGCAAAGAGATGGGATGCTCTTCACGTGAGGTGTCACCCTTTGCTGGGGGCAAAGGACCCGGAGGCAGGCTGCTGGGTTCCAGCCTCAGCTCAGCTTCAGCACTTTGCCTCCAGCTCCATCGGAAAACAAGAGCAGCTGCCAGATGCATTTGGCTTGGGGCTTTCATTCATTTAAAATGTTGTCAGACTGTCTTTCAAAGACACAAGAGAAGTACCACGTGCATTCTTCTCTTAGCTGAATGGTGAGTTTGACTGGGAGAGGTGGGCAGTGCTGAAGTCCAGCTTATCCATCTGCTGAGCCTCCTCCACGTCTCCAAGTACAAGCATCTCTTTTCTGCCCATCAGGAAAACAGTGTCATGGCATGACGTTCAGCCTCTGGGGAGGATTTACTCTCTCTCGGAGATAGGAGGACCTCTAAGAATACCCTTATAGTAGACAGAAAAGCAGTGCCCTAACATGGGAATGTCCCGGTGGGCAGAGGAAAGCAGGCCTAAGTAATCAGAGCACATGGAAAGCACACAATAAACAGACTGGAGTGGGACAGAGCCCCAGAAATCAAGCACAGAACAACGCCAGCACATTTCCTCACTCACCAACCTCAAATTTCCACGTGCAGGTTTTCCAGCTCACTTACGCAGAAGTGCTGGATGAGAGTCTACGTTTCCTGTTGATAATTCTTCTTCTGTCGGCACAGAGCAAGGACCATTCCCCCTGTCATGAAAGCCTTTTTCTATGTGCCCTGTTCCCCCCGGGTTGCCAGCTGAGGCCGCTCCCTGGAGAGCTACACTCCTCCCAGAGTCTATTAAAGCTCAATTACCGAGGGCTGAGTGGCCTCGTTGTCTGGCAAAGGGAGGTAGGATGCTCCTCTCCCTCCCAGGATCAGGGCTGCTTTACCAGCCCAGCCAGCTCACATCTCTGGATCAATTTAATAAGATCAAATCAAGTACAAGAGGTGAGGGGAGGATGGCAGTGAGAGGAAAAGCTGCCAGAAGGCAGCTCTGAAAGCCACCGGTGCCTGCCCAGGCAAGACTGGCTGACCCAGTAATGACAAAGGGTGCGCTGCTGATTTACACCATGAGCACAAAGGAGCCATTTGATTTACACCAGCAGGGACATCCTGGCCCTCCTGGCCTCACAGACCCTGTCCACCAGCATCTCCCCGTGACAGCCCAGCATGCCATCTGATCCACTGGTGCTTCCCAGGGACCAGACCCACTCTCCTACGTATTCGATTTCCGTTCTGCCGCCGCGCTGTTCCCTAGGAGGTTTTGCATCTCCAGCAGTCACTCCTGGCCTTCCCCGCATGTTGGCAAAGAGCCGTCATCAACGCCAACACAAAAGTTTCTACCAGGGATAAACAGCTTCCCTCCCACCTACACCCTCCCTTCATGGATGTGTCTTCTGGGGTCTGAGTCCATAGACGGAATTATACAAATAGATCAGTCATAGAGATAGCAGTCGTGTTTCATTTGTTACTCAGATTCCTTATGGGCAAGGAAAATAAGAGATGCTGAAAAAAATGTAAAAGTATTTATTTCGCCCTCATCCCTTAAGGACCCATGTTTTTCAAAGCTGCTTATATCAGCCAAGAAGGTGGGGGCGAGTGGAAGGAGGACACACTCTTATGCTGAAGGTCTATGTTTGGTTCAGTTTGTCTCCATCATGGTCCACAGGACTTCGAATGTCACACAGAGATCAAGAGGTAAAAGCCTCTGGAAAACATCCTTTACCCTCACCCCACAGCTGGAGAAACTGAGGCAGGGAAGAAGTCTGGCAGCCATTTACAAAACTTCTTAGAGATGTGCCTGAGAACCAGAGACAGGCGAAACAGGTCCCCTAAGCACTAGGCTGCCTGTCTTCCTTGGTAATCCGTGACACCTGCCACCAGCTTAGGAACAAGGGAACAGAAGAGGGGAAACTCATCAAATGTAAACCATTCACAGGCATCACAGAACAGACATTCGGTCCAGAAGGGTCCGCACAACATCCTATCTCCAAATAGGATGCAAATCACCACTCAACCCCAAGACACCCTTGAGGCCTCTGGCAGAAGGCACAAACCCATTACATTGTGCCACAGGGCAGCTTTCTGCCTCTCGGCTGGACTCCAGAACATCCCTTGCTCTTCTGCAGCACCTTCCTCACCGGGGCTCTCCAAACACCATACCTATTTGCTGGCCAAGAGCAGTGAGGCCAGCAGGACTTGGTACTTTCTCACTCCCACCAAATCTGTCACTTCAGACTGGACAGAGGAGAGATGTGGGCATTTGATCTGGTAAAGAAAGCACGGAAGTGCAGGCTGGGTGAGCATGATTGTCCATGGAGGAATGGAAGGGGTGGGGGAATTGACAGATATCCCCACACAGGCTGGGCACCAGGGACAACAGTGACACTTGTCTAACAGATACTGCTTCCACTGGGATCATGCCTCCACCAGGGTACACTTTCCAGGATGACCTAGTACACATCCATTCCCTTCAAGGGAATGGTTTGAGGAAGCTGTGGCTGTATGACCGCATCCAAGGACAAAATCCTGTTGTGAACCCTGCAGTTTGCGCAGGCGGTCATCTCCAGAGGTGCTGGCACCTTTCACTCCTTGGCACCTCTGCCACACTACACTGGACACAATACCCTGGCTCCTGGGCACATGTAGGACACACAGCCCTGAGACCTGAGCTAGGCTTGTGAAGAGGACACTGATGTCACTGTCCCTTTAGACCTTGGCAAAAAAAACAGGGTGCTTGCTGCAGGTGCCAAAAATGCTGTATGCTTGTCCACTTCCCTAGCTTTACTCTGGGCTTGTGATACTTGCTGCTTCTCTTCAGACTTCAGCATCTGGAGTCAAGAGATTTTAGGAGATAAGAATTCAGAGGGGGAGGTGCTGAAGGGCAGAGATTTAGCTGTTCTTCAGTGGAAGAAAACCCAACAGGTTCAATAACCCCAGAAGGCAATACAAGCAAAAAGAAGATGACACTGAAGCTGGCAGGTTTTTGATCTGATTTGTTCTGTTTGGTAGTTTACTGGTTCCAGAAATGCTGAACAAAATCTCCCACAAAACAAAACCCTTTCACCCACCTGAAGAGCACGTGAGGCCCTGCATGCACGGAGCAGGAACGCCTGGTCCCCTTTCCATTCTGAAGAAGCCCAGAGCAAAATGGATCCCTGCTGCCTGAGCCCAGGCTCGTCCGCTCCAGAGGAGAGGAATTGTATCGGGCTGGTGATTAAGGGAGAGCTGAACCTTCATTTAAGAGGAGTCTTGGCTTTGTGCCGTCCCTGGTTGAAAATCTTCAGAGCCTCAGAGGTGAATGTGCTCTTGCTGGAAAAAGAGAAGGGGCAGGGCGGAAGAGGAACCAGTCGAGCCTGCCATGGCATGGCATGGGAGACCTCCGAGGAGACAATGCACAGCAGCAGAGCTGCCCAGCTTTGTGCAGCCCCACATTCGGTGCATTAAAACCCCAATAAAGAGTAGGTAGGGTCAAGCAGTGCCTGGAGCCCAGCACAGGTACACCAAGGAAAAGGCTCTGCCCCAAGGTGCAGGAAAACAGGCAGGGAAAGCATGCTGGAGCGAGGCGAGGTGACTGAGCCTACCCACAAGCAGGTGGGAAAAAAGAAGGATTGAGTATCAGTCCCATTCCCTCCTTTGCTGCCCATGTCCAGAGATGTAGCCTCCTCCCGCCGAGGAGGCAGGATTTGACACCACAAGCACCTTACCCAAGCTGACCTGCCGCCAGCACCCGACACCATCAAGCCACACATCAAATGTATACTTGATAAAGCCACGGTCCGAGGCAGTGACTGGGAAGCCCTGCGTGCCGCTCTCCTAGAAGGAGCCCTAAGGCATCATCCCCTTTCCTGGAGAACAGGGGAAAACCATGCCTCCCCCATGCCCAGACATCTCCCCGGAGCTCCTCACCCAAAGGAGCACAGGGGANAAAAAAAGATGGAAGAGAGGCAGTGAGCAGAGGCAGAGAAAGAAAAAAAGAAAAAAGGAGTGGGAAGGGAGAAAGTGAGAAAAAGAGAGAGAGTGAGAAAAATGACAGGAGCTGAATTTTCGGCGCCCTCACTTTAAATCAAGATAAAAGACTGAAATGGAAAATAACAGTCCAGAGAAACCCCTGGACGGCTTTGGGCGTTAATGGAAACACATGGCTGAAGGCTGTAGTGTTGTCAGCTTCCCCGTGCTCTGACATTCCTTTCTGATAATCCGGCCTGCCATAAAATTAGAATAGCAAATACCTCCTGACAAAGATGCATGTTTCCCTCTATTGTGCCATCATAAAAAAAACTCCGCTGGTGACTCGAGGAGCCGCAAACTTCAATTTAAATTTACAGTGCGGCGGAAGGAAAGTGATATGCACTCAAAAATTTTAATAACCTATTAAGTTACGACTTCAATTTCATTTTATGAATATTTTCCTTGGGGAGCAGTGCTATCACAGAGAAAGATAGAAATTTAAAAAAGATAAATAGTGCCATTAATCTCCAACATTTCTCTTCCATTATCCTTGAAAATTAGGAGTTATTTTTGTTCAGATCTTCATGTAATTAGCTCCCTACACTTGATTCACTAGCCAGAAAATGACCATGTTCAGAAAATTAAAAATTTGTCATTAAGTGGAATTTAACATAATATCATTTATCTTTATCTATTCCCCAGCTGACAGCAGGAGCCTTGGAAGTGATACAGGCTTCTGTGTCAGAGAGTAGAGGCAAGTCCTCGACATGAGAGGGAGAGCGCGGGAGCGTGGGGGGAGGCTACAAGGATGTGGGAGGGGAGAGGGGGAGCGCGTGAGACAAAAAGGAAGTAAGGGCTGGGGCCAGAGGGAGAGGGGGAGAAAAGGAGGAGTGGGGCGTGGAAGGAGAGGGAAAACGCAGGAGTGCCGGAGGAGCTGGGCAGACAGCAAGGCAGGACGAGGGGCTGGAGGGGTGAGGAAGAGGGGGGCGGAGGAGGCTGTCGGGGTAGGGCTGAATGGCAGGGCTAGGAGAGGGCCACCACGAGCCGGCTGATGTCGCAGTGAGCAGAGCCAGGGGCTGGGGACAGCCCGAGCCAGCAGGATCCCTGAGCCTGGGCGCTGGCTTTGGCTGGGCTGGGCAACAGCCGAGGCACTGCTTTCCTGCCGGAGGCTTTCTCTAACTCTTCACCTGCCCCAGCTCACCAGCCCCACAGGGAGCACAGGGCAGGACCCCGCAGAAATCCTCCTCAAGGTCAGAGGAAGGCTTTTGCTACATACTAAAGACCTAAAGCCTCCACTGGTTACAAAATCCAAATGAATCCTGGATGTCAGCAGACCTCCTCCTCTTCACAAGTTTCAGAGTGATCCACCGAGTGAGCACCCTCCACCAAGTCATTATCGTCTTGCACCGAGGGGAAACTGAGGCAGAACAGGGCTTTGATATGCCCGAGGTCATGAGAGTGGAGGCAGAGCTGGGACCAGAACGCAGGCCAGACTGGCGGGCCTTCCAAGACCTCCCGAGACCTGCCCCAACTCTTCCTTTGCACTCCTTTCCCTCAGCTAATCCCGCCTGTGCACCAGAGGTGCGGCAAGGCCAGCTCTCCAGCACGGGCTGAACTACAGCGCGGGCAAGAACTTCAGCTTCGCGGTCCCTCCCATGGACCAAACCCATTAGCCTCCTAACCATCTCATTTAATCTCTGTCTCTCCTACCCTCCGTGGCTAGATCTGATAAAATATCTCTCTGGAGAAAATGAAAGAGAATAGGTGGAAGGAAGGAGAAGAACACCATAAAGCAAACACTATGGGCAGGAGCTATTTTAAATAACTGGCTAGCTAAAAAAGCCAAGGACATTAGCTACTCAGCAGTTCCATCACAAGAGCTTGTGCTATTTTAAGCAAATCTTTTTACCTCTCTATTCTGGCTTAAAGTTTGGGGATTTTTCCACTCCTCCCAGAGAAGTTTTGGGGAGTTTTATTTAACTGCATTCCCTCCTCGTATATCTTGATTTTCAAATTTTGTGCATACATTTTATTCTTATTTTGCTTTACAAGTACAATAAAGTCAGAGGGGGGGAGAGCCATAAAGATTTGCACTTCATCAGAAACAAGGAATTTCTCTGCAGATTAACAGCCTTGCACTCTGCTACATACTCAGTGCAAGATGAACACAGGTTTTTTCATAAATGTCTACTGGACAGTGCATATTATATTGTAAATCTGTACAAGAGAGCATAAAACAGCAGAGGAACATTCTAGTGTAGACACTTAACATCACGCTCTGTAGCTGTGATTTTTAATGCAACCAAGGGAGTTAGGTACAAAAAATTCTCACACAATAGCAGTCTCCCCACAGGTTCCTGCAAGCTGCAGTTGCTGGCCACAAAGTACAAGCCCACACGCACCAACCTATTTTTTTCTACCTACAGAAGGATCGGGTGGGTTAGGTCACCGTGCTCATCCCATGGCTGGACACGTGGAGATGTGAAATTATCTCAGTGGTTCGGCAAACCGACAGCAGAGCTGGGCAGGGGACCCGAGGGTCCTGCCTTGTTTGGGTAGGCAGCTGTGAGCTGCCGCCTCTGGAGCTTCCCACCACCAACTGTGGGATGCAATGCTGCTTTAGGGCTTTGGCACCTTCTTGACCCTGGTGTACACATAGCCTGAGCCAGCAGCAGGCAAGCATAGGTCTGTCTACTGATTTTTGCTAGGTACTGGGCATGGCTCTAGATCAAATCCTTAGCAGGAATAACTGAAAGCAGCAGCTGTGGCACTTGCACACAGCAAGTGGTGGGATCCACAGGGAGGTTTCTTGGAGACCCACAGTGCTGCACCCATGTCCCTCTCTGGTCTGAGGGCTGAGTCCAAGCACCCAACCCACACCACCTGCCGCAGCACCGCAGAGCAAACTCTCTCCAGGCAGTGGTCTGAAATGCAGAGAATCACCTTATACTGTCAGTCTTTCTCCTCCAAAGGGCCAGCTGGGACAGTCACAAGCCAGAAGGGCCCAGGAGGGAGAGGAGGAAGGCTGAGTACATAGGTGTACTGGGGAAATGTTGGTCCTTGGTCATTGTGGGGCACCTCCCCATGGCCACACTGATCTGGCCCACAGAAACTCCCGTGATGCATCTCCCTCTGTCCACACCAGGTCTTGTCCCTGACCACGGACCAGGAGCTGGGGATGTGATCTCCTACTGCCCCATCGCCCAAACCTTTTTGTTGTGTATCCCAGAGCATGCTCTTTCCACCCTGGCTTTTAAACAGCCCTGTCCCCAAGGTCTCCTCCCTCATGCCCTCCCACTTAGCCTCATGCTCCTCCTCTCCCATCCCTCCACACTCTTCCTTTTGCCCTTTCCCTTCATCTTCCCTCTTTGCTCTGCTTCTGCTCTCTCTGTTCTCCCCGTTAGAGCTGTTTGATTCATGGCAGTCTTACAGCAGAGGCTAAGGGCCCTTCCTCTCTTGCCCACTCATTCTATGATTTACCAAAGTACCTTCAGTTTGTTCCTTCAATTCCTTGACCTGGTATCTGCTCCTCCTAAAACCTGCTTACTCCCCCTTACTGCTCCCCTTAAAGCCAGCTCTGCTCCTCTTTTCCCCATTGCCCTCCTCTCCCCACTTCAAGTCCTTTTTACACCTGCACAGGCTAAGCCAGACTCCTCTCCCTCTTCCCCCATGCAGCCCCTGGCCCATCCCCTCCTGCCTCTCCCAGCCCTTTCTCATGCTCCCCCTCCTCACCAGAGCCTGAGCGCTGCAGCCTTAAAGCAGGATAAATGGATATGGATATTGTACAATAAAACCTTCAGAATGGAGAGTTTTGTGCAAGTGAACAGCAGCCAAGCCTGAGAGACTGAAAATTGGATAAAGGGATTAAAACAGTAGCACATTAACAGGAGATTTAGAGTGTAATAAACTCATTTCATAATAATATGTGCGTTGGGGCTGGTAATAAATCATCGCGGGATCCCTGCCTTCCGCGGTGCTGGAACGAGGCAGTGACCCGAAAGCGGGGTAGGATTTCAGCGAGATGTGGATTAATTTCACAGGGTTCTTGGCCAGGAATAGAGCGGCTGTGCCATTGCTGTACAGCTGCTGCTGCTGCTACTGCCGGCTTTTTACAAAAAAAAAAAAACACAAAAGGGAAACAAATGAAACCAAACAAGAGGACCTGCCAACACCGTCTGGCACGTGTGTTTGTGGAGAGAGGTGGTCAAGTGGCCTTCACCACCACAACCCCAGAGGCCAAGCATCAGTACTTCTCAGTCACCTCGCCAGACAACGACCTGCCCACTTCCATGCAGACTCATAGGGTAAAGAAGATAAAACAGCAACAGGGAAGAAGCCAGCCAGACAAAAATGCTAGGCTAAGTCACCACATTTAATGGCCCAAATAACTATGCCTAAGACACTAAAGGGAAGTCAAAAGAATATAACAACCACATGTAGTAGATGTATCAGCCTGCTGGGTAGCCCAAAATGCAGCCCTAGGACAGGTAGGGATAGGGAAAGGCTGAGACCCCACTTGTGTCCACTGAGGAAAGCTCATGAGAAGTTACAAAACAGATGAAGCCTCAGACCAAGAAAGAGAGAAGAGAAGCACATTGGAATGTTCCCAGAGAAAGACTGCAGATGGATCAACGCCATAATGCAATTAGGTGAGGCAAGGACTTTGCAGCAAGAGGTAATAAAGGAATAAAGAACAGAAAAATGCAGTACAAGTGTCCTAGAATAAAAGACAAAGGGTTTGAGGAGGCCTTGGGGAGACAGAACAGGGTGATCATATCTGAAGGGAGTCTGGGGAGCAAGAAAGCATCCCAAAAGAGGAAGCACTGAGAAGCACACAACAATCAAGTAAGGCACTCGTCCAGATGACAGCAGGGCTGGGTTCTGCTTCTTGCCTCTGCAGCCATGGAGCTTGCTTGGCTGGTGAGCTCTCAGGGGAGGACCTGCCTTGCTTTCCATAACTCATGCGAGTGAGGACCAGTGTCTGTGAGAAAAATATATGGCAACACCTTGATATAGATGGAATTGGACATGAAAACAAACCTGTATGGAAGAAAATACAGGATGGGCCAATCTCAATGGAAATTCTCAACGCATAAGCCAAGGATAAACTGGCACAAAGAATGGAAGGGTAAATTTAGATGGGAGAAATGGGACATTGTGAAGACTGAGGAGAAAGGAGTGAATGGCAAGCAGACCAAAACTGAAGTCTCAAAAGGAGACTTAAGGGCTGGAGACCTGTAGATTCATGAAGATTTTTCTTGGCAGGTAACCCCTAGGGTTAGCACCACAATGCTTTTTTAGTCAAGGCCAGAGTTCTAGCTATGCTAGAAGAATGGATTAAGGGAAAATTCAAAACAAGGAGAAAGGCAAGACTGTAGTAACCGAATAGGGAAATGAGACTCAATCGGACAGAAGGGCTGAGTGTCCCAGAGCTGCAGTGGTTCATGGAGTCAAGGGACAACAAATGGGCCCCAGCACTGCTTTGAAAGTCATGCCAAAGATCTCCCCGATAAAATCGGAAGAAATGAATGGACGAAACACGGGGTCCCAGCAGACTGAACTTCCAAACTTCTTTCAAGGAAACTACCATATTTGCAAAACATTGCAAGGCTTGAATAAAAGCAAAGCATGACATAGCCATTGTAGTGCAGAGCAGCACAGGCAGACAGTACGATGTCAAAGGCCTGGTGCTCACCCCATTCCAAGTGAGGCCGCCAGCCTGGCTTGGGAACAAGGGTCCTGCACAAGGCAGTTGGTCAGGCCTGGGCCAGCTCCTGGTCACTGCTGCAGGCTGGAGCAGGTCTAACAGAAGTGATCTGGACCTCCCTGCTGGTTAAAGTGCCCGGTTCACCTTCTGAATCGCTCTGCTAGGACTTGAGCTGGACTCTGCCCTTTGCCACTGACTGCCTGAGCACAAGTTTATTAACCAGGTCACTTTCTCTCCTACTGGTTTAGATCAAGCAGGTTAACAACCACTCCTAAAACTCCCATGATACTTATGCAGACATTCCTATGCTCCCACCAAACATTTTGATTTCCATGAAACTGTGCTGTGTTTCAAGGAAAAAGTTTCACAAAAAGTATTCCAGCCAGTCCACCCCCCCAGTTACCCCCTTCACACTGTTCCTGGAGGGCTAAGGGGGAATATTTACTACACAATGCATTTTTGTTATGAGCTGCTGCTGGGCATGCCACTGAGTTCAGAGGTTCAGCCAACACCACTGATGGCCTATGGCCCTAACACCTACAGCTGAGGTCTCCTGTTGCTTTTATTTATCCCACACCGAGCAGCTCTGCTATAAGGCAAGGGTTAACTTCTTACATTTCAGCATTAGGAATGACTGAAAAAAACAGAACACCTATCATAGCAATTTTTTTAATCACTCAAAAATAAAATGTGCAGTAAGCAAAGGGTTGGGTTGCTGCTT
Source organism: Anseranas semipalmata (assembly GCA_013399115.1). Lineage (NCBI taxonomy): Eukaryota > Metazoa > Chordata > Aves > Anseriformes > Anseranatidae > Anseranas > Anseranas semipalmata. The sequence continues at coordinate 309,256 of VXAA01005288.1, forward strand.
TTTTTCTTCCCTCAACAGAACAAAAGACCCGATTTAAAACCACATTTTTTAAAAACGCATTTCAGATATCAGTTCCAGACTGGAAAGGCCATTTTTGGCTAATAAACACAGGAATGGGTAGAAAGATTCATGTTTTGAAAATGCATTGGTTAAAACAAATTGAGTTTTAGCAAGTCCCTTAAGATAAAAAAGCAACACATTTAAAAAATAATAATAAAAAAAAAGCACAACATTAGTAAGTCTTCAAAAAACAGAGGTTTTTACTCAAAATGTATTTTTCTATAGACACTGGAAAACGGAGTCAAAAAACCAAGCAGGTCAGCTTGGTTGTCAGACCACAGCAGTGGGAGAAAGGGGCCGCCAGGAGGAAAAGCTCGCTTTCCCATTGCTTACTACAGGGACACAGGGGAAAGACAGGAGTCCCACAGCTCCACCCAAGGGGGTCACACAGGGCACATGTCACCGCTACTGGCTCCCACCGTGAGGCGACAGTCCCCATGAGCACAGCTCGGAGCCCAGAGCCCACCCACACGCACCACAAAATGGCGTGGCCTGCATGCCGAGTGCAGCCAGGCGGGAGGGTGCCACACAGGTGAGCAGGAGCAGTGCCGCTGTTCATCTAAGCTGGCTTTCACTCATTACCGTAGCTCTTGCCACATCACTGAAGTGTAAATTCACTCAGTAAATCATGCCGGCTTCACCGCTGCAAAATAGTACTCAAGAAGCACTAATAAAGCAGGAGAAATTGGATTTGCATTGAAGTCAACCTGCCACTTCAGCTGTCAGTCACTGCCAGTCAAGGCCTGCAAGCCCCATCCGAGCAGGCTGCCTGGTAGCAAACTGCCTGGGGAACTCGGGAAGCCACGGAGCAGGCGCGGGTGTTGCTCAGCCCAGGACCCTCACGTTCCCCCTCCCAACGCACACCAGAAGAGCCAGCAGGGCCCAGTCCTGCGTAACACAACCCGGAGGACAGGGAACCACAGCAGTCCGTTACTCTGAACAGTACGCCAGAGCCAAGGGGCTGTAAAGCACCTTGATTTCTTTCCTGCTGGATCCAAAGGAGATATTTCCTCCAAACCCCTTACTAGGCGATATTTAAGGGGAAAATTCCAGAAATGCTCCAAGCACCTTGACAGACCATTTCAGCTGGAAAATACTGGGAGAATGGATCTGGAAATGCTGAAGGACCTGAGTTCAATGTCCTCCAAACGTTACTTCTTGGCTATAAGTCAAAACTATTTCCCTCATGCAAAAACAGACCACCATCAGAAAAAAGGCTAAACATGGTTAAAACAAAAGATGTCCTTTTTGTGCTTAAATAGAAAGGCTTAGATTGCTCCAAAATGACTTTGTTGTTGTTGTTGTTCATTCCACCAAAACCACTGAAATGTTTTTGATAGCCTTTGCTGTCACCTGACTTTCTTACCGAGTGCCTGAGCCCACCATAAACCAGTCTCTGCATCTGTCCCTCCGTACCCCAGCTCCTCAGGCAGCACTTGCAGACCTGGCATCGACACAGCCGCCAGCACTGTCCCACTCGCAGCAGGCAGAAGCCCCTCGAGACACCCACGCTGGCATGGCTGGGCCTGGCCAAAGCAGGTGGCACGACAGGAGCTGGCAAACCTGCAGCGCCGAACGATACGGCAAAGGTTAGCCTCCGGCAGGGCTTTCACACAGAGAAATGCAGTTTGTTTGTTATGCTGATGAACTTCAAGACTTAAATATCTGAGGCTTGAGCCTATTGCCCCCACTTCCAGTGAAACGCAGCCAGCAGGAAAGCTGGCACAAGAAGTCTGACGGCATTAGTCACTCCGCAGAGAAGACAAAACGTTGAGTGCTAAGTATCTGGTGTGTATGCAGCAGCAGGCAACACTGGGAGTAGAAATTACCAGCAATCTTGTTCATTACAGCTGATCCAAACATGCCCAGGATGACAATTTTGATTTATGCTATTTTAATTTTTCAAAAAGCTGTCAATCCTGGGGAACTGTTCTAACCAACACATAATACAATACTCAAAACTAAAACTTTGCTCCACTCATAAAAGGAAGAGGAGCAACTCTACAAAAACAAAAACACACAAAACCTTTTCATGTAGACTCCAGCCCTCTCTCACGCACCAAAAAAAAAAAAAGATTTTAAAGTTTTTTTTTCATGTAATGAATGAAAACATCAAAAAAAGGCAAAAATCAAACATCTAGCAAAGTATAAGGGAGCATAAGGGATTTTCTTCCATGAAAGGTTAGGGCTGTTTCACAACATTCCCCTTCTTTAGTAAGATGAAAAATGACTCATGAAATGAAATTAAAGCTATCTGATTCATTTCCCCGCAATTGGGGCATAGGTACAATGAACTCCTGCAGCAGTTTCAGGGTTGCCCTGCTGGAAACGGCTACCTTTCAGGACACATTGCAGCTATGTGGCTGGTAAGCTAAAACATGCCATTGATTTTTTTTCGCCACAAAATGTCATTGCAATGCAGTTGCATGATATTGTGCTGGCCAGAAATCACCTTCAAGACAGTTTAGTGGTATGACATGGTACATCGTCAACAGTAAATCTGGGCTGGGAGGCAATAATCCATTCTGATGCTGATCATTGAAGACATCAGAATCAATTAAATGCCTGCTGTTAATCATGCTACCTGGCCTACAGTCAAACCACCTTGTTTTGTAACCTTCTATGCTTTTATTAGCTGAGCAGGCTCATATTAGGTTGACTTTTGGATAGGAGACCTGCAAAGACCATGGAGTGTTGATAGAAATGGTATTGCTGTATTCAAGCGCTGACCCCATTCCCAGTGGAGACCAAACCCTGGGGAATTCTAGTGAGTGCTGCTCAGGTGAGCTCTGAGTTCAAATCTTTGACTTTTTGCAGTCAATGCTTGTCACACTTTGGAAAGACCAGCCACATTTACCAGTGTGGCATTACCAAGATCCTGCGGGGACAGTTCCTCCCTATTTAAATTCCAACTAGAAGGCAGAGTTGTCTTCTTTAATTCCCATGCAAAGGAGCTATTTAACACTTCCTTGGATGCACACGAGTGCAGACAAACAAGTTGCCTTACTTTGGCAGAACAATCAATGGTACAAATATGGAATCAAGAACAGTATGAGGCAGAAATTCTGCAGAAAAAAACACAAGCGGAACAGGAGTTATCAATGTAAGGTCATTCTGAAAAAAAAAAAACAATCTCATGAATGGTTTAATGAGGAGCACAGGTGATCAAGGCATGTCAGACTTCTCTCTGCATTGGTGAGGTCTCAGTTGGAATATTCAAAGTCTGGACCCCAAAATTCAGGAGGGATGTTGGCAAGTAAGAGCTGCTTGTGAAGAGAAGTAAGAGTGGTCCAAGATCTGGAAAGCAGGACCTGGAAAGCTAGAAAGAACTGGAGGTGTTCAGTATAGAGATGAGAAGGCTAAGGAGAAACATCTTCCTAATAGGTAAAAAGCTGTACAAAAAGGAAAGCATTAGGCCCTTCTCCACACTAACAGTGGCAAAGAACAGTGTTTGAACTGCAGCAAGATCTACATCAGGCATAGGGACAAAGTCTCCTGTACTGTGAACTAGTACTACAGTCTAGTGAGCACTGGAGCAGATTGGTGTAGGGCAGCTGTCATGTCTTCACCACGGAAAGCTTTAAATAATAGAAAATTAGTTAGAAAGTTAGAAAATAACCACCTGAGTTGGAATGGGCATTCCCCTAAGGTAGGGAGATGGACTGGATTGTCTCATGGTGCTATTTCCAGACTTAATTTTTCTGACAAACATACTCAGATTAAAGAAACTAAACCACAGTGAAACTGATTAATATGTTCATATATTAGACCAGTAGCAATAGATTTAAGAAGACAAAGAACTGAGAAATGTGCATCACTGATATTTGCTTTAATACTAGATGCAAGAAAAATCTGAGAAGCAAAGGGGTAGAAGGGCAATTTACTGTGATTCCCCTTCCTTAGTGTCCCAAAGTATTTCCAAAATGGCTGTAATACATGTCTATATTTGCATAAGGAGAAATATTTTTCTTTACTAAAAATTTTTCTTGAGCTTTATTATTTTTTATGTTAAACATTAAAATTATAGTTCTCTATGAAACAGTACTTTCCCTTACGGAATACAAGCATTTTATTAAAAAATAAGAGAAAAATACAATGCTTAGACTTGTTCAGAACTTTTTCCCCAAGTAAATACAACCAAATGCAAATGTTTTTCAGATCATTCCATATCCACCTTTTCATCAGAAAGAAAAACAATGTTTTAAGCAAATGACTCCCCTGCTTTGGCATTTCTGAGTCCTGATTTCAGAATTAATCCAAGAGCATCTATGATGCTGTTTTCTGGAAGGCAACATCAAGAATTTGGGGATCCCCAGACCCGTGGAGAGGCAAGGAGGTAACAGTCTTGGGGACTTTGTGGTCAAGGAGCAGTGGCACTGGTTAGGGGGAAGCACTGCCTGGAGTTCGTCTCTGACACTGGCTTAGAGCATGTCCCTGCATTGTCTTCCTGTGACAACACAACTCATGATTCTTTCCTTATAGCACACATATTTCTTTACAATCACAGAATCATCTAGGTTGGAAAAGACCTTCAAGATCATCACATCCAACCATCACCCTGACCTACCGAGTCCCTGCTTGGTCCCATCACCGAGCTACATGCTGTGAAGGAGGCTTGGCACCTCAGCGCCCCACCTTATCCTGGTGAAAACATTCATTATACCTTATACCTTCCTAGTATTCTAAGAATTTGGTTCCTTCTCCCAGCTGAATTTGCAAAATCTGCTTCTGCTGCTCTCCTAGGGTCAAAACCATTCCTGGAAGAATTTAATGGGATCTATTGGAATTACATTGATGCTGCCCGTGGCCCTGCATGTTCCTATTACATGGACATAATTTATTGTGTGTAGATGGTACAACCCACACAAATCTACAAATCCCAGGATTGTGTAACAGAGTCAGTAAAATACTCGTTTCAGAACATGCACAGTCTACCCAGGTTCTTCCACCAGAGCACAAGAAATGGCTGTAGTGAGATGCCAGTGGGAGAAGGAATGATGGAAAGTCATACCCACTGCCTCTTTTCAAAGGGTGAAATGCACATGTCCATCCAAACACAACCTATGCGCATCACTAGAAATGAGACTTACACAGGTTAAACCATGCAGGACCAACTGTTGGATCTGCTACCCCCCTCACCCCCAACTAAGGATCTGGAGCTTCCCACAAGGGGCAAAACTCCACATTTTTAATGCTGCTTGGTGGATATCACCACCAGTAAGAGCCCGTTCATCACGTGGTCTGTCCTGCTTTTTTCCCCTCAATCTGCAATATAGCAGTGACTCTCATTTCTCTCAAAGGCCCTGTGCGTACAGATCTTGCTGTGAAGTAGGCAACGCACTTTGTCTGAACTTCACGTTTTTTATCACCTGAGTATTAGTCATTTTCAATATGTTTCTGTTGCATTAATGGAAAAATATGGGAGCCCTCCGGTGGTAAAAATAATACCTTTAATTTCCCATAGATGATAACCAGAGACTGTAACCTAGCAGATAAAGTGCCTACTTCAGCTTTCAAAGGTGCAGCTGTGAGTTCAGAACTATATTTTCAACACATTTTCTGTTCACTTTATTCCACTCATATTGGTTTAACTTAATTAATACCCATTGATTTAGCAGGACCATAATAACGACAACAGCAGCAGCAGCTACCATCACCATTACCGATGGCTCAAATTCAGACATGCAGTAAAGTATCCAAATGTTGTAGGAAAAAAGGCACCTGGAACGATGAAAAATTAAGGCTTATTTTAAAAAAGAAAAATCAGTCATGGTGTAAATGCACCGATTTTCACCAGGGGTAGAGCATACTTGATTACAATAAGCTGACACAGCCAAAGTCTAACAGAAAAAAATTTTCCTCGCAGGTGTAGTTTTGAAAGCTATGGATTCCCAACACTGAACTTTTATCAGCTAAGAGGAAAGGAGGATAACAAAACACCCCATTAGATTCATTCAGATCTGCTCCTTGAGACGCTACCTGCTTGCTGTCTCCCCCATTAAATTTCACCTGTAAAATCACACTTTCAACTAAAAAAACTAGTATGCTGGGGGGAAAAAAAAGGGAAGGGGGTAGGGAAAAAGGATCAGTAACTTTGTCTTGGCAAAACGAAAGAAGGAACTGCAAAAGAGCACTGTTTCAGAGTGGTTGTACAATGACAGTGTACTGCTTTACCCTAAACTTGTTCTTGTGCTATGGTGTTGCATTTTCTCTCCATGCTCTTTAAAGTTGTATTTAAATAAAGTCAGTCTCAAAACATATGATGTAACAGGAAAAAAGCTTACTTTGCATCTAAATATTAGCATATTCCGAGTTTTTCCTGCATCTTTGCTTTTGGTCAGAAATACAGTTTTTATCAAAAAATAAAACAGAAACAATTCAGCTGGGCTGCTGACTGTCAGGGAGAAGCCAGTGATGAGGGGCAAAAGAAGGCATCATACATCAGAGATAGAAAACCAGCAGTGGGAATTACTCCTTTATTTTGTCACACACGAGACTGTGTGAAACACTCCCATGGCTGTCTCAAAGCCATTCTTCTGGCTTTCACAGCAGCAATTGAAAGGCAGACAGACCCATGTGATGCCAACGCATGCCATATCCTCATTTGGAACACAAACCAGCTGTCTTCTTCCATCACCCAAAACAAATCGGAGGCAGGGACATCAATAATAGAGAGGCAAAATCTGGAGCTGACACCGTCCCATGTCCTGGTGCCTCATCCGAAGGCACAAGCATGGAAAGATTCTGGAAAGCTCCAGGATCAATCAGATGTCTTGGCTGGGGACCTTCCCATTTCCTGCTCCGCTCTGTGCCCCAGCACACGTGGTTTCGAACAACTTGTCACTCCAACAAGTCATTCCAGCCTCCCAGCACCATGACTCCCAGACTGAAACACACTTTCTAGTTATCTATAAGCTGCAGTTACTACCACAAGCTACAGCTGTAGCTTATATCTTTTTAGCACTGTGCCTGGATCTGTTGCAGTGCAGGGAAATAAAAGGTAGTTTGGGTAAAAACCAAGAGTAATAGACACTCTGGAAAATCAAACATGCAAATCAGACTGACAACGATAAGAGGTTAGCCTAAAGCACGCAGGGGTTAAAGCATTTCCTTGCCCAGCAGAGCAGCACACAGTTCAGAGAGCACACTTCCCTCGGGCCTGCTTGGAGCATGGTTCAGAGGGAAGGGCCTGCCCCCTCAAACATGCAAGGATCTCTCATCAGGAAAGCAGAAGGCAAGATCCACAGTGCAGATCCGAGAGCAGAAAACATCAGTGGCCCTGTGCGGCAGCTGTTCTTCCTGCTAGTAAATAGGCTCAGCTCACCCTGACTATCTTCAGAGCCAGTTGCCTGATGCAAGCACCGTAATGTTTTGCATCAAGGTCTTGCTTCTGTACTGCTCACAGTGCTGGAAAAGGAGTTTCCCAGATCTCCGCCCTCCCGTCCCCAGACTATCTGTGTATTGAGAACAGAAGAAAACAGAGTAGAAGATGCCAAGAGTTTTGGGATGCACACTGCCCTATCCAAATTTACTTTTAAATGCTTCCTTTATCCATTTCCTGCCCCCTTCTCACTGATGCTCTGGCTAGTGGTGTTACATAGAGGAATAAGAAATCTCATGCTGTCCCAGATATCTTGGATGGGAAGGTCAGGCTTTCCACCAAAGCCCTGCCCACAACCCCAAACTCTACTAGTTGTTCGAGATCAAAATTGCCTTCATTAGACCTCAATTACTGCACTTTTGAGATGAACAGGGACAACTCACAGCTGTATTACACCTTAATTGCCTTAATTCTACTGTTCACTGTTCTGGATTTGTAAGACTGGAAGAAGGTGATTTAACCATCAGCAAGGGAGGGCTCACCAAGTGCAGAAGACTTATATAAACTGGCCTAGAGCTCACAGCCAGCATTACAGCATCACCTCTCATAATCAGGAGTGCAGCCCAGGAAAGGAGGGAAAATAAATCAAAGAGGAAATTTGCCCTGCACATTGTGTTGTGGATAGCCTCATTTACAGAAAACGCTCCCATGACAGTCATGAGTCGGAAAGTCACCTCTGGTCTCAGTTTGACTCCCCGTGGACAGGACACAGCTGTGCAGTGTGTCATCTTGAGTCTTCAACAACATACAAAGGGGTTCAGAAATAATTCACTGGGTTTCACTCTTGAATCTCACAGGTGATTCTCCTCAGAGCTAGCATCAGGGTTGACCAAAGGGGAGCAGGAAAACACAAATATTTCTGACTGAGGAAGAGATCTACCAGATCTCCACTTCACACAACACTTGAGCTGAATTCACCTGGAGTTAGGAACATTTTCCTCAGACCCAGCCCCACATTTGGAAAGCCATTCTTAACAGTTCTGCTTTTAAGCTGTTCAGATGAACACTACCCATCCCACGGCTTAAAAGCAGCCAAGCACAGACAACTTCCCTGAAGCATTTTGTGCTGCATCCACCATGCCCTGATCTGCCATCGCTGGCTGACCCTGGGTGAGCACAGGAGCGAATGCATGTAGACCGGGAAGTGCCTCGACGCTGACCGCGCACAGACAGGGATTCCTTCTGCTGCCACCCATGGTGCCTGTGGAAGCTATAACCATGATGCCAAGCATAGGTGGGACATCTCAAGTAAAATGAGGTGTCTTTCCTCCATGGGTTTAGACCTCTCCAAATCATTATTTACTAAAATCCAAGCAAGAAACTCAGAAAGCAAGCATTTCTGAGCCACCTCTTGGCATTGCAGATGGGAAGACAATACATGTTTTCCCCTTGCACGTATTTCTTGCTGCGGCTGTCAGGTCAAAGATACAATGACCTATATTGATATGCCCCCACTCCTCTCATTCTACAGGCCAGGTCTGTCATGGGTCTCCTCTACTCCACTTCCACATGATGGTCTTTACCCATCTAGAGGATCTCCATGACCAGCTGTGTAGATTGGAGAGCATTCACCAGTAATATTAATAACATCCTCCCTCCAGTGCCCATCCCAAACCTCATCTTTAAAACCCCACAGAAATAGTGGAAGACTACCAGAAAGCATCTGTGTTTCACAAAGGCTCTGCTCTATTGTTCCCTGAAGGCTTGTAGCACATGTACTCTTCCGGACCTCCCAAATGCCCTAGAAGATTACCTTCCACATTTGTAATGACCCAGTATTCCAGCTAGGGATTTATTTTGTTCTCCCATCTCCCTTTTTTTTTCCTTTTAAACCAGCATCACAGCATAGCAGCCACCACTGCTGCAGCAGCTCTGCTCAAGTCACATCAATTCCATTCCCAGGGGTACAAACCAATTTCTCTTGTTTTTCCGCCCGTCTCTCTGGCTGAACCTCCAGCAGCCTTCAATCCCATTAATCCAAGCACTGCTGGCGATGACGAAGACTGATTTCACCAGCAAACGATCAATTTGTATCTCCCCCCTTTTTTCTTTTTTTTCCTTTTTTTTGGTGCGGTGTACAAAATATCATGAAAAAGGCGTTAGTGGTGATAGTTCCACAACAGTGAAATAATAGAGTAATAAGGCAATCCACTTTTGACCTTGCAGGACAGCTAATTCATCTACCCATCTATCTTAATTATTCCCTGGGTTACAAAAGAGAAACTGTACAATTCATTCATTCCACGGTGACAATTCCATTTTCCACCCCCAGTAAAGCACCATCCTTTCTCTGCAGCGATCCTGCCATAGGCCACATCCCTTCTCAGCCTACTCACACCAGCCCACATGCAAACAGTCATTAGAGGCCTGATCCAAAGCCTGTTGAAGTTGATCAAGTCAGGCCCCCATTGACCCCAACGCATCTGCAGACAGTGCCCTTCCACACCTTCCCCTCACTTCCAAGCAAACAAGAAAATGGCCATCTTTATAAGCCTTATCAAAAGTAGCAGTGGGATCTCTGGCAGAGCAGGCAGGCATTCAGACAGGCTAACTGTGTTCTGGGATCCTGATCTTCTCAGATCTCTCACGTTGATGGAAAGAAGATATCTTCCAGAGAGGTGTGGATAGTCTCAGCAAAGCCTATGAGGTCTTCATCTGCACTGGATGAGAGCAAGGTAAGACCTCTGAATTTGGAGAGCATATTGTGTTAATGGTACAGAGAAGACCTAGGCCAGAGAGCACAGAAGATTTAAAGAGCCTCTTCTGATGGCACTCTAAGTGCTGTTGTATATCATTTGCTGAATATTAATGTGGCTAGCAAGTTAATATCTGCCTATCCATATGACTTTATATCCATACAGTCTAACCTTCCTATTGCACCTTGGAGGCCAAACCCCACAGCCTACCCATTTTTAGGTACGGCATCTCCAAGTAGACCGCTTGCACACAACGCTCGGACCTGCAGAGAGAGGCTGGTGTGAATGAATGCCTCACAGTTCTCTGAAAGAGCCAAGGTTCGTCTTTACTTCCAGTAGGCAAAGGGGGCTGTTGGCATTTGCAGTGCCAAAATGTCACAAAAATCCTTGCAGCCTAACAGTTACCAGCAAGAAAGCAGAGAGCTGACCACAAGGGAAGGTAAAGAAGAAGGTGCTTCAAAGGGAGAAGTGGCAACTGAGACAAATCCCACTGACTCTTGGCTGTTCCTCCCGTGAGTTAAGCTGACACAAAAGCAGCAGAAATCCCCAGAAGGGACAGCTGCCACTGGTCTGGTCTTCTCCTACTGGAAGGAGTATTGGCTGCTGACATATCATTGAAAATGTGCACTTTGCTATCATCCCAATTCCCACTTCTCTTCAGATGTTTTTTTAACACCATCTTCGGGCTCCACAGGTCACTTGGTTCCTCTAATCTGCAGCTCCAGATCCCTTTTGGACTTCTCAGCAAACCGGACTCTTCTCCTCACCCTCACCCGTCTTCCTTCACTTTAGTCTCTTCGTACTGCTCAAACCTGCACCTCTGCTTGTCTTTCCAACACCCAGTTACACTTACCTAAAATGCATACTCCTCTCCACCTTAAAGCCACTAGACCCCGTACTTTTCTTTGTCTGTAACAGGTCTTCTTAACGTGATTTCCTTTCCTGCCTGGTTTCTTCACTTCTGTCCCATCTGTCTCCACCCTGTGCTGCTCTCTCATATCAAATCCATTCTTTTTCATCCCCCCATCCTCTCACCTCCTCGGCTTTTGTCTCGCACATTCCACATTTCTGATTCACTTGATGAAGGCAAACTGATCTCCCACCCACTTCACTCTGCTGATATATCCTCTGCTCCCTTACCTCCTTTCCACTCTTACCTTCATTTTCCCATTCTTATTGTCTTTTATACTTACTGTGGTACCTGCCTTATTATCTCACTAACTTATTGCTTCCTCCTCCGTATAGTTCCTTCCATGAGTAAACATCCTATTTCCCTCTTTGTCGTGTCTAATCTGAGATTAATCTCTTGAAGGAAGTGAGCATATTTTATGCGAAGTTTGGATAGTGCCTTGTTAATGCACAGTGCTTCAAACCATTATTATTAATGCACCAGTATCACAAAGATACCATCTTGGGTTCAGCTATCCCTTAGTCACCAATTGCTGTGCTGCCACAGTGACTGGAAGCACCAGAAGCAAAGCAGGGCAAGCTGATGGGCAGGCAGAGCTGACACAGGTTGCTGCAAGCTGTTACACTGGAAACAGAAGAGCTACCCCAGCTCATATCCTAACTACTCCAAGTCCCAGTAGTAGAGCTGTACAGTGTCACAGTACAGAGTGACAACTGTTTTTCCAATTAAGATATTGACTACCAGCTGAGGAAAATGCATTTCAGTTCCTGACTCTGACACAGGTTCCATGGCTGACCTTGGTCAATTCATATGACATGCTCGGGAGTCCATCCTCACACAAAGGAGGACCACAATCCTTCATCAGTCTACAACTTCCTTGCGAGGGGGAGCGGAGGGCCGGGCACCGACCTATTCTCCTTAATCGCCAGTGATAGAACCCGCGGCAATGGTGTCAAGCTGAGGCAGGGGAGGTTTAGGTTGGACATTAGGAACAGGTTCTTCACTGAGAGGGTGGTTGCACACTGGAACAGGCTCCCCAGTGAAGTAGTCACTGCACCAAGCCTGTCTGAATTTAAGAGGCGTTTGGACTGTGCACTTAGTCACATGGTCTAAAATTTTGGGTAGACCTGTGCAGTGCCAGGAGTTGGACTCGATGATCCTTATGGGTCCCTTCCAACTCGGGATATTCTGTGATTCTGTGATCTGCTTCTTGGCATTGTGTAGACAGGATGACAGATGTCCTCTGGGGCAGGTCCAGTCTCCAGCATCCATGTGAGGTTCACACTCTTCTTCCACAAGGCAGTCTCTTTGGTCCCTTGAGCTTTTGTCAGGGGTTTCCCTGACCCTAAGTGCTTAGGAGTTTTCCTTAAACTACAACTTGAGCTGTGCTATTTCCCAGGAATTCCTCTTCCCCCAGTTCCCTCTTTCTGCAGTATTTACAGTAATCCTCTTCCTTCCCCTTTTCATCAGAGACTGATCACATGTTCTCCTTCAAATCACCATCCAACCAAAGCCCTGAGAGTCCAGTCTTCCTCTTAGTTTCAGCTGGCCTTAAACACCATGGCTGTGGACTGCAAGGTACTCATAGGTGGCCAACTGCTCTGTTAGCATGGCTGCAGGACGACAAAGGTGCTAGCCCATACACCCTGGTATAATGGGATTTTTTTCAACAACCTGGAATTCACACTGAAGAATCTTCACTCTCCCTTCCAGAATTAAGCTTTCTGCACCTCCTGCTGTGCTGGTGTTTGTGGTATGCAGGAACATTTCCCACCTCAGGCATAGTTACTAGCCTCCTTCCTGGCACTGGATACGGAGTGCAGCTAGACAGCTGAATGCTTTGATCTTCTTGATGGCTGGTGCATGTATAAAGCTTTTGGAGTCGTGTATTTCCTTGTTCCCCTGGAGAGCTAAGTTTCTTGCACAGCTGAAAATTAACTTCTGGGGTTGCATTTACTCACTTCCTCCTAAATGGCCTGCAAAGCAGCTCTGAAAGTAAAGTACTGCACTCCAGGGATCCCATGACTGACCTTGCCCAGGCACTCCTCAAGACAAAAGAAGGGGACAAGAGCAAGAGGAAGGGAAGAACAAGGAGAATGGCAGTCCTGGCCAAGGAAGAAGTTTCAGAGGAGGGAAAAAGGAAGGAATGAGATGAGAAGGGAGTGAAGGAGAGAAAAAGGAATGGAGGGAGAGAGGGAGCAGCAATAATAAGGTCATTTGTTACAGGAGCTACTCCTAGTCTGTGTGTATGTAACACAATTTGAGCTAATTGTATTGCCCTCACTTTGGGGACGCTGCTGTCTGTCTCTGAAGCTTTTTCTAATTTCCCCCCTTAATGTACGATTTCAGAATCTTTCATTCTAATGATTTTAATGCAATCAGCAAAACTATGCATGTAATTGTCTTTGGCACGGCACTCGCTGGAGTGGCACTCAGGGACAGCTCCCTGAACCCAGGACTCCGGCAGGAGAATGCAAAACAGGCCTGTTTTCAATCACCGCGGCAGAAGGCAGCCGGCAACGTCTGCGAAAGGCTGCCGAAAAAAAACATTTGTCGGAAGACAATGACAAAAAAGGGGGTCTCAGCTCGGTGCTATTCAGAGACAATTTGTAAGCACGGCTGTTGAAGTCGATCCAAAGGCTCCGGAACAGCTGGAGCTTTGCAGTGATTGATAAGTGCGCCCAGGAGAACTTCATTTCTGCCTGAATGAAGACAAAAGCCCCGCGATGCTGGGCGGATGGGTAATGTCACTATCATTAAGTAGTGAGAGTGGATATGCCAGACCTTCAGATGGGGACACAGTCAGGGCTACGAGGAGAGGTCAGGGCACCCTCCCTTCCTTCCCATCACCGCCAGCTCTTTCCCCTCCCTGACTCCCCCTCCCCACACGCACACTTTCAGCACAAACACACCCTCTGCTAATTGTAATGCCAGCATAATAAAGTTCCCCGGCTTATGAGTACCACAACACAGGTCTCTCTGTCCCCTCTTCATAACAGCTGTGTACACGCTCCTTCCAACCCTGCTAGGGCTGTTCTGCCAGTGGAGGCTCCAGGCCATCCAGATGCACCTTGTCCAGCGACAGTATGGCTGTTGCTCATGGTCCAACACTCAGAAGACACCAGCATTGAGAGCCACCCTCAGTACCCACACATGGGTGACTCCCAACCAAAGGTTCCCTGTCTCCTCCTTCCCTGTATTCCTCATGAACCCTTTCTAGCACCCCAAGCCTGCATTTTGGAAGCCAATCCTGCTGAAATGTTTGGACAACCCTATGAGAACAGCTAGAGCCTCACCACAGGAGAAGAAAGCACAAGATATACAAAGCTGATCACAATGGATTTGAACTGGTGTCTATGTGCTTTGCACACAATCTCATCTGTCTTAAGGCTTGCCTGGTTGTGGATGTTTGCTGACACTGTCTCTTTTTCCCTGCAGAGTCACCAGACCTCACCTGCAATATTCAGTGTGAAGAGTGTTGAAGCCCTAGCTCTTGGAGACAAGTGAGTAGATGAGAATCTCAGCTTTAGCTTTGTGCTTTTGTCATGGTGAATGGAAAACTGGAAAATACAACCCAAGTGCATCCTGCAGGTTCTGAAACAAAAGTCAAAATTAAAAGACCCTTTACTCAATTACCCTTGGTGCTGCCCACACCTAGTCAAATTCAAAAGCTGTCTACTCAGTTTCAACATATTCCGTAATCATGACACTGGACACCTTTGTAGCACAATTGGGACTTAGCAGTGTACCACAGAAGCCATCAGAAAACAGTCTGCAGCAAGGGCGATGCCCATGCAGGAAGGGGAACAAACTGCCTGAAATTGCTCCAAGCTCCTCTCTCAAATCCTCATAGGATCTAACAGCCCCCATCTTTAAGAAGTGTGAAGGCAAAAGAAACAGAAGCGGGGAAAAAGGGTTCTTACCGGCAGACAACCTACCACTACTTCTCTTCCTGATGATATTTTAGGCTGACCCGCTCTCACATCAAGCTGAGAACTTCTGTCTAGATGACACAGCCTAAGGACACAGAGCTGCAGGTCTCCAGTGGGGACCCTGGTCCAGGATACCCTGACCCAGCCACTGCTGAGACTACCTGCCAAGGCAGATGAACCCGAAGCAAGATGAGAAGCTTCAGAGTCAGGTGGTCTGGGACCTCCTCCAAGCTGCTGCTGACCCAGACCAACTCACACCCACCTTCTCCCACCGCTCCACCTGTGAGAGCTGCGCAGTGCAGGCTCCTGGCTGCTGTTCCGCTGTGGAGCATCCACAGCAGCAAAATTGCAGCCCGAGCTGAGGCTCTGCCCTGCCCCAGCAAAAACATTCCCGAGCCCCTGCTGCCTACCAGTGCCCAGCAAGCTCCTGCCACGTCACCACCTCATTAGAAGCCATAAAGCGAAGTTAACTCAAAAGCAGAAACTCATGCCATTAAATTAGGGCTTCACTGTTCCCCTCTGTGCCACAGATCAGATCCATGTGAACCTTTTAGAAGGTCCATCACCCCCCTTGATGCCTGTATCCTTCACAGATGCCTTCTGCTGGTGGCAAAAGCAGGGTCAGCTGGCATTCCTTCAATCTTCCTCCACTTTCCAAACTCCAGGAACCTTTTGCTGAAGCGACAATTTTTTTTGACTGACTTACACCCAGCCAGCCAGCACCTTGCTCTCTCTGCAGGGTGAGGGAGCAGAGCAGGCCAGCGATCAGCAGGAAAGCAGGTTCCCGTTGGCCTGCAGAGAAGCACCAGCCCAGCTGCTATTTGTACACATCACTCGGAATCTGTGTTCAGCACTGTCCTTGCCAAAGCCACCACCAAAGTGCGCACGCCGTTCCTAATCTTGCTGTGCCCAGAGCTGGCACTGGCTGACTGCTCTGCCCTCCTGCTCTGCCAGCTACGTTACACAGAGCACTACAGCGCTGGGGGGTTCTCGGGTGATCGGTCTTCGGTGTGTGCTCGGGGGGACCCCATCCTCCCTGAGCTGGTACCCCTACCGGCCACAGCTCCTGGAGCATCTCTGGGGCAGAGGGGTCACAACAGACTTTCTGGTGAGGGAAAAACTCCCCAAAATCCTGATGGTCCCCATCACACAAGGAAGGAACAGGATCCCAGTGTCCCAGCAGCTTACAGCTCCTCTCCTCCACTGAGCAATGCTACCTCAGCCTCCAAACGTCCACTCTGCGGATAGCCGTGATGACACAAAAGCCTCTTGCTGAAGGCAGATGTCTTTTTTCAGGACCTGCACATTCAGCAGTGTTATCAGCAACATGTCAGAGCGAAGCTTTAGCAGTGAGCAGAAGCAAGATACCAGGCTTTAATGAACTGATCTGGGCCTGCAGAGACTTTGTTCCACCTAAGTAAAGGCTCCCCAAGCCTCCACTCAAGCTCAGTCAGACCTAAGCCTCCAGCAAGGTGACTGCTAGTTGCAGCAACACGTTCCCCATGTGGCACTCCATTTCTTGCAGCTCCGAGGCTCCAACTTCCAGAAGGAGGAGAAGAAATTGACCAAGTATCTCACTGCCATAAGACTTTCTGTTCCTGATTTCTGGTCACATAAAGGGATTCAGCAAAGGCTCCACGGGGATTTTCCCAGTGTCTTACACCAGCCTGGGATGTCTGCTTAGCCCGATCCTCCCAGTGACTGTAGCTCATCTTTGAGTTGCCACCTTCAGCATGACTGACAATACTGTTAGGTCTGGTATAACCTTCACATGCAGGTAGAGTACTGGTGAGCATAATACTCCTTGCACATGGTCATACTGTCAGGTACAAGTGACCCTAAGGCCCCTCCTTGGCTGTGCACAGCCTGTCACATCCTTTGAGCACCCTGGGCGTCTGAGAGCAGCGGGCACAGGAGCACACGGCCACGCAGGCCGAGACAGGCCGCACACAAGGTGTTTACAGGGATGGGCAGGAAGGCTCTGTGCTTTTAGAGCCATAGGGGTACATCCTCTGTTCCCGCCACGGGAGCACGTGGCAGAACCAAAGGCAGTCCCAAGACCTCAGAGCTCTGTTCTGATCCAGACCCAAATGGCAGCAGTGCTCGGTGCTGGCAAGTTCTGATCCCTGTGTGCCTCCCGGCCTGAAGCCATGGCTGCAGGGCCCAGCAGGACCCAAAGCCTCCTCCAACATGCCTCTGTCCCCACTCCGATCTGCGCAGTAATAAATAGTGATCACTCTTGACAGAGAGCATCCAAGTGCCTGGCATGCTGTGGAAGGCGAGGGCAAGGCAGTCTCTGCTGCGGGAGATGATCCCTGGCCTGCCTCTCGTGATGACCCCAGAGAATTCACACTGCCCGCTCCCTCCTCTTGAAAGGTGATAACAAAGGTGTGAGTTTCTAAGCCTGACTGGCTCATAGAGTTAAAACCCAGTGAACCTGACCAGATCAGTGATAAAGCCAGAGCTCTGCTGAATTGGTCATTCTCTTGCTCTCTGGTTCTCTTGCCTGACCCCTCTTTTGCATGGTTCATAGAATCGGCAAAACTCCCTGACACAGAAACTGGAAGACACTCGATCTGTCGGTAACAATTTCCAGCGGCTTTGACGGGAACAGGCACAGCACAGGAAGAATAAGAAAGGGAAAGTGGAGGAAAAAAAAAAAAGAAAAGCATTCCTCCTGCCTTCCCTTCTCCTTGCTCCCTGTCACTCATTCATTTTTCCTTTGGCTTCCCCTCTTTCCTGGTGCTCTGAGAGCATCTCCTTTTCTTTGTCTGCTGATGGGCAGATGAAGACAGCCCATGGGCTGCAGGAGGTATCCCAAACTGAGCCATGAAACAGAATTCATCCTAGAGGAAAGACCATCTGCACCCAGAAGGGTGGATGAACTTTCTTACTTTTAAGCCCCTTCTTCTCTTGCAGTGTTCTGGTTCCCTGTCCAGGCCTGGGGTTGCCTGCACTGACACAGAACAGGTAGGAAGTCCAGTGCAGAAGGCAGGGCTGGTGATGATTCATGCCCACAAGCTATTTATATATTTTATTTATATTTTAATGTCAGCTTTGCAGGGAGGATGGAAGATTTTTAACTTTATTCTGCAAAGTGAGGTGTGGCCCGGGACCATCAGTCTTTGGTCTTTCCTGCTCTGATCACTGCAGCTTCAAGCCTGATGCATAGCTGGCTTCACAGGGGGTTGGGGAAGGGTCTGTGAGCAGTCGGACATATCGACTGGGACTTCTGCAGCTCCTTCTGGGTTATGCCACAAACTGGCACCATCCCATTAGGAAACCGGACTCCAAAACCCAGACAGTTCCTTCCCACCCCCGAGTTCTGATGTCTCCTTAAGCCAAAGTCATGCTGACCAAGTGCCTAGAGAGCTGTGAGCACACGGTATAACGCCTACCTTTTCAGACAATCCATGCTTCAGTCTATGCCCACCCTGACCAAAAATTAGATCAGTGAGAATTATGGGTACCATAACCTGTGTTGTATCTTCAGAGTTGCATTTCCTTAATCTCCCTCTCCCACCCAGGGAAATGTTTTTCAAAGTGATCTTTTGAATGATATATGTAAGACAGTAGGAGGAAGAAGCCATAGCTCTGGCTGAGCCCATGGCCAAGAAATAACAGCTGTATTGATTACACAGGGCCTAGTTTTCATCACAATAAAATCAGACCATCATATTGTCACACAAGCCGCACCTTCAGATAACCCGTACCCTTGAAAGGGTCAGTGCTTGAAAGCAAGCCACCTGTGCAGGGAGGCAGGATGGAAGAGCACCAGAGGAGAAATAGAAGGGTTTAGAGCAGCAAAAATACACAGGAAGTACATGGCTACTGAATCTCAGTGAGTCAGGTTTCTACATTTAGACCAGGCACCACCTACGCGAGATACCAGCAGGACAACAAAAGGGTACATTCACCATGAAGCCTTTTCCTTTAAAAGACAAAGCACATCTGGCTCAGTCTACATAGTATTCCAGGGCTAGATGAGACCATGATCGCCCCTCCACCCCCTTCTCTTGACACAGATGGAAACCCAAAACGAAAGCTTTACTCCCTCCTCCGTGGTGGAAACACCACCAGTGTGTTTACAGCACAAATGGGCCCCAGGGTTGAAGAGAGGGCTTAAATCTAACCTTGGCAGTGATCGGTGCTAGGGCCACCCCTGAAGGCAGGGGTTTCTCTCCCCATCCAGCTCTTGGCAGTGCCACAATCAAGCTTTGGATGGTGCCCATCCTCATTGGCTCAGAGTATGGTGGCACATCAACAAAAGGAAGCCCAACAGTGGAAGTTGCAATTGCCCTCCCTGAGACAGCTGATCCAGAGCTGTGCCAAAGGCAGCTGCTTGTTCCCTCCTCCGGAGATAATTACAGCAGCTGGAAAACACCACTTGCCATGCTGCTTTTAATTCATACCAGCAGAACTGACAGCTCTGGCTACACTCAGGGGCTGCAGGTAGAAGTCTGGGAGGGATGGAGCTGCTCCAGCCTTGACCACGAAGGGCTGGGAGTCTCATCTCAGCCTTCAGCATTCCCTCTTTTTGCTTTGCCTTGACCCACTCAGCCCTCTCTGCTTTCTGTGCCTGCTCCACAGGCCATTTAGCCACCTGCGATCAGCCATTGCACCCAATGCTGTGAAGGGAAGGGTGACCTTGTGCTTGAGACACCACTGGTGCTCTCGGAAGATGTGGAGTTTAGGTCTGCTGCAAACAACCTGACCATGTCCCAGGAGAGCCACAAAAGCTCCTCAGGTGTTTGGGGGTTACTTAACCCCAGCTAGCCAGACAGCAGTTAGCAGCACCCCACTGATGGGACAGGTGCCGCACAGAAATGCCAGCACAGCCCCAAACCAGCAACTGTTAACAGGCTGTTGATTCTGCCACTTCCAGGGCAGGGGGAGGGATCTTGCACACCACATGCTAGAAGTGCATCCTGTTCACTGGTGGGACTGGGAGATCCCAGAAGCAGGATACACAGATTCAACAGCACAATTGAATAGAAAGGGTCAGGTAGGTTAAGAGAGCTCATAGGAGTGAGCAGGAAGAGGCTGTAACAGAAACCAGAATACCATCCTTGCAAAACTGACAGCCGTGCCCACTTAGACTGCAGAGTCTTCAGAGCAGCTGGTGTCTCCTATCATGCTTTGCACAGCACCTTGCACCCCAGACCCCCAGCTGAGACTGGGGCCACCGAGCTGTGAAGAACAGTGACAAAAATATTCACAACAAGCAACTCAGAGTATCCTTCAGGCAGAAGCCACAGAGTGAGCCATAATAGTTTCCAGTGCCTTTGAAAATAAGTCCCCTTTAAGCTCAGAATAGGCCCAAATTGCCTATAATCATACAAACTGATGCAAACCATGAGTGGCAAAACCCAGGGAGTCTCAGCCACCAAAAAGTCAAGGCAGGAAAGCGAATCAGACTATCCATACAGCTGCAGCCTCTCGCCAGTTGTTGGCGGCCGATGCTCTGAGACTGCCCACCACAACGACACCAGCTTGGGACTTACACCAGCAGGGCCATTTGAAGTGAGCAGTCAAGTAGCTGGACACCAAGGATAAATAAGATTTCTACTGATACTGCTTCCACAGCAGGATACTAGAAAATTTAGCTGACCTTTGTTAAATAAGCTCAATGGGTCCCTTGAGATATAGTGAATTACTGTGAGCCACACAACAAATATCTGCCCCGAGCCACAGCCTGCAGAAAGGTTTCTCCTGCGCAAGAGGCTGCAACCTTCTCCCTTCTCTGGGCAAGGTACTTTTATGCTAAGGGGAATAGGGCACCCCATCCTACTGCAAAGGAAGTTGTGCCCCATCTACAAAACCACTCTCAGAGGCACGGGAGACTCTGCAACAGTGATGCTTTTGACTTGTGGCACAGGAAACCTCTCACCGAGAAAGCTGAGCAGCCAACAGAGCACCTCTTGCACACAGATGCCACCCCCACGGCTGCCCCTTTCCCTGCTCACGGGCTTGCCCTCTGGACTGCCAGCTCGTGTGCCCTCCTGGGATCGTCGCAGAGTTAGAGTGGGGGGCAGGCAGCGCCTGGGAGACAAGACATCAATGCTGCAGGGTCCCTTCACTGACGTACTGTGCAGCCGGGGCACGGTGCAGACCAGGACGGTACTATAGCCAGATGCAGCCACCCTAAATTTTGTTGCTACACAGCACATTTCCTTTGGGAAAATTTAAGCCCTTCAGGAACACCTGCCCACCTGTTCCAGCTTGACTAGCTGGAATTTAGGCCATCTCATCTGACCTGCTGAGGTAGGTGAGAGAGCAGTGCTTTTTGGTACATGTTCTGGCTGAGGTGGATTTGATGAGACAGATGTCATATACAGCAACATCAGCTGAGACATTAACATCCTACAGCAGGAAATGTAGACTGCTTCCTTTCCAGGCACAACAGGACAGAAAACTGTACTACAAAGCTGCGCCTGTGCTGTTTCATTCAGCTTCTAAACAGCTGCAGCAGAAAATTGATCTGGGCTAGCCCCTTCAGAAAGAACCGAGCCAGGACCGTTCCCAGCGGGCAAAGATGTGTCCAGCATCACATTTCTGGGTAGCCACAATTGCTCCAGGTGTCACTACTACTTCCTTTCACAACATCAGAGAGTGAGAAGGAACAGGGAGGGGAGAAATAAGATTGGAAAGTACTTTTTTCTTTAAGCAACCCCTGGTTAACCGGATAGACAGATACCTGGATTGCCTCTTCATGACAAATTGGAAAAAAAACACTTCAGGCTGGTTTAAGCTCCCTTTATTTTTCTCTCCCTCCCTACACCCCAAACCTCCAACTCTGACCTCTCAAAAGTTGTTAACTGAAACAAATCACAGGTCCTAGCATCCATAAAAACAGGAACATTTTTAGTTTTGAAACCTATTTCAATGGCCCCAAGGGGCCACCTCTTTTCAATGAGGTGGGGAGAGGCTGGGGCAGGAGCAGGGGGTGGCTAGGGAAAGAGGATCATTCATTGTGGCTGAACAGGCACAATTCCATTTGCCAGGCTCTGAAATGAGAAACTCGTTGCTGATGAAATAAAAAAAGGAAAAAGCTCCTCTGTCATTTTTCTCTTTTCCCCCCACCCCAAGTCTTTCTTTCCTTTCTCTCCCCCCACAACCTCCCCCCCAACCTTCCAAGCAGGCTCGCTGGAGATGAAGGGGGAGAGAAGCAGAAAGGCTGGTGTCTCAAGGGGAACTACACCTCTCTCCATATTCAGAATATTGAATGTGAAATGACAGAGGAGTTATCAATCTTATTTTGATGGAACAAGGAGCTTCATTTGTTAGTGCAGCATGTGAAAGGGCCCTTTCACAGCCATTCACTGACTCTTCAAAACACGTTTTACCACTGGAGCTTTGTGACTGCTCATCCTACAGTGTCCAGGTAGGAAGGGGAGCCACATCCACTCCTGCCAATCTGTCATAGGCAGAGAGCAAGGGAGGTGCAGACGAGCAGAAGTACACACCATGGCAGTGGTGCTGTGCAGAGCAGCAGCACGGGGTGAGGGCCAGTTCCTAGCTGGTGGAGAGCCATATACGCTACTTCAGTTGGCCTGTAACATCTGATGATGCAGCCCAAAACATGTAATGGAGTCAGCCAGACCCTCTGCTGACACCAGTGACTACAGCATCTGTGAAACCAACTGAGCCTAATCCTTGTCCTCAGCCGCAGACTCACCCCAAGCCCTCTTAGCATCAGCATGTCAGCACTCTTCCTCATGTCCCTAATCCTAGTGCACACACAGAAGCCTCAGCAAGGACAGGAGAGCAGCCTAATCCCAAGATACACCAAATACCCCCGACTCAATGATCACGTACCATGCGCAGCAGTCTGGAGAACTGGGTCCTGGCTGACCGTCGAGCAGCAGCAGAGCTGGGATTAGGCTCCAGTGAGACCAGTGGGAAACGATACCGGTAGGGCAGCTCCTGGGAAAGAAAATACTGTCAGCATTACTAAGTTTCCAAGTGAAAGACAGGTCAGCTCCATAAAGAGCAAAGACAGGGGGCAGGACTACTCACTGGTAAAGAAAGATAGCACTGCTATAGGCCACAGGCTGCAAGTTATATATTCTTGTCTGTGTGGTGATCTGGCTTCTCGTCAACCCTGCTGCTCAGGAGGTTGGCATTGCTAACCCTTGCCTATTTTCCATATTGCATAGCCCTCAAGCTTGTGCACTGTCCCCTTTTTGGGCAACCAGACAGGACAGGTTTCAGTCTTCTCTTAATCCATCTCTCTTAACACTGCCTGATTTTTCCTAAACATCAGCAGTTGTATTTGGGGCTGAACCAGATACTGAGTGACCCGATTCTCTCTTCACTTGCTACTAACTAGTGTAAATTGCAGACAAATCAGATATATACAGGCTCCAGAGACCTGCAAGAGACCACATGTGTGTTGCTCTGACCAACATTTTCAAGCCTTGAAAATAAAGGTTCGATTCCCAAGTGCACATTCTCTACTGCTCAGAAGTTGGCATAAGCAGCACACCTGTTCAGGAGGCAGGATAAAAGCCTGGACACACCACAATATTCAACGCCTGCCCTTGGGTCTAAGAACCAGCTGGGGAAGACAAGTAAAACTCCCCTGATTCCTAGGGAGCTACATTGATTTAAGCTAAATGTCCATACCCCAAGTTTTACACAGACAAGTTCAGAAATGCCAGACTGCTGCTGTTTCCCACAGAGCCAGCATGTGGGAATGAGGTGCTGTTGTTTATGGCAGACCACTGCGCAGAAAAAATCTCCTGGTCTCAAACGTGGCCTTTCCATCAGAGGTCACCAAAAAGTCATCAGTGATTTCATCAGATATCAACCAACTCAATTGCCCTTACGTGCACACGCAGCCGTAACAACGTACGGGTCAGACTCATTTCCTTGTGTGAGTCAGACACTCTGAGCCCAAGGCCACCAGTTAGGAGAAAGAAAGATCGTCTGAGATCCTGAATTAGATTTCTGCTTTGGCTCAGATCTCATTCTCAGAAATATGCCTACTGAGCGATTACAAGAATTATACACCCAGTTCAGCGTTACAGGAGGCTGTCCGAGGGACAGGGGGGCTGTACCGCAACGACATAAATCAGCACAGCTCTGCCAACACTCCTGCATCTCAACACAGATTGGGGATCTGCTCCTGCATCTTCACCCCATGAATTTGGCTACTGTCCGATGTCAGCATCAGAAAGACAATAAAGAGATGGAAGACTAATACAGACATGAGGGCAAGTATTTTCCAAAGAGAAAACACTTGCTCTAGCTGTCAGTGATTTACAGGGTCACGTTGTTCATTGGTGACAGATTTTATTATTTATCACGTTCATTGCTGGAGCACTAAGGAGCCCCATACACAGCAACTTGGGCTACACAGTGCAAGGTGCTGTACAAGTACAGAGAGCTGCCAGGGAGATAAAGGCACCTGAGTCCTGCCAGCTGCTGCCACTGCAGAAGATGCTGCAGATTCACAGCAGGACATAAAAGAGGCAGTAGGGGAAGATGGCAGGTGTCCAGAGTGCCAGAACATTTCTCAGCTCAGCACAGAACAAAAAGATTCTTCTCACTCCATCAAGTTTATAGAGTTAAGTTCACAAATGCTAAATGCTTGCATCATTTTTAATGCTTTCTTAGTGGCCACAAGGCTATCAAAATGCAGAGGAACTGCCTGTGCAGCCAGAATCCTGAACAGGAGAGTACCCAATAATAATAATAATTATTGGTATTATTATTACAGATTTATACAAGCTGCCTCTATCAAGAGAGCATTGTATTCCCCTTGTGAAATAACATTTGCTTTGCTCTTTACAGACAAATCAGAGGCTTTACAGGTAAAAATATATACTGGTAAGCTACTCCAAAAGCACTCTGAGGGAAGGTAGAGGTCTATAGCAAATACGTACACATGCACCTGTAGTCTGCCATCACCCTGCCAGCGGTGCAAGGCAGCAGCAGCGCTCCTGCAGTCAGTGCACCAGACACCCCACTGGTACAGGTCAGTGCAGCTCACCGGCTTCGTACGAAAACCCCACGGACGCAACAGAGGCAAGAGCACGCGAGCAGGCCCCATTGGGATCAGCCCGCGCCCAGACGCTGTTATTCATTAAAGGCTGATCTCGGCGCCCGGGGGCTCCCGTGAAGGCCAAGTCCCCACTCCGCTACGTTCTGCACTGATCAGTAATGACATACAGCAGCTGCTTCAACAGGTTGCAATGAAAAGAGATTGAAACCAGGTATATTCTGGATGTACTCAGGTAAAAATACTGCGAAGTCCCATAATTGTACTGTAAGCCCATATAAGCCCACATTTTTCTTCAAGCCTCAGCTCCCAGTCTAGTGAGTTTGAGATCTTCCAGAGAAAGGCTTCTCTTACCAAAGGAAGCCTCACAATTCAGACCTCCAGGCTAGCCTTTCTGCCCACTTCTGGCTTCCATCTGCATCCTCAGTGCGTGGCACATTAGCCACTGGCTGGGTTGGCTCTCAGTCCTATTTGTGCTAAATCAGTCTAGAAGGAGCTAGGAGCCTGAAGAACAAAACAGCAGAAGAAAGACTAGACAACAAAACATCACTACAATCCTGGTGAGGCAAAACTGACACAAACTTTCCAGGCAGTTTTCAGTGTCTCAAGTTGGAGTCAGAATTACCAACTCGACGTGCATGTTTGTTTTACTCATTATTCAGATCTAAAGAAATCTCTTATCTCTGTCAGGAAAAAAGTGAAATACCAACACACTGGGAAAGTAAATAAATACACTACTGCTCTGAGACCATGGTGTGGGAGCTTTACAGCAGAGCTGGCAACCAGAGCCCTGGCAAGGAACACAGTGTGGCTCCTCACTGCTCTTGCATGTTATTTAACTGTGTTATTTTAGTTAAAGGGAGTAAACCAAGCCCCCAAATATCACCTTCTGCTGTTCCCCATACACAGCCACTAACCAAAAAAGACACGCAGGATGAGAGGCTGCGCTGGCCCTCCAGCCAGCACAGCACCTGCAGCCCAGGCGGGAGGAGAGCCACGGCTGTTAGCAGCCAGCCTAAACCCAAGGGCTCCCTGAAGAGCAGCAGCCTTCCTGGACCACGCTGCAGGTCTGAGATACCTGCAAGTCACCAGCACAGCACTGCCAAACTCCCCACCTCAAAGACTTCCAGGATGCTCTTGGGAAAGCTTCAGGGCCATGCCCAGAGTGCCTGTGCCACAAGGACCCTCCAGGACCTCCTTCCACCTTCAGGACTCTTTTACCCCAGAGAACCACAGAATGGATGAGGTAGGAAGGGACCTCTGGAGACTGTCTAGCCCAGCCTGCCTGTTCAAACCAAGCTCAGCAGGAGGAAGTTGCTCAGGGCTGCGCCCAGGCAGGTTTTGAGTACCACTAAGGACAGAGACTCCACAATGTCTCCAACAACCTCTTCCTGTGTTTGACCACCCTATAAAAAAATGATAGGCACAAGGCTCATACATGGAGATATTCAGCCACCTGCTAACCTGATTGATCAGCTGCATGTCAGAAGTGACATGGAATAACTCCACCATCCCTAGTTGGTGTGTTACTGAAGTGTTGTAACAAACCTCCTACAACAGTATTTGGAGCCCAGCTGGAGCCCAGGGCCCCATATGCTACATCTGTCACACCATCAACAGACAAGACATAGAAGAGAGGAAACAAGATGCAGGGAGGTGACATGGTTCAATTTGGCTCACACAGCAGGTGGGACTAAAACCAGGGTCTCCAAATCCTCTGCTTACTTCACAGCATCAGAACTATGCTAAAGCATCCACAGTAAAGCAGCTTTCTGCATTCTGCTTTGCCACCAATGTTGGTGACACTCTTCATAGTAAGTACAAGCTGTTACAAGTTCAGCCTTTACTTCCCCTGTTCACAGATGCAAAAAGGAAAGACTCTCTACAACACCATTTCTCATTCGGGTATTCCTTGCACAAGGAACACGCTCAGATCTCTGCTGTAGTAATTCACCTTCAGAATTACTTTGATTTGTATGCAAGACATTTGAGGTCACTGAAGTTATTTATTCCTTCTGCTGCAAAGTTGATTAATAATGAAAATAGCAAATAGCCACAAGACAGGAATTTTCAGATGGACCAAGATCTACACATGTCTACAGGACACTTAGTGGGCTGCAGATGATGGTCCTATTAAAATCACTAGGTGCAAACACACACACAGTGCTATGGTCTGTGATCTCATTCATAGGGCTACGTGACCCCTCCATTTGGGGCAAGGAGGCACCTACTTCCTCCATTTCTTACCTTCTGCCAGCACTTTTCTGGTTAAAGGAAAAGCAGAAGGAAAGTTAAAGAGCAGCAACAGCTGCTCCGGTGTCTTCCCCAGATGTTCAGCTATGTTCAGCCCGTTAACGGTTTGAGAAATCATTCGTCAGCAAAGGTTTTGCTGCCTTGCAGGCTTATCTCTGAAACAACATGGTACTTACAGAAGAACTTGCTCTCACCCTGCCACACTTAGTACCTAGAAGCCCCTTATCATCTCTGAACCCGACAGACTCTGCATTCTTTCTTTGGGTTGCAGAAATTATGCAATGCCACGAAGGCCAGAGATGCAAAGAGGCTCCCACCAAGTTACAACTGCCTGCATGCACTCCCAGAAGTAGATCCGAATGTTTCACAAATAAAAGTCAACCAGACTTCCTGGGTCCCATGTTCCAGCATATCTCCCTGCTGTCTTCTGCTGATTATCGTTCAATTACTGTTACGATTCTCTGTTACATGGTTTGATTGCAGAGGTCAGTAAGAGGGAGCACTACAACAACTGAGTGTTAATGTTGAGATCAGGGTATGGCTGAGATCGGGGCGCAGCAGAGTGGCTCATGGCCAAAGTTACAGCAGGTCAAATTACAAACAGCAAAGGGCAGTCTCAGCAGGCCAGTGTTAGGACCTCTTAACACCCGGTCTCAAGGACGTGGAACTGAACCACAGTGACAAGAGCTAATTGCCAGAAGGATACAGTCACGACCAATTACAAGTGTTAACTGCCAATTAAAATGACAGGGCCAATATCAGGGCCACTGCAAAGATCAATTATGGGATTACTGCAAAGGCCCACAGGTAGGTAAGAACAAAGCCTACCTGCAGCCGCACAAAGAAACCCAGGTAAGGAGCTTCCAAAAGTGGAAGGCAGCTTTTTTCCCTTGAGGCAGCTGGAAGACAGAGGCTCCGTGTCCTACCACAGGCATGAATGAGATTCAGTGAAGTTCTCCAAAACAAGGCCGATTTACTCCAGCTGGGGTTTCAGCCTAGAAGCCTTCAATGTTGTAAGGTTCGACTTACCTTCTCCACAATGTTAAGTCTCATGGTTGCAAATAACTACCAGGAGGAGCAAGAGACAGCTGCATTTTCAAAGGTCTCACTGAAAAGGAGCAAAGAGCATAGATCTATCAGCTCTGAGGAACCAGCCAGCTGTGAAATCCAGACCTCCTACACTGCTTCTTTGCTAGTGTCAACACCAGTGAAACCAGCATCACAGATTTTAAGCTCAGCCTTGCTCCCTCCATGCTTAACTACCTGTCCATCCATTACAGCATGTGAAAGGGCTTCTCAGACCTCTAAGGCCTCCAGCTGTTTCAGTGCAACAGAGAGCTTTATGAATAACCTTAGGGTTTTGCCTCCATTTGCAGAGCCCACACATTGCTCTTAGGGCCTAGGCCAGCTGGTGAGCTCATACAGACCTTCCCCATCCACTTTGAAGGCATCTAGCCTCAACCATAGCACGATCAGGGCAGTTGTACAAAAATACCATGTCTCCTGTGCCCTCCAAGACCACCTAGGTGAGGAGGGAGGTCAGAGCATAAGGCAGGCAGAGAAGCCTTGCTGGGCTGGAGGCACGCACATGCAGATTTCCCTGGGGCCTGAACTTTGATTTGTTAAAAGGAAAATGCCTGGGACCATACTCAAATACAAAACCCTGTTCCAGGTATAATCTCCCCCAACATCAACCCATCAGTACCTGTATGATCTCAGCTTAGAACAGAATTGCTGTATGTCCATGCAGACTGACCTCATCCACCTTTGGGGTAGGACACACGGGACTCCAGACTTTCACAGATGGAGTAGACCATGATTCTCTACACACTAGCCCTAGAAGGGCCATATTACATAGCCCTGAACACCCCAGAGGCTGCTCAGATCTCTTTGGAGCTGCAGGACCCACAACAGCAATGAAATTGGTTGCAACCTCCCAGCACACCTGCCCCTGCAGCACAAACAAGATGACACCAAGACCCCATCCCACAAGGCCTGCCTTTCTTATCCAAACACCCACCATTACACAGATCAGCTTCCAAGCTACACCTGGGCACTGTGCCCCAGCCTGGAGAACAACATCTCCTTCACCAGCTGGACAAGATTCCCTGAATCCCGTGCCGTGCCGAGGCAGCCAGTCAGCACCGCACTACCTTCCCAGCTCACCTCCGAGAGGCTGCTGTAAATCCGAAGAGACATTATCTTACCTGCCACAGTGTTACCTCCTTGACTGCCAGCAACAGCAAAGGGACTGGTGAAAAATGCTGTAAATTAATTAACATCAGACCTCTTGTAGCTGTTTGTTACTGTAAACAAACATTTTAATATGCAGTAATTAATTAAATCTGCCATGCTGTCCCCCTCCTCCCATTGATCTTTCTTCAGCTTTTCTTCTGCTCTGCCTCATCTTTTTCGCTTGGAGAAACAGATCACTTGCAAACAGACACCGCTTTCCCAGTGGTCCAACAGCAGCGACCCAATTCAAAGAGATCACTTTCCTCTTCTTAATCAAATGCCATTTCCTTTTTTTTTGCCCATGCATACTGTTTTCTTTTCCTCCCGTGCACATTCATTTCTTTCTCTGACACTTTCCTTCCCATTTATCAAACCTAAATATAAAACTAATTTTTTTGGTAAAGATTTAAAGTAAAGATTTAAAGTGCCCCAGCACTTCCCATGTTGTCCCCCATACAAAAGGCTTCTATCAGATGATGTATCTTTGCCCCATCCACTTTCCTTTGGCAGAACCTTTCCAACCCCATCCTACCATATCTCTAAATTCTTTTATTCTCTCATCTTAAGCTGAGCCCGAAGCACAACCCCAAGTTTTCTCTGAAGCTGTAGGCAAGCTGCACCAGACACCACTCAGCCAAAATACATTTCCCAGCTAAGCTGCCTTGGTAGCTCCAGCTTATATTTAGTGGCACATTTGCAGTCCCACAGTAATAGTGCTCTGTATTTTACCTTTCTCCCATCCCTAAATGGGAACAGAAACCAACTGTAACTTTAAGGTTTCTGCAAAGCTGCAGAGAGAGCCCCACAACCGTTGCCCGAACAGAAAGCTTTCTGACAGACCTGGTCACTTTGAACCTGAAAGGTTAGTGTTGAGGTCTGGGTCCAAACTAGGGGTAAGAGAAGGAAAAAGAGCAATGTTCCAGTTGCTTTGGAGCTGAAAGTACACGGCAAAAGGAGAGCTGTTTCTGTCAGGAGACCTGGGACAGGAGAAACATTCCTGCTGACGAGGGGCAAGAGGAAGTCTTCTTTGACTAACCAGGAAAAGGACAATTTCAGTAAGAGAACTGTAGCTACAACTTGGAAGAAGAGCAAGCCCAGCACCCCAGTCAGGGTGGGCTGAAGAGTGCCAATGAGCAGGAAGAGCAGGGCTGCTCCACTGCAGGGGACGAGCCAGGAAGCAAAGCCAGCCACAGCACAGGCACCACTCACAGTATCTGAACAGGCTTACCAGAACAGGGCCCATCGGCGCTCCTGGACAAGACAAGGCACTGGATTAGGGTCAGGGTCCTTCCAGGGAGCCCAGCCAGGAGCAGCATGAGATGGTGCTACCAACAGAACTGAAAACAAAGCTAGACCTTGCTCTGAGATCCTTCCACAGGACAGAGCTGAAGAGGAGCACACCTAAAGCACAGGTTAAACACGGAGTGAAAGGCCAGGCACGAGATTAAATGAAAACTCCCAGACCAATGGGAAGAGGGTGTGTGGGTGGGAGTCCCAGGTGTTGCTCATCAGGCCACTCAGGGGCATGGGCAGGTGATGTCCCCTCGCATCAAATTGTGTCTTCACTGGCTGCTGTGTCCTGCCAGGGGGCTGCTCCGGGGGGGCACAGAGCCAAGGCAGGAGTACAGCAGGGGGGACTTGGACCTAGGGAGCAGTCAAGGCAAGGACATGGAAGTGGAAGAAGGACATGATGTATAGACCACTTCCCTTTCCCAGTTTCACTGCAAATATCCATTCAAACTGGGCCTGGGCCCAGCCCGGTCCCGGTTCTATTTGGCATTTTCAACTTATCGTTTCCATGCACACAAAATAATGGTAATATTTGAATGGCAAGAGTGCGTGGTTTTGTGTGATGAGGACCAGGGGGCCCGTGGAGGTGTCTCTATATGTGCATAAAGATGGAGGTGTGCACAGGAGAATGAATTTATGTACAAGTACACTTGTGCAATAAAGGTTATGGCAACACGTGCTGTTCGTAGAATGATCGTTCTTG
The DNA here is from genome assembly GCA_013399115.1 of Anseranas semipalmata. NCBI lineage: Eukaryota > Metazoa > Chordata > Aves > Anseriformes > Anseranatidae > Anseranas > Anseranas semipalmata. The sequence goes on from VXAA01005288.1 coordinate 340,722, forward strand.
TCCATCAGCTGTACCATCTTCGCCTTTGTGCAACATCTCCAAAGACTTTTTATAAACGTTCCGTGAAATTTTACTGCCACGGAAAAAAACTGCTAGTTTGGGTGGAGCTAAGCCAGCACTGTGTGCAGCGGGAGGCAGCTGGGGCAGAAGCGAGTTACAGTTCCTCATCTGTGCCGGGTTACACCAAAGCACGGAGAAGTCACCTTTCGAGGCAACCAAAACCACCACCCAAAGAACTGGAGCGAGGCCAGGAGCTCTGAGTCCCTTTCTGCTGCCTGGATCATTTGGTGGGATCCTTGTTCCCTCCAAGAACAGGGTTTTCTGCCTGGAGCACGTCACACGGCAGGCTGCCGTGTGGCTGGGGAGAGCTCCGTGACCTCCGTGGGGCTGCCAGCGTGTGCGGTTCCCAAGGCTGCCTGGCACCTTTCGAACCCTGGGCTTCGGCACAAAAGCTGGCTTCAGCGAAGCCAACCAGAGCCGCGAGTACCCGGCACCTCTCAGGAGCAGGCCCCGCATTTGCAGTTTTATTATCCATTTTTCTTTTAATGTCCTGCACACTTGAGAAACCCTGTGTGAGAGTCAGAATGAGGGAGAGGGAGAAAGAGAGAGCGAGGGAGAAAGAGAGCTCATCATGCCCATAAAAGGGACAGATTCTGATTAGCTGAAGTTATAAAAATGATTTATACTTGCAAACATTATTTCTACTTGTATTGTTTGCCTGCAAGCGTTAACATCACGTCATGGACACTGTAGCCAGACTCAGGCATCCCTTGAGACAGGACAGATGGCTAACGTCCCCTTCCCATCAAAGAAACCCCCCAGTGCAGAATTGGGGTGACCAGAAGAAAGACTTTGCTCTGGCTCTTGGCACTTCCAGGCCTCACGGGAACAGTCATCCTAGTGCAGCCAAAACAGCATCCCAGGCACCGAGAAGAGCACTCCTGATGTCAGCTCCTTCCCCTCTCTGCTTGGCATTTCCCGAGCAGGAGAAGCACGCTGAGTCCTGCCTATATTGTGTGCTTTCCCCGCCTCCTGCCAGCCCAGATCTGGGTTTATTTCCTCATCCGTGATTATTGTAAAGAGGAGCAGAATGAAATGCAGATGCAAAACATGCTCGTAAGAATTTCCTCTCTCTCTCTCCCCCATCTGCCAGAGAATAGATTTTAATCTTTAATCCATGAGCAATCAGCGAACACTAGCGAATTGCAAATTACAGATGTTTTACTGTCTTTGGCATTTTTAGCTTCCTCGCTTCCCCACTGCCACTCAGTGTCTTTCTCACATCCTCCCCTCTTCTGCATTCATCGAATGCCACGCGCCATCACCAAAACCATATGACACTGTCATCATTTGGTAATTAAACCTTTACTCACTTTAAATACGCAAAGCTGGCTGGGGTAAGCAGCACTTAACCCTTTCCTGACAGGCTCTGCGCGTATCTGGAATGAAGGGAAGGGGGGATGGTGGACAGTACAGTGGGTAAGGGGAAGCCCTAAGTTTGAAACCATGTCCAAGTGCTGAGGGCTCTCCTTCAAAGCATCCCTGCTCTCAGAGAGGCCAAAAGAGATGGAAAAGGTCTCTGCGTGTTTCCGTTTAGCTTGTTGTCTGGATGTACGGCACCACCGACAGAGAAGAAGCCAGGCCCCTCTGTAAAACACCCCAGGGGTTGCTGGAAGACACCAGGCCCCTGATAAAAACACTCCCCACAAAGGCTCACTGCAACTTTAACCCTGCACCACACTTGTACCAAGCAATCTCAGGCTCGGCCCTGACAACTCAGTCAGGCTGTTTACTGCCACAGGCTGTCCCAGTCTGAGGTCCCTGCTTTGACTCTGCTGCTCAGAAGGAGTCCTCTAAGGCAAATCGAGAGCAGGGGTAACGTGTCGGGTGCAGGAGCATGGGCAACCCCTCAGGAGGGGCGGCGAGGAGGCTTGTAACCGTCCTTCCTTTCTGCTTACCCCCGAGTGAGGGCAGTACAGCTGGGCCCCTGGTGCATACACCATCCTGCTTGGTTCCTTGGAATATATTTCAGCTGCAAAGGACAGGGAAGAACTCCTATACTGCCTCAAGTACAAGCTCACAGAGAAGAGACGAAGCACAGCACAACATGACTCCAGCAAGAGCTGCTGTGGTGGCATGGCTCTCTTGTCCTAGGGTTGATCCCAGCAGGGTGACACGCAGGCCCAGAGCACAAGAGCGCTTACCGCCACCGGGCTCTGAGCGAGCCGAACGCCCGGTGCAGGCGGCAATGCAATCCTTCCTCGAAGGGATCCGGGACAAACCTGACACGGAGAGAGTGAGACGTGGCAAGAAGGAGAGAGAGGGAGAGGGAGGGAGGGAGAGAGAAAGAGGGGGAGAGAGGAAGGCGGCTGCAATTATTTTGCCATAGATTGGCGGGGCCTGCTTTCCCCGTAAGAAGACTGCAACATTTGGGGAAACATAAATAACAGTTGACAAGAGACAGCACCGCAGAGACAGGCAGTAATTGTTTCACCTCCCCCTGTGCCCTGTCCACTGCAGGCTCCCAAGGAACTACCTTTGTATCTTAGCTCGAGGCAGCAGCTCAGGGCCCCTCTGGACCAGGAACAGCAAGAGCCTTAATCATTTTCTACAAGTTTGTCAATTTAACAAGTGTTTGCCCAAGGGGCACCTGTCTTCCTGCCTGCCTTTATTCCTCTCTCTGCTTGTTTGTTTGTGAGCTGGGGCATTCTGGCTGCTATCACGAGCACACCAGCTTCACACAAGCCTGGCTCTAAGCAGGATGCGGCCAATATTGGAAGCAGCATGGTTAACCCCACTTGCAAAGGTTACTCACCGGTATCATCTCCACTTTCTGCCTTCACCTCTTCTTTCCTCCACCTCTCCTTCACGTGTACACGGGCTCCTGCAGGCACAGAAATGCTGCTCCTTCCTTCCTTCCCTGGCTGACTCCCTGCACTGGGGGCTGAGTTAACCACAGTACTTCAGACCATTACCAAAAACAAAAGGTCCTGGATTTGCTTTGCTTTCTATTTTTCCTTTGAAAGCAGTAGTAATAAAAAGTTTCCATAAGAAAGGATTAAAGCACCTGATTTGAAATGTATTCTTCTGTTTCAGATTTTTCAAGGCAGGGACGATTTTAACAGCCGCTGTTCCAGTTAGCCATAACCCTGCATATTATTGCGACACGGCACTGGAACAACCCAGCATTATCTGAACAAAACACACTAGTCCCTCTCACTTTAGTTGGAGCTTCTCTTCTCGGGAAAACACTGGACTTTAGTGCCCAAGGTTTCCAAGCCTTGGCCCTAGCCCAAACCCTAGGCTTGAGAGCCAAGTCACCCACCTGTGCAGCAGAGAAGAATGTAGGACACAAGTCCAGAGGTACAGATCTCTTCCTTACTCTAAAGACCCAGCAGATTCTGGTAAAAATTATGAACCTTCGATCTTTATATTCTGACCCAAAACCAAGTGATATCCAAAGCTGTCATCCCCACAGCAAGGCAGAACAGAGGCATCAGCCCCGGTGAGAACCAAGCATCTCTCTAATGATGACGCTGCAGGATACACCGGCTTGGGCTCTGTCAACCTAAAACTTCACTTTAATTATAATAAGCAGCACGTCCTTACAGTACAGAGAAATTTAAGACTTGTCCCATAGCAACAGCAGCTGTGAGAGCACTGTAGTGTCCAGCTAAACTTGGTTGTAGTCATCTGGATACCTAGCCCATCTATACCCTAACTTTCCAGCACTGTAGCTTCAGTTATGGCTGATAAAGTCATTCCACTAATAAAGGAAGATATAAGGGACTGGTCCTGAATACATAAGCCCCTTCTATTGAGGGCTGTAAAGGATACAACAATAATCCACGTTGCTCAGTCATAAGATTCCCAAGCCCTAGTGCCATAAGGTTAACTACAGCAAATCTTAGCAGTAAAACAGAATTTAAGGCATTGTCTTCCACACCCGTCAGTCACTTCCTGATGCTAGGGGTCCTACAGCATGCAGCAACAGGCAGGATCCTATGCTCTTTACGTTCCCGAGCCGTTTGGAGATCTGAAAACTGAGGAAGCCAGACTGTTAGCGGATGCTACGAGGCCCCGAGAGTCAAGAAGAAGGTTGGTGGCTACGGGGATGGTGCCTTAGGTTTCCCAGACTGAGCAACGGGGCCCTTGCTGTAGTTAAGAACAGGATTAGTTAGGTTAGATCTTGGAAGCTAAAGACAGGAGAACCCAGCTGGAGCAATGACTTGCTCTGTGATTCTGTGATTCTCTGTAGGACCTCAGAGCTAGGAAGAGGGCTGGTCTTGATGGGGCAGCACCTGGAACCACATCATCAGGGCAGGGACGAGTACTCTCCCCGTGAGATGGGGTAGGGAGGAAAGGATTGACTGCAAAACAGCCTCTGTTCCAGACATTGCTTTACTTATGGAGCTGGGTGGAAAGAGCTCAGGCAACAGGACATTACTGCAGGCAGGCAGTCGCAAGAATCCAAGAAACCTCCCTGCCACTATCAGCGATTTTTATATCGAGGCTGGCCTTGAGGTTTGCACTCAGGTCAGAGGGTCATTGATTACAAGGGGAGACTTGCCTGGACCATGATCCATTTCAGAAAGGAAAGCAAAGGAACTCGGCTGCTTGGGTTGACAGCAGGCAGTTTACATCTCACAGAAACCATATGAGAAACAAAAAGTCTCAAGTCTGATGGAAAATTTCCAGGATGCCCACTTGTTGGCTTTTCTTGATCTTTGAGACGGTGAAACAATGTTTTGCAAAAGCCAGAAGTACCACAACAGCTACTATTGGGATTGTTACCTCTGAGAAGGTATCCGTGTGAATAACAATGAACCACAGGTCCCAATGTTTCACTTCAGCTGCAGGAAGCCTACAGCTGACAGCAGAATTTGTCTCTGTAAGCAGCCCTGTGCTCTCTCCATGCTTGGAACTGCATCACAGCCTCTCCAAGACTTGCTGCCCCCGGGCCCTTCACATGCCAGCAGTGGTTTGTAATCTCAGCCTCCTCACCACTGGCAGGCAGGGCTTTAAGAAAAATGGGTGCGAAACCCAGGAAATGTGTCTTTATTAATCACTGTTAGGGCTGATGGGGGGGGAGCCAAGTCTTGGAGCACAGCCGGGTGCAGCAAGGAGGGAGGGAGAACTGGAAAGACCACTTCCCAAAAAGCAAACAAGGCCCCAGAGCAGAGCCCAGGGTGACTCAGATGCAATCAGAGAAGCTGAAGTATGTCCACAGGTTCCTTTCAATCTGATGCGAAGATGGACGGGACCAAAGCAGACATCCTGGGGCATCTTCCACCTGCTGGGTGCTGGAATTGGAGCATGTTTTTCTCTGCAGCACTCCTCTCTGCATGTCACTGCTAGGAGAGACCTAGGCAGGATGGAACAGGGATGGGATATGCACTTGTTCAGCACTGACCATAAAGAATCCACCAGTGTGGAAATAATGGGGTTTTTAGGATATGGATCTCATTACCCCTGCTCAGTCCTTCCTGTCTCCCTTCTACAGCTGTCTGACCCACAGACACATCTCCCTCAGGTCTTCTCCAGCTCTTCATCTCATCTAACCTAGGCATTTTACTGGCACAGCCAGCCTGTAAGCCCGAGAACTGCTCCAGAGGGTAGCTTGAATGGTCAGATGAACCTCCCCTGACTGCATCTCTGGCCCTGCTGACTGTAGAGAGAGCCTCAAATATCCAGCACTCTAGGAAGAGATCCTTAGTTAGGTCCTGGGCCCAATGAGGCCAATGCAAAGACTTCCATTCCCTACGCCCTGGCACATTAAAAGATCCCAGAGAATAACGCACCTCTTAGCACGCTGCCTGCTAACACCACAGAGCAGTTTGCACTGCAAACTGCATGGGGAGATGGGGACATTACAACATGGCATGGAAGTGCAGCCCAGATGACTGCTGTGGAAACAAGTCAGCTGGCCTGGCTCTGCAGGGAGGAGTACCTGCGCCTGGCCAGGGACCCAGCAGGGAGACCAGGAGAGCAGGAACCCATCCCCAGACTGCGTCTTCCCTTCCTCCCAGCAGCCTCAGCTGTCCCCCTGTAGCCAGGCGTTGCCCAGGTGCTTCCCATCTAAATATTCGCAGGATCTGCTTTCCATTTTTCCCAGGCCAAAGTAGCTGGGGTTACGTGGGAAGACCCCAGTGAGCAACATGTTGGCCAAGAGCTTCAGACAGACTTTGCTCCTGGAGCTCTTCGTTGGAAAGAGCAAGGTAGGAAAACATTTGGAAGTATTTAACCCGGCAAATGAGATGAAAAACTCTTAGTCAGAGCATGCTAGTGGAAGCAATACAAGCCAGTTCCCTTCTCAGTGCCTGTTTTTCCTCCTCTCAGCCTTCCCCCCGTTGCCTTCAGGCTGCATGTGCTGTGTGCGCTTGTGCAGCACCTTGCACACAGTGGTGCTGGCCTCTGCTGGGCTGCCGGGGCTCACAGCAATAGCGACGATAAACTTCACTGGCAGAAAGTGCACAGGGGAGACTGAGAAAAGTCTAGAACACCGATGAGCTTGTATCAGTACTGAGGGGAAGAAAAAAAATAAAAACAGCCCAGCAGTACTGTAGTAGCCTTGAGAAAAGGGCCTGGCAAACTCCTCGTAGGAAAGCAACACCAGATGGGCTTGCACGGAGCACCATCACGTGGACTGAAACCTGGCCGATGGCCCGTAAAACAAAGGTAAGGTAACACGATAATGATCAGCACAGGGGAGGGAATAGCTGAATTTGGTGTCAGGCCAATTCACAGGTTTATTAATGATATGGAGCAACGCATATCGAGCACAACAGTGGATGATACCAAATTCTCTCATCTGTCAGCTCAGCAGCTATGACAGGGCCAAGCTAAGGCTCTCCACTCATTTTTTGCCTGTGGTCTAATACACAAGGTCTTCAACCACAGCTATGGCCACAGCACCCAGGATTCGTTGATCACTTCCGTTTCAAATACAAAATAAACTTCTGCCTGCTCAGCATCCAAGAGGGCAAGACATCAATCCATCCAGCAGAGCTGAAGGAAAGCTTATGTGCTGGGAGTTACATGAGTGGTTGATGGTTAAATCACACTACACTTAATCATGATAAAATCCCAATACGAAAGCAGATGGGTCATGAGCACCGGCTATACCATAACAACTGCCCACAGGTGCTTTCTAATACCTAGGAAATTCATGGTATCGTAGCCCTAATCTCTCTTTTTTTTTTTTTTTTTTTTTTTGGGGGGGGGGGGTGCCCTTTATGACTTTGCCTTCGGTGTAGAGTGCTGCAGGACAAGGCATGCACAGAAACTGCCTGAAACAGCCAACACTGAAGGCATTCCCAAACCCAGTTTACCCCATGGTAACTCGTTTAGTTGAACCCTAAGCAGCCACAGGTGAGAATTTGCTGCTTCGTGTTACTCATGCTGGACATTTGTACAAGCAGGACCAGTCGTTCCCAGAAAGTGACTCAGGCTGGTTGCCAGGATCTGTGCAATCAGCACTTTAATTAGCTTGGCTGCAGGTCTGTGATAAACACACGCCAGTCACAGAGCAGGCAGGGACCGTCCCACACCCCTCTGGTGGCATCAGAGAAACTAGCCAGAAGAACAAGAAGAAGGAGACTTTTCAGCAAGCAGATGGGAGAGTCAGGTTAGAAAAGGCAGAGAGCTGGCCCTCAGCTGCAATATACAAGTCCCATGAGCAAAGAGGGGTTCAGTTCATGAGCAGGGGAAAGAAAAGGCACTGAAGACAGAGGAAGGTCTCACTAGATGTACTGGGAGTGAAGCAAGCAAGAGTCAATTTGCAGGTCATGTGGAGTGCCCCAAGAGAGAGGATGGAAGCCTTGCAATTATTTACGTCACTTCAAATTGCCTGGATAAGGCATCTGATTATACGCAGTCAAGAATAAGCCTCTGGTGACCGTCTGGGGAGGGACAGCCAAAGGAGCAACCCATATTCCCCAGACAGGAGTGGTTCCTACCAGGACACAGCTGGTGACGTGTCCAGCTCTCCCAGAGCACTGCGCAGTGGGTAGCAATGCAGCCAAGTGCAGGCAGAGCAACACTTAGGGCTCCTTGCAGGCTCCCGAATCAGTATTGGGAAGTTTGGCTCATCATCAGCCCCTGATGTGAGTTCCTTCCTTTGCCCAAGCAGACTGCTGATTAACTAGGAATTAAGCTGGCATGAGACAAGAGCTTGTTGATGTCTCTATAATGCTTCGGCTGATAGACAAAAATAACTTTCACATTGTCTATTCTGCTTCATCTTCTGCAAACATGTCTCATACTGCCAGACTGTCAGCCAAGGTCCTCCCGGTACTGCCGTCCTATGCTAGCGCTCAGCAGGAGGAGAAGCACGGCTCGCCCACGCTCCTTACTCACACATACATGTCCAGCCACACGCAGACATACATAGTCATGCGTGTCCCCACACGTTCACACTCACGGCTGACACCGTGCAAGTGTTCACACACAAGAGTGCTCAGACTGCCTGCATATTGACATACACCTAATGCTGGGGGATACACAGGTATGTCTATATCGTGGCACACAGGAACATTCTCACCTCCCTCTCGGGCACAATCACGTCAATATGAAGGTGGGTGCACGTTTGGAGATGCTCTCACTTAAAGGGATACATTCCTTATAGATGCTCCCACCCGAGCATTCACACACACATTCGCACACATCTCAGCACAGACACCATAGGCAAATCCCATGCCCTTTAGACATGCTAAGACAAATATTTGCTTATTTGCATATAAGATGTGCATACACCACGCTTACTTCGACATGCCTGCAAAAGAGTGCAAATACCCTGCAAAGCTACAGAAAAATACTTTTTAGTCACATTCATGTATATGCGTGAAGCAACCTCTCTGAGAAATGAGCTGCTGACAATTCTTTAAGAAAGGGAAGAACTGCTCTTTATTTAAGAACAAATCCTTGTCTTTTCACAGTTCATTATTGTGGCAGCACCATGCAGCAGTTTTAAATTGCAGATCTTTGCTACCATACTTAACATGAAAAGGATTCCTCACAAACCAGTTTAAAAGAGCAAAAAGTTCCGCCCTAATCTGCATGCCAACCAGCAAACAGTCGGCTGCGTTGCCGCCACCGCTACTTGTACTGCAGCAGCACCGCATCCCAGGCGATGGAGCGGGAGCCGAACAGGGTGATCCTGGCTCTGAAGAGTTTACAGCCAACGCCCGAATGCCTCGGTGCCCACGACAGCCAGTGGCAGGGGTAGGGCCCGTCTCTCCTGGCCGATTCTGTGATTCTGTGATCTCCTGGCCGTGTGCACGAGTGCTGTCGGCTCCCCAGCCGACGCTCCCAGCTCCCGGGACGCGCTGCGGGCGCCTGCTTCTCCCCAGGCACCTCCGAGGAGCGACGGCGCAGGGCAGGCGGACCCGCGACAGCTCCGAGACCGGCAGCGGCGGAGCCGTGAGGGCGCGAACCTGTGAGACCCTCCCTGAGGCAGGCGCCATGTGCGGCGTCTGGCTCACACTGACTGCGGACTAAGGGCAATGCCCGAACCCACACGGTGGCTCCGCATGACATCGTGTATCCAACCCATTTACCCCACCAGTACAACCACTGATGCGAATTTGAATTTTACCGACTTAGAAGAACATTTTCTCTCTCCAAAGCCGCTCGCTCATCAGCTCCGATCCTTCCGCCGGGAGTTCCTCAGGCCCCTTCTGACAAGAAGCTTGCCTCAGCAGGGAGCCGCCAGCCCCGGGGCAGGCGCTGGCCGCGGGCTGACAGGCCGCAGCAGGGCCCGCAGCCAGGGGAGCCCGGTCAGGAGCCAAGGAGCGCAGATGGGGCCAGAGCGCAGCTAGAAGAGGCCAAGGGCAGCGCAAGGCACCACGACTCGCCCAGGGAAGCCGGACCGAGGCCCAGGCGCACCCACCACAGAGACAAAGTGGGCCTGGGCCTGGGTTAAGCAGAGCCCCCGGAGCGTGGCGTGCAGGGCCCAGGGCTCCAGGTGAGGCCGGTGGGGCCACGAACACCCTCTGGGGTATGCAGGGCCCCTCTCGGGAGAAGGCAGGTTTGTCCGAAAGGGATGCGACCAGCAGAATATCCAAGCCCTGGTCAGAGCAGAGCTGAGACATTTTGTTTAACAGTCCTTCACTAAATTAGCAATAAGGTGGTTCCCAGCTCTGTCACTGCTTTCCTTTGTGTCTCTCAGCCACTTCTGCCTTTGCTCCTCACCAGTAGCATGGAAATACCATTATCCCCCCTGCCTGCTGATCTGCTCTGTACCAGCCCTGAAAAGCATTTTCTGAAAAGCATCCCACGAGGTTCTCAGATAGGTGCTTTGAAGAAGAGTAATTCTTTCCTAAATCAAGATTTTACAGCGACGACTATCTTGTATTATGTCTTTGCCTCACAAGGTGACACCAGAGTATTAACTAATTAAATAATAACATTTCTGTTAAAATAATCTGTCCCCCCTGTGCAGTTTCACTTTTTTTTAGATAAACTTGCACCTACTGGACCTGTTCACCTCAAAAAAAAAAAAANACAAAGTTATAATTCTTGTTCTAAATAGTATAGATGAAAAATAAAAAAATCGGTTGCTTTGTGCATTTTGGTTCCAGATTATGATTTAACCCTGAAGCATATGAATTAATGTGATTGCCCAGTTGTAGAATTCTAAGAGAGGAAAATGATCTTTATACTATGAAATGACCAGAAAGCTTGTTTTGTGTTTTCAAAGAAGAAAGGTGTTTTGTTTAATAAAATATACAGGAGTACCATTGTAGCCCCCCCACATTGTAACAATCATGAAACAGTTACAGTTTGAGATACTAGCAGATTAACAGTAAATTTTACATCCTTTCTATCTGACTGCTGAGGTGTGAGCTAAGCTTTTCCTTGCAATTACGTTAGGCTAAAAATACACTTTTTTAAATACATGAAAGCTGGGAGTTGCGTGCCGTCACTCGGCTCCAGGAGCTGGGCCTGAGAGAAGCTGCTGTCAGGATGAGAGCATGCGATGAATACACGAACCCCTCTGATATTTCATTCACGCGAGACTCGGGCTGAGCCTGGGAACAAAGTTCTTAAATGCTAACAACGACCCAGGGAAATAACAACATCCAATCCATGTGCAAAATGCGCTCCCTGGGCTAAAGGGCACTCAGTTCATTACTGCGGTATGATTCTTTTTGCTGCTGGGTGTTGATCACTTGTGCTTGCAAGTCTAATTCGTTTGTAAGGGCATCCAGAGGTTGGGGAGCTTTTGTGGGGGTGATTTCCAGTCTTATTTACATCTAAAGGCATGTATTTTGTTCCAAGTCCATTCGAGTGCACCTCCTGTGTGCATCTCTCCCAGATCCATCTCAGACCACCCGGCAAAGCGAACAGCCAGGGCTTGGGCACCTCCAGCCCGGCTGAGGTCAAGAGAAACCGGAGAGCGGGCAGAGCTCAGCCGACTGACGCCAGCAGGACTCGCTCTGAGGATGCTGCTCTGCGAGGCATCTCCATCGACCCACAGGGTGAACGAGTGCCCAACTTTCCCTTCTGGTGGGCAGCTCTGAGCAGGCTGCCAGCTCACGCCTGCAGCACAGCCCACTTCTGGCTGCCAGCAGCGAGCAGCAGCAAAGGCTGGGGGGGGCAGGGGGACCAGGGCCTCCCCCACATCCATCCCACGCGGCGGGGCAAGCGCCAGCCCCGGCCCGGGCTGCGCGGCCCAGGGGTGCAGCACAGGGCAGGGGGCTGGGGACTCCCCCCTCCCCGAAAAGGGAAGCCGAAATAAAAGGCAGAGGGAGCCTTGTGTGTGTTTTTATTATTATTATTTCTGATTAAAGAGGAATTCATTTCATCTTTGCCTCCTGCCAGGGGCTGAGGTGCCGCCATTGAGGTTAACGGTGCGGAAGAATACAAAAAAATTTCATTGAGGAGGATTATAAAAGTTACTAGCTGGAACATTAACAGAAGAGTAACTTGTAAAAAATGCAATATTACAATATTCACAAGGACGGTAGAGCGTGGTAAAGCTATAAAATTCAACATTAAAATCTTCTACAGCCTAGATAACCTAGTTAACAAACATTGTATTGGAACTACTTTTTTT
>VXAA01005291.1:9897-23850 GCA_013399115.1 Anseranas semipalmata
TTTGAGGAAGGGGAGTGAGAGAGAGGTTGTGGTAGAGTTCAGCTGCCCAGCAGGGTAAAACCACCACATTGACCTTCATGAGGTTCATACAGGCCCACTTCTCAAGCCTGTCCAGGTCCCTCTGGATGCCATCCCTTCCCTCCAGCTTGTCAACAGCACCGCACAAATTGTAATCATCTACAAGCTTGCTGAGGTGCACTCAATCCAACTGCGCACGTCACCAAGAAAGATGTTAAATAGTACTGTTCCCAGTACCAACCCCTGAGGAACACCCCTCGTCGCTGCTCTCCACCTGGACATTGAGCCATTAACTGCAACTCTCTGGATGTCACCATTCCTTATCTGTCAAGTAGTCCATACATCAAATCCATGTCTCTGCAATGTAGAGACAAGGATGTCATGTGGGACATCATGAAACATTTTGCACAAGTCCAGGTAGACGGCATAAATTGCTCTTCCCTTATCCACCGACACTGTAGCCCTGCCATAGAAGGCCACCAAATTTGTCAGGTATGATTCACCATTAGTGAAGTTACATTGACTGTCACCAATCACCTCTCTGTTTCTTACGTTCCTTAGTGTAGTTTCCAGGAGGATCTGCTCCATGATCTTGCTGGGCACAGAGGTGAGACTGATTGTCTCACCTCGGTCTCTCAGTCTCACCTCACTCTCTCAGTCTCTGAGACTCACAGATTGTCCTGTGAAGGCAAGACATTGCTTTTCTGGAGCCAACTTCCTTATCATGGGTAACCATCTGAGACATCTTGGCATCAATGGTTCTGACAATTGGAGGAGGAAAGGTATTTACAACCCCCTGCTGGCCCCCTCTCAAGAAGGTCCTGGGACAAAAGACTGCAGAGTAATTAGCATAGAAAACAAGAACTGGAGGTAGGGCAGTGTCCCGTTTCATTATGTCGACAAAAAGTAAGCCTGCACCTGAAATAGGAGGGGGTGGTGGCAGGAGACCACCACAGACCTCGAGAACTATCCAAGATTCATTTTTCAATCATTCAAAGAGGAGGGGACTAAGTTTTAAAACCCTGACTCTAGGGTGCTTGCTCATGTGCCCACCACCCGCGAACCTGAAGTGGACAAAACAACACTGGATCTATGGGTGGTGATATATCTCTCTATCTCTATCTCTACCTAGCTCTCTATTCCTATACTCTTTCCCTCTTTCTCTTTATTATATGGAATATACGTACTGTTGCCAAGCCCCTAATAATTCTTTTGCAAATTATCGGTAAAAGTTTAGCCTTGTTAAAGCCCATATTGAAAGACTTGTATTGTCTTGCCTTCCAACCCAGAGATTCAGACAAACCTATCTCCATCACCACCAAGCAGCATGAGACATCCTGTCTGTCCACAGAGGTTCTCATGTGCTAGTCAGGTGGCCTGTAGCAGATCCCCACTATAATGTCACCTGTCCCTGCCCTCACTTGTATCCTGACCCATAAACTCTCTGTCAGCTCCTCATCCATCTACAGGCAGAGCTCCATGCACTCCAGCTGGTCACACACATGCCTTATGTATGAAAACCATAATTAACATGTCAAATATAGCTCTATTTTTTGTTTTTCTATTTTTAGACCTTGTATATTATGGAAAGGTTACTGAGTGTATTTCTGATTGCACATAAGTTACATTTTGCACAAGACTTGGATTCACCTGAGTTTAGGTGTCTCACTATTCAAGATACTTCCATATCACATTTATTAAAGCAGAAAAATGTACCTAACAAAACCTGGAAAAAGTGAGGGCTCAAGGGGATTTTCTTGGCCATAGGATTGTGGTGCATGTGGTTACACCCATTACAGTCATTATTACAAGGCATGTGGTTAAACACACGTTTCTGCAAACAGTTGCATGAACTTTTTCGCAATGCATTTAAAATCTGAACTGAAAGATTCCTACAATCTCTAACTGTACGGCTCTTAGGCAATAATTTCTGAAGTACTACTGCAGATGTGATCAAACTGCTTTCATTTTTAACTTGAAAATATATATTTTAGTGCATTGGAATGGTAATTATGAAAGTTTCTTTTTAAGTAAAGAAATTTATTTTTAACAATTCTTAAAATGTGCATAAAATGTTGATGAAGTCCTCTGAATTTAGACAAATGTACTTCAGTCTTCTTTTTTTCCTTCAAAGAGCACTTTAAAATGCAGGATTTTTTTTTTTTTTTTTTCCATAAGAAAAAGCAGCAGCATATGAAAGTACTTCCTTTTATAACTTTCCAAACAATCAGTGGAAATGTCTTCCGGAGCTAAGACAGGAAGACATGAGAGAGTAAATGAGGTGTGAAGCGGTGTGAAATGGTGCGTGAAAGTGTGAAACAGCAATAAACATAGAGAAAAAAAGATTTGGGTTTTATAGATATATTCTTTACAGAATGTGAAGTAATGCAACAGATTTCTGTGAGAGCTTTTCCCAATCCTGGTTAGGATTGTAAAATAATAAAAGGGAATTTAAACAACTAAGTATTTAACGTTTCAGTTCAGCCCCACCATTACAAGTTTGATTAATTATTTAAACATCATGAGACAGATACATCAGGGGAGATGGAGACCAACTTAAAATATCTGGTGGTCACTGGACCATGGGAAGACACTTATTTTTATAATACAACAAATAAATTTGTTAACTACCTTGACAAATAAGTGGTTCAACTACTGAACTGCCCAGCGCTATGTATAAACTTCTTGTGTTTTCACTACAGCTCTGAGAATCTTGAAGAACAGGACAAAAGTTTAATGAGGCAGCATTTAATTTTCAGAAACACAGAACAAACTTACGTTCTGCTGAGGTAGGGTCCTCAGTCTATGCATTTTTCTAAAACACAACTGAGTCTTCCTAAGTCATATGTTAGACTTTTCCCAACTTCACTAAAAGTTATTCAAGCTTTCATTTGTGGATGACATCTCTAAAAATGAAGAGAAAAATCTAAAATGTGGCTCTCGGATTGATTCCTTATTAAAACAAACAAACAAGCAAACATACAAACAAACAAACAAAAAAGTTTTTTGAATATTCTTCAGAGATAAGCATTGCAATTCTTGAAATTGTTCTTTGTAATCAAATATGACAACATCAAAATGCTTTTTCCAGACATAAATACTACAAAAATAAGTTGTAAAATTAAGACAGAAAGGCTATAAATAATCCATCTATGAGATTTTTTTAATTCATTGAAAAAAAAATACATTTATTGTGAGGAGGGAGAGAGGGGAAAATGTTGCTCTTTTAAAACAGGCACGACTTCCAATTAAAACCTAGCTATTTCCCACTGCTGTAGCATCAGTGCTGTTGCACTTTGATGCTCTGTGGCATAATGTCATCCAGGATATTCTTAGTGATCTGCCTCCATGATGCCACTGACTTGAATACTTACCTGGAAACTGGGGAAAAAAGAATAACACAAAATCTAAATGCCTTTTTCAGAGACAGAGTTTGACTTAAAATCCTCATATACAATGAGATGATCCTATGTATTTCTAGTCAGCATCTGTCTTTCAAGGAGCTTAATGGGTTGGTGTCCTAGATAGATCAGTAGGTGTCTGCTCTACTTCTTTCCTGTTAATCTGAAAACAAAATGTTTTTGGCTAAAGCCTTTTGACACAGTTGAGAGGAACAATCAAAACTCTACTTCTAGATGGTAATTTGTCTAGCCTCCTTCTTTTGCCTACTTTACAAATGAAAGAAGAAACGTACGGCTTAGGTCTGGATTCTCAGAATTGCACAGTGCTTAATTCTCTATTATTTCCTAATAATTTTAATTTGTGTCGGAGAGGGCTAGTTATTCTTTAAGTATCTCTGGGGAGCCAGGCTAGATCTCTGATAATGTACAAGATCTGTCATGACCAAAACTTGAAGCCCAATTTTCTCAAGACTGCAAGCAATTTTCTAAGTATTATAATGTTCCTCCAATTTAACCAGTCTGACCCATTTCACAATGGCAGGTGGAAAATTAAATGAAGCACAGGAAATCTGGTCTGTCACTAACTAATGGATTAGAAGTGAAATTTTCACTTCTCTTGTGTTACTTATAAAACATGAATTTTGTCAATTTTTTTTTCCAAAATGGATGTCTGACAGCTGCATAATGTACACTTGTAAAATGCTTGAGCTGAGTAATCACAACCATTTTGTATCAACCTTGTCATTCTAGGGCTGCTCATTTATACTATAAACTAAATGTCAAACATTAAAAGACTGTGCCCTGTTGTAGAAAAAGATGTGAAATTGCTGAAATGGCAACGAGGACAGTGCATATTCATATTAATAAGATACCAAAAAGATAAACATTACAAAAAGGCACATCATGCACTAACAGAAGTAGGTAACAGGATTCCTAATTTCTTCTTAAATGTCATGACTACTACAGATTTGAACGTGAAAAATTGGTGCAAGAAAGAAGTGAATCTTCATGGTTTTAATACAATATGATTTAAAGCAATCCAAAACGTGTTTGTTTGTTTGTTTGTTTGTTTTTTTAATAATTTGCTTGTAGAAGGCTTCAGAAGACTTTGTTTCAAAAATCTAAAAAAGATAAGCCATTTCTGGATGAATTAAATCTAGCTGAGCAGTCAGAGAAACATCATTTCACTGTATGGGGCTGACAAAACTCAGATGTGAACTCGTTTCCTTAATCATTTGACCAGGATAACCACAAAAATGTGGAAGAGCTTCCTGCATATTATTAAAATCTTACTCTTTTGAGTAAGATACCAGATTATTTCTATCATTCTATTCCAAGTTATTAATATATCCTATTCAATGTTCATACTAATAAAAATTATGTTGCAGGTATTTAACGCACCAGGTATTTTATTTGTTTATGAAACATCTATTTAAGGACCACAGCATGTATGTAGAGGTACCTGATTTACAGCTGTTTTTTTTTCTGGTTTCTTGTTGGCTGTGCCACTTATGAACTCTCTCATCTTATACAAATGGCTCTGAATGGTCTTCTTGTAAGGCTTCTATTCTCAGACTGACAGTGATACTCTCCCGGATTCTATGGCTTGCTCTTTGTTAAAGAAAAATAGAGTATATACTAGGAACGTGATTACATTAGCTAATACTACCTAAATTGCACTTTCTGTGCCTTTCCGCTTTAAATGATCAGGTCCCCCCCCTTCCCCTTTAAATGATCAGTCCCCCCCTTTTTTTTTTCCAGCTGCCCTAAACTTTCCAATAGTTAAGAATAATGTTAGCAATGTACTGATTTGAAACTCAACTGAAAGTTACCAGTGGACAGAACCTTGGAACATGTTTTACCACAGCAAAAGGCAACTATATTCTGACTTTTAAAATGTACTATTAGAAAAGCACAGATCTTGTTACTCAATAAAACCTTTCCCTACCAGAAAATAAATAAATAAATAAATAAATAAATATGAGTTTGCAAGGACCTATTTCCAGTCCCTCCCTTCCATATTATTTCTGCGCCCTCTGCTTCTTTCTTCTTCTATTAGAAAACCTAAGAAAGTTTTTGATCCTTAGTTTCACACTTTGGTGACCAGAGTTATCCAATTTTTTATCTTCCAGTACCTTACATACCAGGATAACTCACGAAAGAGTTATCAACAAATCTTTTGCATCTTAAAACTGCAATCAATCAATTAGTATTACATAAAACCTGAAATTAATATTGCAAATTTTAGTAATCTGTGATTTACTGAAAGGATTAGTTTAATGTAATTTAGTTTTACCATTAATCTAAAAACTTTGTGCATACTTAATAAAGTTGATGAAAGTCAATTTAAGCTGTTTAAAAAAAAATATAACAATTTCACCTCCTGCTAGTAGTAACAGAATAACTCAAAAGTAATTATACTGGTACTCTTATAACTAAATACACTATTGCTAACCAAAACTGTCTTGGAATTTAACATTTTTTTTCTTCTTTTTTTTAGGTAAAGTATTGAATTCACCTGTAGTTTGGCCATCAAACTTACTTTAGAAATAAAAAATGAAAGGAGAAATTTGCAGGAATGCCATAAGAGCACAAAGGGACAGTCCAGCAGGGAAAGTACAGGATGCTCAAGATGTCTGGGTTTCCCTGTACTGACATTCTGCCCCTTCTGTCCCATACCTCCCATTTTTCAGCTAAACACATCTCAGTTCCTTATTTCCCACTTTTCCTCCCAGAAAGCCCTCCTCATCAGAAACACCCTCCTCAACAGTCCCTCCACCTTGTTCCCGTGCCTCTGGGAACTACCTGTCAGTGCACCCTGCCACAAAGCACCTGGGAACCTCAGTTCTGCTCCTCTAAAATGCTAGCTTTATCCCATTTCAGGATAAACCCCAGCATTTTATTAAAAGTGCAGCTGTAGAAACAGTTGCTTGCTTCCAGAGGAAGAGGTAATATGGGCTGCTGCCATCACCCAGCCAGTACCCAATGACCTCCAAAGCGTCTCACAAGCTGGCACCCTGACCACAGCCCTGCATAGCCACCATAGTTCTGGCTGTCAACACAGATGCACCTGTCCTACTTTCTCCCTTCTTCTGCTGACAAAACCCAAGGCTTGGCTCCTCCTGGCAGTGCTTACAAACCCCAGACTCAGGTGGTATTACCAAAGTTAGCATGGAGGGGACTGTGATGGCAGAAAACATGGGCACAGTTGGGGGAAAATGGTCCCCAGTTTGCAGTCTTCGTGGGGAAAAATTCTGTACAGCTTATGGAGAATGTTCTGAGAACCTCATCTGTAAAATTGTTACAAAAAATCCAGGAGTAGGAATCTGAGTGCTAGAGCTCACCAAGGAAGAAGACTGACATGAAGACAATAAAGATGCATTTACACAGATCCATCAAGAACTTGCAATGCCTTGGAGAGGAAACTGGCAAATCTACTCAAACATGAGGATGTAGTAATAGCTATGATTAAGGCTGACTGCCCTGAACTACTGAAGTAAGTCCTCCTAGAAGACCAGCAGAAGCCCTGCATGAACTATTGTATTCACTGCTCTGTATGATTCTTATCTGCATATTCCACAATTAGCATTTTTCCTTCCTAAATGTTGCTGTGTAATATGTATTTTCTCTTCCTATTTTCCCTTGTGAATCTTCAGCTGTCTTAAATGGGACAAGGGTTCTTTTCTCCTGAGGTGTCATCTTACATTAGATGTTTCATAACTTCTTAATATACTATTCATTTCAGTCTTGTGTTTATTTTTTTATGACTGTGAAACTTGTGAGCCACCAGATCTTAACAAATCATAAAATAGAACAAAACAGTTTGAATAGCACATGCCAATTTAACATTTTTCTAGTGATTGTCAGCGTGCTGCAGATTCTGTCATATCATGCTGTTTTTTCAGTCGCTTATGCTTGTTTCTAATTAATTAAGAAGACATTTAAACTGCTTATGCCACTTAGTGCACTAGTTAGTTACATATTCCAATCTCCTCCCCTTAATTTAGTATAAAATATTTCAGTCTAGTAGAACTTCATTGTTGCAGGAGATAATTAAACTTTTACTTAGCATTATTAAAGTTTAATCTAAATATTCAATTGACACATTAATTAAATTTTTATTGTGAATATTTCAAGGTTTAATCATTTCTTCATTGTTAGATATTTCAAATTGACTTGGCTAATGAAGACAATTAAACCTACTTAATGAAACCTTATATGGAAAGCAATTTATTTAAAATCAGTTATGGACAGTATCATGTGATCCATTTATGATGACAGATAATAAATATAATAATGCTTGGATTGGCTTTAACAACAATTAGATTAATACACTACACAAAATTTGCCAATTTTATGTAGGTTAATTTCCACATCACATGCTAAGGATCATTGTACAAAGCCACTATAAAATGCACAAAGTTTTAACTGGGTACCAGGGTCATCACTTCACTCCTGGATCTGAGGAAAGAAGGCGCAGAAGATGATTAAGAACAATTTTCCTGAATTTTGTTCACCCTTCAAGAGTTTTAGTGAAACAATGTAACTTGGTTTTATCTTTCAGTATTCAATAGGGAA
The DNA here is from genome assembly GCA_013399115.1 of Anseranas semipalmata. Classification (NCBI taxonomy): domain Eukaryota; kingdom Metazoa; phylum Chordata; class Aves; order Anseriformes; family Anseranatidae; genus Anseranas; species Anseranas semipalmata. The sequence continues at coordinate 17,895 of VXAA01005291.1, forward strand.
AATTAGTTGGAACATTTGAAACTAAAATACTAGCCCTAAAATGGCTTTGTAAATAACAGTTTTATAAATAAATAAATAAATAAATAAATAAGTAAATAAAATGAAGAAGAACATTTATAATGCAACAGCTTGAAAGAAATTAATAAATAGAAATGTCTTCTTCAAACAATTCAAAACAAAACTACAGAGAACCAACCACTTTTCAGGAATAAATAATGTTCTTTGTCAATATGTTAGAAAGTTATTCAAAAAAAATGGTGTCACTATGGTATCAATCACAACCTAAATGCAAAGCTGATTTGGCTCTATACATAACCCATCCTTGTTAACAACAACAATAAACACTGTGAAATTATATTTCTGAATAAAACCATAAGGTAGGCAGTGTGCCCTTCAGTATACGCATAGAACTTTTGTGTACGGGGGTACTTGGTCATGCATTTAACATCTCTAAACAGAGAACTACACTCACTCCTAAATAAGTAGGGGAAAATATTAACATAGATACATGTTAAATCTCTGACCTATACTTTCTTATCCAGAAAAAGAAAAAAAAGAGAGAGAGAGAGAGAGAGAGAGAGAAAGAAAAGAGTATAAAGAGTATTAAACATATTTCCTTGGTGTGGCATTCTTCTCCCTGAACTGAAATGTGCTGTAAGACACAATGCAATGAAGTTCAATAAAGTACCGAGATAAGGAAGATGACGTCTGGAAGCTTTTCTGATATGTGTTAGGTATGATTTTACATCCTAAGTTGTAAAGGCAAGGGAAGATAACTCATGACGGATCTTTGTCATATAAAGATATTTTATTTTTATCTGTTTATTTGTGTGTAGCCCACATCCTTGCTCTGATTCTTTTTCTGATGTTTCCTTGTGGTGGTCCTGTCAATACTAAAATTCCAGTGCTAAATTATGGTAAGGAATGTGCCTTCAGCATATTTTATTGTCAAGATCTGTATGTCTTCTGAGAAATACACAAAGCTAGTTGTAATCCTAGAAGAAATTTACCTCACAGAAGAGATTTTTTTCATGTATAACCCAATTCTACCAAATACTAAGGACCACAATAGCAGAAGTTGAAATGAACAGGAGTTTTTTGTTTGGAAAATAGGACACATACCCTAACAATACATTCATGGCCTTCACATAATAGCTATTATTTTACATAAGATAGTCCTTATTCTTCTGAGCTCCAAAGCAGATCAGCATATCTCATCTCTTTAGATTATCAGAATTTAGATTATAGAATTTTGATTATCAGAAATGTTGGGTTCATGTAAAATTCAAGGTATTATTTCCAATATTTTACATTTAAATTTACTATGGGATTTTTATTTTAAACCAGACCCTGACTTTCAGGATGAGTTTATGGAAGCTAGCAGTATGATGAACAGCATATGGAAAAGAAAAATATTTGTTACAGTATAGGGTAGCAGGAAGTACTGGTGCTAAGTTGTACACTGTTCATTTTAGACTTCTAAACCTCAATTTATCCATCCTGCTCTATATTTTGGGGCACGAAATAGGGCTCAGGTTTGAGAAGATCTAGTCTTTCTCGGCCATTATGTCCTCAACATTGTTTAGCTGGGTTTTATAGCATCGTATAAATCCAGAAGAGGGTCTGTATATCTTAGTGACAAAACGAACCTTTGGAATTACAGGTGAGTGTCAGAGAGGATAGAAGAAACAGAATTAAATTATTTTTAAAGGCTCTTCATGTCCTGCTTTTGCTATTAATCAGTCTCTCTTAGTGGCAATAACCAGATGATTCTAGAAGTGTTTTCTGATAGTTTCTGTTTGTAGGAGAAAAACAGCAGAACAAGTGTTTGTAAATCAGTGACAGGACATCAGTGAGACTCTTTACCTAGAAATGTAAAAGCTCTTCCTGTTCCACAGTTATAGAACAGATTCTACATGAAAATTAAAAAAAAAAAAAAAGCAAAAAACAAACAAACAAACAAAAAAAACAACAACAAAAACAACAAAATAGTTTTTATTGTTTGCTGGATCTTTGCTGCCATTTTAGTGTGGATTACAAACATTTTCCATATTGCATACACAGCTTTACAATTCGTTTCTGTCTGTTCAGATTTTTATGTCTTCAGATGCAACTTAAAAAAAAAAAAATCTATGTAAGCTGCAATAGAGTAGACAGATTTGTAACTACAGCAACAATACACCACTAAATTTTAGATATGCAGCACTTCATTACTACTAATAAAGTGCAATTAGCTGGTAATACTAGCTGTTAGTCCTATATTATTAATTATTTTATTGTCTTTTCCACAGTTTGTCTGTTTGATTCTTCTATGAGAAAACCTAACCTGTTTTTTATAATTTAGTGCAGAAGATGATACACAGTGTCTTTGGTCCTAATGTAGACTGGTAAACTATTTTAGTAGCAAGTCAGCATAAAGAAATATATATTTTTTAAAAAGTATGATTTTGGATAGGTTTTGACCAATATAGAATTTGATCTCTTAAAGAAAGAAAAAATACATCTAATACTTTCAATCTATGAAACAATATGATTGAAGAGTTTGTTTCTAATATTACACAAATGTTTTATTACTTCTAAAGTTCATGTTTTCTGTTAACTTGATATAATAAAATTAGACAGGGAAAAAATGGCTTTAACAGTTTTTTTGCTTTATCTATCAAAGTAATGTTTATACAGCACACTTGACCAGCTCTCAGTGATGAAGCAATATAAAGACTTACATGTTTGTAATCTGTCTCTAGTGTGTAACAGGTTATGTATTGCCTCAGACACTGAAATTCAACCATGTTTTATGACCCAGTAAGTGCAGAAAATAGCTTTACTATGCCAGGTATCTATGAAGATCATATAAGCTTCTACAGCACATAAAAAATGACAGATCATCATAATGTGTTTTGCAATATTTGCTTTGGGTTCTGTTTTCCCAGCAGAAAGTACCCATAGTAGCTAGTAGCTTATGATTAGCAACTGTGCACCATCATATTCTTTTGTTTTGGTTTAAAGCGTGAGTGATCTCTTTTGCTGAGACCTGAATGCTTCATGAGTCTGTTCATTTTACTGAAGCAATGCAAACAGCTGATGCCTGCCGCATGAATGGACAGCCATGTCGGAAGTGACAGATCATTTGCAAGGACAGATATTGCTGAATTTTGAACAATATGTGTAATAGTGGAAAGACACAGACAGTGGAACATCCCACATTTTCTCTGGCAATGTGTGATGTGAGTGGGTAATTTGGTGCCATCCAAGTGCCAAAACATCATTCTAGGAATCCAGTAATGACCAAAATAAAGTGAAGAAAGATCATGATCAGAACATGCTGCTAACGTTTAATTCAGAGGATCATCTCTTTACTGTCTTTCAGAACTTTAGAGTGACATAGCAGAGACTCGATTGGATGGCTTGTACAATAACCAGGTACAAAGAGCGGTGAAAACATATCTATGAAAAATTAAATCACCACTTGGAAACACATATATTGATATTGAGGCATGAAATTTGGTGCAGTAAAGTTCATCTGAGTCATAACACAGTTCACAGGTCATGATTTCATTAATGAGCTGAGGCAATATATGGCACTTGCTTTATTTATGAGCATGGCCAGCCACTGTAAAAACAGTTTTCTCCAATTTTACATAGTATAACCTTTCTATCCTGACTGAAATGTTAAGTGTAGTTCTGGCAGGCTAAGACCAGAGATACCTTTGGTTACTGACAGCATCTTATGTTACTTGCTAGTCAAACTAAAGGAGAATGTGATCCAATAACCAATCCAAACAAACAAAAAATCATAAATATTTTGACAGGTAACAATCTGCACTAACTTTCTAAAGCTTCTGAAGTCATTCAGATTTTCTGTATGTACTTTTCTGTACTTTTTAAAGATTGTAGGTCAATATGGTAATTTTTTACTAGAAAATTAAAAGGGTAAGGCAATGTTTTACACTTATTCATTCAGAAAGCCAACTCATTAGTCAAGACTTTTGAGAAAGAAAAATACAGATACTTCTTAGAAATCATGAAGTGTAATCCAGAACGCAACAGATGATAATACTGCAGGCGCTCTTTCCATTATTATTACGTAGAAATTAATTATTTATAGATCAGAAAGTATAGAAGTGAGTATTTTCACAAAATGCATTTTTTTAAGTAATGTTTTTCAGTACTCGCTCAATATTAAACCATCACTTCCAGATTTGAAAGCTATCTGATGTTTACCTCAGAGTACTGAAATTCTGAAGAAAACACTCTTTATGACAATATGCTGTAGTTTGACTTTCTTTCAGTGTGCATGTATAGGCAGAAAGCTGCTGAAGAAATTAAAAAACATAGTTGCAGCAAATAGTCTCTAATTAATATAATATAACACTCATCAGCTTAAAGACAGTATTTCAAACATCGTCTACGGAAGGAATACACAATATTTAATACTAGCATAAGGTTACTTTGGTTTTCAAGGTAGGTTATATAGAAAAAAAATGCTGCCCATTGTAACATTAAATTTTGAAATAGATTCTTTGTTTTTCTTGTGGAATTCTTTGGTTTTGCATTTGTGGAATACAATGAAAATTGAAGAAACTTTCTTCAGTTCACAAACAAGTCTTTATGTAGAAATATGCTGAGTTATTAGCAGTGTTTTCTCCTTAGCATTGGTGGTTGATACACATGTAATTTATGCAGTTCTTTTAGCTGTGTTTTCTCTGGAATAGGGGTTTGCTTTTGGGGGGGGGGTAACAACTGAAAATTTATCTGTAAAAATGCTGGTTGAGAATAGTTATATTTACACTTACGAATCAGGTCAAGATGTTGTTTGAATGTACAGATTTTTCTGTTTTGGAGCAACACAATTCAGCCACCCAGTATACAGCATTAAATGGAAATATCTTTACTTACTTATTTTGATATTGAAATCACCATAGTGAAGTTAATGGAGCTTGAAGTAAAGTAGTATTCCCTAAGGAAAAAGATACTGCAGTCAAACCCAGCATTATTTTCATGTGCTCCTTACAGAGACAAACGCAAGGATCCCAATGATTTGCACTGCTTAGTCTATGGCTCACCTCTCTCACCATTTCGCCTGCTGTCCTGGACAAATTGCCTTTATTATTTGCCTCTAAAAATGACTCAATATGGATTATATTCATTAGAAATCATTTATTTGTAATAGTGTAATTTGGCCTAGAACCAGCTTCAACCCGCACAGTGTAACTTACAAAACATCTCTGCTTTATGTTGTAGAGCAGAGGATGTGGAATAGCCACAAAATAGTGAGTAGCATTGTAATGTTTTTTCTTTTGTGAGATCATAGAATCATAGAATATCCTGAGTTGGAAGGGACCCACAAGGATCATCAAGTCCAACTCCTGGCTCCACACAGGTCTACCTAAAAATCAGAATTCAGACCATGTGTCTGAGAGCATAGTCCAAAGACTTCTTAAACTCCAACAGGCTTGGTGCCGTGACCACTGCCCTGGGGAGCCTGTTCCAGTGTGCGACCACCCTCTCGGTGAAGAACCTTTTCCTGATATACAGCCTGAACCTCCCCTGTTGCAGCTTGACTCCATTCCCTCAGGTCCTGTCGCTGTCACCAGAGAGCAGAGATCAGCACCTGCCCCTCCACTCCCCTCGTGAGGAAGCTGCAGGCCGCCATGAGGCCTCCCCTCAGCCTCCTCTTTTCCAGGCTGAACAAACCAAGTGACCTCAAAAGGCCAAGACTTCTAGCTCTTCTAGCTTGTTCCTCATGTTGCGTGCATTGGTGTAGAAGCACTTCATATGTGCCTCATTGTACGCAGCACCCCGTGGAGCAGACCAAAGGACCTCACTAGCACACAGTCCCTCTGGTTTTGGCATGCGATCCCATAGCTTATCACCGGTGGGCCTTTTTTTATCCCTTTCCCCCTTCAACTCTAGTTTAAAGCCCTATTGATCAGCCCTGTTAACTCCTGGGCAAAAA
>VXAA01005291.1:26338-36446 GCA_013399115.1 Anseranas semipalmata
GGGGGGGGGGGAATGGGATGTTGGGAGGGTGTTATTTTTTATTTTTTCCCTGTGCAAATGTTGACTATTTCTGTGGCTCTTTTTCTTATCTGAACCCCTTGACGTGCTTTAATATTGAAGAATAATAATTCATAGTATTTTTATTGTCCTTTTACAAAACAAATTTCTGAAGACAAGTTTATTTTTATTATTAGTAGTATTTTCATTAGAAGCTTCTGGATGAAATGGAAATTGCTTGTGCATTTCTTTAATGAAAAATACATCTCCACCCACTCACTGTCAGTGTTTGAGCAGCACAGACTGTGTGAGACAGGATGTGCTCTAATCCACAAGCCATTCTGACATCCTCGGTATGTGACTAAACAAAAGTACCAGACAGAAGTAGATATTGGAGCTTATATTGGCTTCCCATATCAAATAGGGTTCGGTGCAAAGTCAGAAACTTTGTGAAAAAATTGAGCATATTTTCAGATTTATAAGGCTGCAAGAAGAATTATTCTATAATGTACTAAAATATACACAGAACTCAGGAGCAGAATTAGATTGATAAAGGTGCAATAAATATAATAGTGGCAGGATATGAGCTTGCAAAAAGTTTTCAGAGCAGAGAATGACAAAGTCCTGTTTTATGTGCTGGGTCCAAAGAAAACCTAAATGTTACAAGGAAGATGCAAAATTACCAGCTTTCTCCAAATTGTGACCTTTATGACAGCTTGTTCTGTAACGTCCACATCTTCAGAGCAATAATGGTGCTTAAACATACACATTATTTTTAGTGCTAGTCTAATTATTCTGCTATGCCTCTTCTGGCTACTGGAGAAGGGCTGAGGTTTATTAGTCCTTTGCCATATCTGCCATACCTGTATGGATGTCTTAAGTAGTCTACTACCTCTAACACAGCACGGAGCACCCAAGTTTTGGCAAATGCATCAGTCACATCCTCCTCAAATGAATATCTATGCAGTATCAGTATGTGATTACCTGGAAAATAAATCTCTCTTTTAGACTACCTTGTTTGATATTTTGTGCTCATCCTTGTGTAGCAGAATGATGCTTGTCTTTAGTAACAAATCTACAAATGAGTTCCCCAGGGCGCAGTACTGGGGCCAGTTCTCTTCAATATCTTTATCAATGATCTGGGTGAGGGGATTGAGTGGTCCCTCAGCAAGTTTGTAGACAACACCAAGTTAGCTGCACGTGTTGATCTGCTTGAGGGTAGGAAGGCTCTGCAGGAAGATCTGGATAGGCTGGACCAGTGGGCCAAGGCCAACTGTATGAGGTTCAGCAAGGCCAAGTGCCGGGTCCTGCACTTGGGGCACAACAACCCCAAGCAGCGCTACAGGCTGGGAGATGAGTGGCTGGAAAGCTGCCTGGCAGAGAAGGACCTGGGAGTATTGGTTGATAGTCGGCTGATTATGAGCCAGCAGTGTGCTCAGGTGGCCAAGAAGGCCAACAGCACGCTGGCTTGTATCAGGAACAGTGTGGCCAGCAGGACTCAGGAAGTGATTGTCCCCCTGTACTCGGCTCTGNTTGTTTAGCCTGGAGAAGAGGAGGCTCAGGGGCAACCTGATCGCTCTCTACAGGTACCTTAAAGGAGGCTGTAGCAAGGTGGGGATTGGTCTCTTCTCCTATGTGTCAAGCGATAGGACGAGGGGGAATGGGCTGAAGTTGTGACAGGGGAGATTTAGGTTGGATATTAGGAAAAATTTCTTTACTGAAAGGGTTGTGAGGCATTGGAACAGGCTGCCCAGGGAAGTGGTTGAGTCACCAACCCTAGAGGTTTACAAAAAACATGTAGATGTAGAGCTTAGAGACGTGGTTTAGTGGAGAACCTGGCAGTGCTAGGTCAGAGGTTGGACTAGGTGATCTTAGAGGTCTTTTCCAATCTAAAGGATTCTATGATTCTATGAAATAATGAGCAGAAACCTTTTTTCCACTGTTTTGTGTTATATCAAAGCTTATATAAAGTAAATAAGCATACACGTGAATATACTTAACAAGGAGTATGGCTTTACATAGCAAATATGAAGATATAGGTGATTTCATGAGTAAATAATATTTATAGGAAGGGATAAAGTTGCTCGTATTTGTTTAATTACATAATCATCTCTTCTGCCTCTTTCTCTGATGTAAATGTAGCAGTTGCACCAAAGTGTACTGCTTCCCTGAAATTATAATAATCAATAATCAATCTTAGGAATAAGAGTAAGCCACCTGGGAAACAGAGCATGTCTCTCGAGATGTTGTAGCTTAACTGTTTGTTGTTGTTGTTGTTGTTCAGAATAACTGATCCCTTTACTCCTACAGAAAGGATATAATCTTATTGTTCAGCATCAAGATCAATAATCCACTGTTATCTAGGACACTAATAAGCAGAGAGGTGTCAGTGGGATCAGTATTTTCTTTAGGGCTCTGGCATTACTATAAAAAAGACTGAAATATATGAAAACTAATTTTCGAAAAGCAAAATAACAAGTATAATTTAAATGTAAAAATATTAGGATTCAAAGAGAAGTAAAACTAGAAGACATGCTGCAAACTGAGAAAGAACTCTGAAGCTGTCAGGGAAGCAAACTAAAGCAGAGAAAAATGCAGTCATGTAACCAGTTAACACTGCAGACAAAATGTAATCCAAGTACTAATTCCTACATCCTGTGAGTGCCAACTCACTCTGTGATATGACCTAAGACTCTAAAGCAGACGTCAGAGCAAGGAGAGATAGCTGTCTAGGACAAGCAAGTACTAATCTGCTAAAAAGATGTAAACTTAAATTGAGAAAAGTTTTGGTATAGGATGAATCAAATGCAAGTACTAACCTTAATTTTTCCTTTTCCTTGGGAAGAGAAAAAAAAAATCTTTTGCATCATTACCTAACCCTGATTTGTCTACCGGTTTACATGACATTATTTTAAGGAGCTGAAAGATAAAAAGCTTAGGCTGCAGAATGCAAAATACTGAAGCACTGGATTTTTCATCTCTAGAGGAAATAGCTCCACCCATTTCTGACAATAACAATTTTTTCAACTGCAGTGGGAGGCTGAGCAATGAATAACAGCAGATTTATGCCTGCAAAAATGGTTTTCAGTTTGTGTCCTGCAGGACACGAGGGTAGGCATATTCTTGAGCAGATGGGTTGGTGGAGTAAAGAAAATTTCAGTAATAATACTGACATTGCAGGATGTGGTAATTTTGATCATACTAGAAAAAGCAGAAAATAAAATCAGATAAAAAATTAATTAAATTTTATTCTAAGTACGGGTTGGTTAGGATTGATCTGGCAAGATGATCAGTGCTCTGGATGTAAAATGGCCAATTCCACCAAGGTCAGAGTTTTAAAAGTCCTGAAGGCTTTCAGAACATTTCATATTCTGCCCAATTAGGTTGCTAAAGTAGTTTTTCCCAACTATTTATTACTTTCTATGATCCTAACATGCAAATGGTTGCTTCTGTAATTTAGTGAGAAAACTCATTAAAATTGAATTAAAATAATTCATCTCAGGTTCTGCAGTTGGAAACGTAACAACAATTAGTACTTCATAACATGCATAACTCTGAGTGCTTTAATTACTTTTGGACAATGAATTTTGGATAAATTATTTTCCTCACTCCAAGAAGTCTATTCAAATCTATGTTGTTAATTGATTGACACCACTGGCTTCTTTCGGAGACTCAATCTGCTACTTCATTCAGCAAACTGTAGAAAACCAACAGAATTTGCCCGCAAGAGATAACAGGTTGTTTCAGGGAATAAGTAATTCTGTCTTGGCAGGGGAATGATGTTGCAGGGGACACAGCATCTTTGATTCAAATCACAAGCTAAAATCAAGTGATTTCTATCTCTTCTAGGTTTTGCCCAAAATTATTCTGTTGTATTCTGATTATGATGGTCATTTTATCATTATTATTAGCTAGTCAGATTTCTGTCTCAACCCATCCCTCCTTTTCCCTTTCCTTTCCTTTCCTTTCCTTTCCTTTCCTTTCCTTTCCTTAATTTCAGCTCTTCTGAAATTTTGGTTTCAATGGGGTTTTATGCATACCGAGAATGCTTCTTCTTGTGCCATGTTTAATCTCAACAAAACTTGGAATCACAAAAAATCTTTTAGGAGAATTTATCCTTCTGACATTTCTACAGCAGTTTCTATAACAACTGGGACAGTTTGTCTAAATTGCACCTGCAATCGTATGTTTTTCCTATTTTTTTTTGTTTTTCTTGTACAGTATCTTTCTCCAGCTTGACATATGGAAAGTTTCAAGTTCACTCATAATCTGCAAGCATATTAGTCAGCTGGCATGTTGGTGTTTAGGTGTATACCTGTTAACTGGCCAGGCATCTCACAGGTATTTTATCACAGAACTGTAGAATGACTTGGGTTGGAGGACACCTTAAAGATCAGCTAGTTCCAACCACTCTGTAAATGTAAAAAGGCACATATTCTAAAAAGGAGAGACACCAGAGAAAGTTGTTTTGACTGAATCCCACAGATGATCAGGAAAAAGAAATTTGTGTAGCACTCATTTAAGAAGTTACAATGCAAATGCTGAATGCCAGGGGTTAAATAGCGTATCAAACAGTTTCAGGTTACGTATTCCCTTTTGCACTAAATAAAAGCCATTAAAATATAAAGGAATAAAGTGCTCAGGAAGCTCTCTATGAAGCAAGAACACACAAATACAGTGGAAAGAATTGCACAAACCAGAAATGTAATATGTTAAATATACAACCTTGGACTGACCAAACTTTAGAAATAACATTTCCTGTCACTTTGCATTAAGCAAGATTGCTTGTTAACACACCCTGTCAATTCAGAACAGACCTGACACCACTGGCATGTGCAAAGGGCTCTCCTATACAGAAAGCTCGCTATTAACAGTATCATCGTAAGAATACACAGGAAGCAGAGACCACAAGGCCATGCAGCAGTACGTACTTATACCCTACGGACCAAGTATTATAAGAACTCCTAACATGTAGAGTTACTGTGGGGCTGCTAAGGAGCTCCTTGTTTTGCAGGTTGGTCAAAATTACAGACAGGTGTTAGTGGTTCTAGAAATCTCCATGCTTAAGCAGCATGTTAAAGAAATGGAGAGCTGAGCTACCTGAGTGCTTTTGGAAGAAAGAGGAAGAAACGAGGTGGAACGATCAGGTTGCCAGAGCTCCTCCAACATGGCCTTGAATGCTTCCAGGGATGGGGCATCCACAGCTTCTCTGGGCAACCTCTTCCAGTGCCTCACCACCCTCACAGTGAAGAATTTCCTCCTAATATCTAATCTAAATCTCCCCTTTTTTAGTTTAAATCCACTCCCTCTTGTTCTATCACTACCTGTCTGTGTAAAATGTTGTTCTTCACCTTTTTTATAAGCCTTTAAGTACTGAAAGGCCACAACAAGGTCTCTCCAGAGCCTTCCCTTCTCCAGGCTGAACATCCCCAGCTCTCTCAGCCTGTCTTCATAGGAGAGGTGCTCCAGCCCTCTCATCATCCTTGTGGCCCTCCTCTGTCTTTCTTGTCTTTCATGTCTTTCTTGTGCTGGGGACCCCAGACCTGGATGCAGCACTCCAGGTGGGGTCTCACGAGGGCAGAGCAGAGGGGGACAATCACCTCCCTTGACCTGCTGGCCACGCCTCTGTTGATGCAGCCCAGGATGCAGTTGGCCTTCTGGGCTGCAAGCGCACACTGCTGGCTCATGTCGAGCTTTTCATCCACCAGAATCCCCAAGTCCTTCTCTGCAGGGCTGGACTCAATCAGCTCTTCTCCCAGTCTGCATTCATGTCTGGAATTGCCCCAAACCAGATGCAGCATCTTGCACTTGGACTTGTTGATCCTTATCAGGTTCACATGGGCCCACTTCTCAGGCTTGCCCAGGTCCCTTTGGATGGCATCCCTTCCTTCTGTTGTATCAATTGCACTACTCAGCTTGGCATCGCCTGCAAACTTGCTGAGGGTGCACTTGATCCCACTGTCTATGTCATTGATAAAGATATTAAACAGCACCAGTACCAAGTTAGACCCCTGAGGGACACCACTCATCACCGGCCTCCACCTGGACATAGAGCCATTAACAACAACTCTCTGGCTGGGCCATCCAGCCAATTCCTTATCCACCAAATAATCTACCTTTAAAATCCATATCTCTCCAATTTAGAGATAAAGATGTTGTGTGGGACCATGTCAAAGGCCTTACAGCTGTCCAGATAGATGACATAGATCAGTCTTCTCCTGTCGACTGATGCAATTAGTCCATCAGAGAAGGCCACCAGATTGGTCAGGCATGATTTTCCCTTGGTGAAGGGTGGCTGTCTTGTACCATTTCTTTGCCTTGCAAGTGCCTTAACATTCCTTCTAGGAGGATCTGTTTCATGATCTTCCCAGGCACAGAAGTGAGACTTACTGGTCTGTAGTTCCCCAGGTCTTCCTTTTTACCCTTTTTAGTAATCAGTGTGATGTTTCAATTTTACAGCCACTGGGGACTTCACCTGACTGCTATGACTTTTCAAATATGATGGAGAGTGGCTTGGCAACTATGCCAGCCATTCCCTCAGGACCCTGGGATGCATGTCATCGGGCCCCACAGACTTGTACCTGTTCACCTGCATCAGGTGGTCTTGAACCTGCTCTTCACTTACAGTGGGAGGGACTTTGCTCCCCCAGTCCTCACCTAGAGGCATCCCAAGTTTTATAAAACATAAATAATATTATTTTTATAAAAGCTAAGAAATACCAAATACTGAGATGAGAAAGCCAAAGTGTAAAAAAGGCTGCACCTAGTTATTGCATGATCCATAGAGAGTTTGAATCTTAAATTAGCATGTGCAAGGGAGTGGGAAGAACATGGCTATTTCGAGTTGTCATAGTTAGTGCAGTTATGGAATATAAGTGTGAAATTTTCTATGAGTTAAGAGCAATCCAGCTTTGTTCAATAGAGAAATAATCACCTTCTATCATTCTCTGTTTTACATAAATAAATGACCTCATCAGAAAGGAAAGTGAAACATGAAATAATACTTGAGAAAGATGATCAAAAACCAGCATTTTGTAGTTTTCTCAACAAACTATGCAGACTATTAAAATTACGGCTGCAGAGATCTGTCAGGGTTAAATTTAACTAAAGACAAACATTATAGTTTTGTAGATTATTTATTTTCATCAGCCACTAGTCAAAAAGACATGTTGCAGTACCTTAAGTTCACACAGGTTACTTCAGTTGCTACAAAAACATACTTTTGAAACATTTGTGCTAAACATAACACAGGAGAAATTTTGAAAAGGCATAAGTGAAATTTATATACAAAAGAAACAAAACTAGTAGTTTGATAAAAGATTCATTTACATGTCAACAAAAAGCCACCTAAATTTTCTATTACCAAATTTTTGTCTGTTATGTAACTTACCTTGAGAAATATCATGATCCTTGATCTGTGTTTAGCAAATAGAAGAGGGATGACTGATAGACCAGGGAGGGATGAGAATGCCTTTCTGAAGTGGCAGAAATGGCTTCTATTTGCTGGGCATTACCTTGCATCCTATAAATCCAGTGCAGCATTTTCTCCACTGGAATTCTGGGTAATTCCTAGTTCAGAGGTGTGTCAGGGAGAGGAGGTGGGGTGTGTGTGAAATGAAGAGTCCTTGAGGTATTGTATCGGGTTAACGTGGCAAGGTTTTAGAACTGGGGATGCTGCAAGACTGGCCTCTCTGAGAAGAGACCGGGGACTTCCCCCATGTCAGACAATGACAGTTTCAGCTGGCTCCAAAATGGACTTGCTGCTTGCCAAAGCTGAGCCAATCAGTGAAGCTGGTGGCACCTCTGTGATAACATATCTAAGAAACGGTAAAAAATGCTGTGCAGCAGCTGTGGGAGAGAAGTGAGAAAAACATGAGAGAAACAGCCCTGCAGGCACCCAGGGCAGTGCAGCAGGAGGGCAGGAGGGGCTCCAGGCGCCGCAGCACAAGTTCCCCTGCGGCCCATGGAGAGGCCCATGGTGGAGCAGGCCGTCCCCCTGCAGCCCATGGGGACCCCACGGAGCAGATCTCCACGCTGCAGCCATGGAGGAGCCCCCATGGAGCAGGTGGATGTGGCCTGAAGGAGGCTGCGGCCCATAGGAGCCCCCACAGGAGCAGGCCCCAGGCCGGAGCTGCAGCCTGTGGGGGACTAAAGCTGAAGTTCCAAAACGACAGCCTGTGGGAGGGACTACACGCTGGAGCAGGGGAACACTGGGAGGGTGAAGGAGCAGCAGAGATGAAGCTTTATGGACTGAATGTAACACCCATTCCTCATCCCTGTGCACAGCTCATGGGGAGGAGGAGTGAAGTTGACCCTGGGAATAAGGGGTGGAGAGGTGGGGGGAGGCTCTTTTGCTTTTCTTACTATCCTACTCTGTTATTAATTTGAAATAAATAAAATTAATCTTCTCCAAGTTGAGTCTGTTTTGCCTGTGACAGTAATTACTGAGTGCTTCCCCTGTCCTTTTCTCCACCCATGAGGTTTTTTTTCATCTTTTTTTGTCCCCATCTTGTTGAGGAAGGGGAGTGAGAGAGTGGCTTGGTGAGCACCTAGTGGCCATGCAAGGTTAACCCACCATAGATGTCTTGGATATGACATATCCTCAGCTGCTACTTAAATTCAGTGTGGTGAGAGAGGGACCAATGCAGCTTCTGTCATCTGGAATGACCGTGAAAATGTTTAGATTGCTGGATCAGAAAAGGAGGGAGAGAAATTTAAAGATAACTGTGATCTGGTAAGCACAGTCGAAGCAATAAATCTACCTGCAAAATGTGGTGAGAAATCTCACAAGATAATCTTATCTAACTGACTTGAAAGAAACTTTCAAAGGTAAAACTTTTACTCAAGGTATTTTAACAATTCAGTTTCCTTGCTTGGACAGTTACTTCAGCAGCAGCAAAATGTACCTCCAGAAAATGAAGGGGAAGGTGTAAGCAGGAGATAAATTTTTTCAGACTTTGGATGCATTTAGATCAGTTTTGCAGTAAAAGTTATAAAAGTGCTGATGTTATAACATTCTACATATTTCTGCTTGGGATTCACAGAGGATTTCTTATGTTTCTCTTCATGTTTAGCATATCTGTTCTTCTTGGTGAGTTTCACCTTATACAGATATGCTGTATCACTGTAAGATCTTCACAGGGACTTGTTTGTTGCAGAGTCAAATAAGACCTGCAAAACCCTCTTCACCTTCTCTCTGTATTCTGCATATTATACATGCTTATTTTATCACCCTCATGACAAAAAATCCTACCTTACTTCCACAAATACCAATCCCACAGGCCCAGCATGCCATGTCTCATAGCATAATGCCACATCTCTACCACACATTTCAGGCTTCCAAAACCCCTGGACCTCCACCAAATGGCATAGGTCTACATCCAGAACATCTCTCTATGTTCAGCTTACCTGCTGCTTCCATAATTCTTCAGTCCAGTGCAATGCTTTCATATTTACAACACATCCACATCACTTCCAAGGACACCATGTCACAGGGAACTTGCCTAGCTAATTGGGTCCTTGTCCCCATGCAGCAGTTCCCCCCAGCCTTTCATACTATGCTCAGCAATGCTTTGTGTTCAGCCCTTTATATCCTGCAGCACCGGGCTTTTCTGATGCAGAGCACATTGCACCCAATACCCCTTTGACATAGCTCCTTCTGTTGACACAGAATCACAGAATCACAGAATCTTTTGGTTGGAAGAGACCTTCAAGATCACCTAGTCCAACCTAAGACCTAACACTAACAATCCCTCCACTAGACCATGTCTCCAAGCTCTGCATCCAAACATCTTTTAAATACATCCAGGGATGGTGACTCGACCACTTCCCTGGGCAGCCTGTTCCAATGCTTCACAACCCTTTCAGTAAAGAAATTTTTCCTAATATCCAACCTAAATCTCCCCTGTCACTTCAGCCCATTCCCCCTCGTCCTATCGCTTGACACATAGGAGAAGAGACCAATCCCCACCTTGCTACAGCCTCCTTTAAGGTACCTGTAGAGAGCGATCAGGTCGCCCCTGAGCCTCCTCTTCTCCAGGCTAAACAACCCCAGCTCCCTCAGCTGCTCCTCGTAAGACTTGTTCTCCAGACCCCTCACCAGTTTCGTTGC
>VXAA01005291.1:36786-54164 GCA_013399115.1 Anseranas semipalmata
TGAGCCCTGGGGGACACCACTCGTGACTGGCCTCCAACTGGATTTAACTCCATTCACCACGACTCTTTGGGCCCGGCCACCCAGCCAGTTTCTAACCCAACAAAGCGTACGCCAGTCTAAGCCATGAGCAGCCAGTTTCTTCAGGAGAATGCTGTGGGAAACGGTGTTGAAAGCCTTACTGAAGTCAAGGTAGACCACATCCACAGCCTTTCCCTCGTCCACTAAGCGTGTCACCTTGTCACAGAAGGAGATCAGGTTCATCAAGCAGGACCTCCCTTTCCTAAACCCATGCTGACTGGGCCTGATCGCCTGGTTGCCCTGCAAGTGCCGCATGATGACACTCAAGATAATCTGCTCCATGAGCTTCCCCGGTACCGAAGTCAGACTGACAGGCCTATAGTTTCCCGGGTCCTCCCTCCGGCCCTTCTTGTAGATGGGCGACACGCTAGCTTCAGTAGTTTATGTGGGAGGTGGAGGAGCAGAGTAAAATAGGAAATGCAGAGGAGGCCAACAAGCATGACAAGGATTGATGGGGAGCTGAAGAAAGAAGGGAAATGAAAAGATGTGTTTGGATAGAGAGGGAGCTTCTTTGGATCATAGAAAATTGATATGAAGATCTACATGTCTATAGGTCAAACAGTCCCTGCTTTTCCTTCCTTTTGAGAATGTGAACAAAATACTCTTCCTTTCATAGTATGGCCAGCATTTAAGCACAGAAGTACTCTGTGAGTATTTCTACATCTGTTTAGGAAAGAGTTTGAATGTGTTCAAATGTCTTCCTGAGTCAAGATTTTGTATATCAAGCTTGAGCTCAAAGAGTATATAGAAGTATATAGCCCTGAAAATCAAAATCTGTTTGATGAAAAGTTGAACATATAATTTGTTGCAATGGTCCTACAAGGCACAAATGTAATATATGCTTGAGCAGGGGGGCTGGATCAGATTACTTCCAGAGGTCACTTCCAACCTCAACCATTCTTTGATTCTGTGATTCTGTTACACTTCGAGTCTGCATAGGCAATTGTTGGCAGAAATCCACCAATGATTTGCTGAGGCCAGTTTTAGTGTTATTATCCATTTTCAGTTTTGGCATATGTAAAATACACTGTAAAATCTACTTAGAAATAGTAATCTCCTGTAATTTCTCCCCTCCCCAATTCCCTATTTTTATAGGAAGGTATAAAATAGGAGTTATTTCTTATCAAGAGTTCTCATTTTCTGAATAGACTAAGAGTTAAACTGAATTAAGGATTACAATGTCAAGACATAAGTAAGCTATCAAAATCACAGTATTGTGGCTTCAGACATGATTTTTGTTTGTTCCGGGTTTCATGCTGTTTGCAGAATTATAAATGAGGATCTTCACACTACCAGGGATCTTTATTTCTTACTTTATATTCACCAGGGCTTTGTCCAATTGCCTTTTAAAATGCTTGAGCTTCTAGGATGTACAAAGGACATTATCGGATAGCTTCAAAGCTTCTGATCTCTCACCCACACAAGTCAAGGAACTTGTGTTGGCTTCAGTAAGAGTTATACCGGCTCTCTAGACCACATGGGAGAACATGTTCTGACCATCATCCTGAATTTTGCTTTGTTTATCATTCCATTACTTGTAGCGCAACATATATAGATTATGCCAACCAATGAAGACAGCATGATCTTCCTCCTACTGAAGTAAAAAGAAATTTTGCTTTGAGTTATTTTTCTTTGTCACTACTGGGAAATTTCATTGTCAAGTTTCTCTCTGTACTACCTCTTATTTTCTAAGTATGCAACAGTTGACTTTCTCTTCTTTATTTGTATTAAAAATGCTCTACAGTTTAGGGTTTTATGAGTGTGGGAGAGGAGGAAATGGGGGAGAAGGACATTGCTATGAGCTTCTTAGAATCATAGAATGGGTTGGGTTGGAAGGCACCTTCAAAAATCATCTACTCCAAACCCCCCTGCCATGGGCAGGGATGCCACCCACTAGATCAGGTTGCCCAAAGCCCCATCCAACCTGACCTTGAACATTTCCAGGCATGGGATATCCACAGCTTCTCTGGGCAACCTGTTCCAGTGCCTCACCACCCTCATCATAAAGAATTCCTTCCTTATATCTAATTTACACCTAACCTCTTCCAGTTTAAAACCATCACTACAGGCCCTAGTAAAAAGTCTCTCCCCATCTTTCTTATACGCCCCGTTTAAGTACTGAAAGGCTGCAGTGAGGTCTCCCCACCTTCTCTTCTCCAGGCTATACAACCCCTCTCTCAGCCTTTCTTCACAGGAGAGGTGCTCCAGCCCTCTCATCATTCTTGTGGCCCTTCTCTGGACCCACACTAACAGGTCTATGTCTTTCTTGGTCTTGTGGCTGGATGCAGAGCTGGATGCAGTACTCCAGGTGGGATCTCATGAGGGCAGAGCAGAGGGAGTGAATCACCTCCCTTGACCTTCTGAGCATGCTTCTTTTGATGCAGCCCAGGATACTGTTGGTTTTCTAGGCTGCAAGTGCACACTGCTGGCTCATGCTGAGCTTTTCATCCACCAGTACACCCAAGTCCTTCTCCACAGGGCTGCTCTCAATCCATTCATTCTGCAGCCCTGTAATCATGTTGGGATTGCCTCAGTCCATGAGCAGGACCTTTCCTTGGTCTTGTTGAACTTCATGAAGTTCATTGTGGGCCCAGTTTTCAAGCCAATCAAGGTTTCTCTGGATGGCATCCCTTCCTTCTATCATATCAACTGCACCACCCAACTTGGTGTCAGCTGCAAACTTGTACTCAATCCCTCTGTCTTTGGTATATATAATAAAGATATTAAAAAA
Source organism: Anseranas semipalmata (assembly GCA_013399115.1). Classification (NCBI taxonomy): domain Eukaryota; kingdom Metazoa; phylum Chordata; class Aves; order Anseriformes; family Anseranatidae; genus Anseranas; species Anseranas semipalmata. The sequence continues at coordinate 39,596 of VXAA01005291.1, forward strand.
GATATTATAAAGAAATATATAATAAAGACATTAAACAATACCAGTCCCAATACTGACCCCTCAGAGACACCACTCATCACTGGTCTCCACCTGGACATTGAGCCATTGACTGCAACTCTCTGGATGCCACCATCCAGTCCATTCCTTATCCACCAAATAGTTCATCCACCAAAAACATATCTCTCCAATTTAGAGATCAGGATGTCATGTGGGACTGTATCAAAGGACTTACAGAAGTCCAGGCAGTTGACATCTGTTGCTTTTCACTTATCCACTGATGTTGTCACTCCATCATAGAAGTCCACTAGATTGGTCAGGCATGATTTGCCCTTGGCAAAGCCATGCTGGCAGTCTGAAAATCACCTCCCTGCCTCCCATATGACTTGACATAGCTTCAAATCTGTTCCATGATCTTCCCAGGCACAGAGGTGAGGGTTACCTGTCTGTAGTTCCCAGGGTCTTCCTTTCTACCCTTTTTAGTAATCAATGCAATCTTTCAATTTTACAGTCACTGGGGACTTCACCTGACTGCCATGACTTTTCAGATATAAGGGAGAATGGCTTGGCAACCACATCAGCCAGTTCCTTCAGGACCCTGGGATGCATTTCATCAGGCCCCATAGACTTATGTATGTTCAAGTTCCTCAGGTGGTCTCAAACCCAACCTTCACTTAGAGTGGGAGGACTTTGCTCCCCCAGTCCTCCCCTAAAGGTTCAGGGTCCTGAGAGATATTAGAAATGTGGGAAAACTAATTGCCAGTGAAGGCTGAGGCAAACAAAGTTGTTGAGTACCTCAGCCTTCTCCATGTTCTTCTGTTGTTACCAGTTCTCCCTTCTCGTTTATCAGAGGGGTTACACTTGGCCTTTCTTTTCTGGCAAATATACCTATAGAATTGCTTCTTGTTACTTCTTTGCATCCCTTGCCAAGTTCAGTTCCACCTGTGCCTTGGCTTTCCTGATCCCACCCCTGCACATCCGGACACCATCCGTGTTCTCTTCCCAGGCCACTTGTCCCTGCTTCCACTGCCTGTGCATTTCCTTCTTACACCTCAGTTAGACCTAAGTTAGTAATTTGTTTTAACCAGCTGTTCTCCAGTATCCCCACGTTTCCAGTTCCCCTCTAGCATCCTCCTGTACAGTGTGATTTTTAACCGTCTTGCTTGAGTGGTAAAGACAAATTATCTTGAGATTTAACAGCCAAAGCCTGAGCAGTATCTGAGGGTGTTTGTCTTCACAGTATTTCAGTGTTATAAATTGGTCAAATTTATGAAGGTTTTCACAAAGTTGACAAAGTATGGCTGACACAAAGACTATTTGTGCCAAATGTTAAGACTTATAAATGAAGGTACTATACTGTTTCAAAGTACAAATTTCCACTTTTTGTTTTGTTTTGTTTTGTTTTTTTGTTTTGTTTAAATGGGGCAAACTTCTTGCCTCTAATCTCATTTTCAGAAACAGCTGCATTAATAAGATTTAGTCTGTGGTTCCAAATCCCTACTGAGTACACGGATTGTACTGATGTGTTTTGGTTTTGGCTTAGGCACATGATGACATTTTCGTTCCATCTAAGCATATAATAATGGAATTTATACTTTTTATATTGCTCTAAGTGAATTTCGAGTAGACATGTTGCTCGATATAATGGATGTCTGGCAGTACAGAATTAAACTTTTTATGGTGTAAATAAGTGACACAGTTGTGAGTTTACTCTGCATCAGGTATAGTTTGTTGTCCCATAAATGACATAAAATAAAGGTGTTTTTTGTTTCATACTCAGCTCAACATCAGGTTTCAACTCTGGAGCTCCCAACATAAGACATGAACCTGGTGGATTGAGTCCAGAGGATGATCAGGGGGCTGGAGCACCTCTCCTATGAAGGAGGCTGAGGGAGTTGGGGTTGTTCAGCCTGGAAAAGAGAAGGCTCAAGGGAGACCTTATAGCAGCCTTCCAGTACCTAAAGGGGGCCTACAAGAAAGCTGGAGAGGGACTCTTTGTCAGGGAAGGTCTCTTTTTTGTTCTTGTCTTGGGACAAAGCATTAAACTAAAAGAGGGTAGATTCTTTACGGAGAGGGTGGTGAGGCAATGGAACAGGTTGCCCAGAGAAGCTGTGGATGCCCCATCCCTTGAGGTGTTTAAGGCCAGGTTGGACAGGGCTTTGAGCAGCCTGGTCTAGTGGGAGGTGTCCCTGCCCATGGCAGGGGGGTTGGAAATAGATGATTGTTAGAGATCCCTTCCAACCCAAACCATTCTGTGATTCCATGATTTACCCTCCTGTTAAACTGTGGTTACATACACGATCAGCATGAGAAATATTACCTCCAATGATTAAAGTTTGGCAAAATTTTAAGCAAGTGAAAACAGGGTTCTGTAATATGAAACGTCAGTTACCTGTATGATTAGCAGTGCTAAGAGTTCAACTTTTAAAAAAAAAAAAGTATTAAAAACTGAGAATGTTCAAAATAATATCAATATTCTAATGTAGATTTATCTGTTGAAATTCTAAATTCATCTAGTGAAAACAGCAAATTCTCAGAACGCCTCACTAATAATTAAAACTCAATGAAGTAGAGAAGAAAATTTGTGAATCACAGTATCACTGAATGGTTAAGGTTGGAAGAGACCTCTGAAGGTCATCTGGTCCAACCTCCCTGCTCAAGCAGGGAAAATATAATATAAGGAGGTATCCTAATCGAGCATGCAAATTCACTGGTAATGAACCTCAGAATTAAAACATTGATTTGGATCTGAGTGAAAAGAAAGAGCTTCTTTAAGAAAAAAAAAAAGTCTAAAAACTATTAAAAGCTCGTGCAAACAAGCAATTACATCATTAAAACAAAAAACTGAAAATATCATGGAAGTGAAGAACCTAGTATTTAGAAAAGACTATTGCACATAAAATATGTATCCACATCTGCTTACAGCAGATTACAGCATAAAGTGTAGATGTAGGAGAGCTCTGCACGTACAAAAAGTAGTTAGTTACTGAGAAGAACAGTTACTTGCTAACAGATTAGCTTAGAAAAAAAAAAAAAAAAAACAACCAACATTAAAGGTATTATTTAACCAATATTTTTCTTTTGCACTTTCCTCTATTGCCATAATTGGAGCAGGGAAGTGAATTAGGAGAGTGGTTAACACCTGAACTGAATTTCCCATACTCCTAGGTAATAACACAAAAGCAAGAAAGGACAGGCAAGGAAGGAGGGGCAGGTGGGTTGTCCGCTATGTTAAGAAATGGATTGATTACAAAGAGCTGTCTGAAAAATAGCCATGAGCAAGTTGAGAGCTTATGGGTAAAAATTATAGAACGAGCCAACATAGGAAACCTTGTGGTTGGTTGTTACTACAGGCTGCCTGATCAAGGGAAGCCCATTGATGAAGCCTTCTTACTCCAGCTACAGAAAGCATTGTGTTTGCAGGCTCTCATACTGCTGGAGGACTTCAACCACCCTCACATCCACTGGGAAAACAACACAGTAATCTGTAAGCAATCCAGGAGGCTCCTGGAGTGCATTGAGGATAACTTCTTAATCCAGGTAATAGACCAGCCAGAGGAGAAGCGTCCTGAAAAGAGCTGAAGATATCTTTCATCACTCTTTTGTTTTATATCACATACTGTGCAACATGGAAATTAGTTTACTTCCTAAAACCTATGCACGGGTGTGTGCACACATACATACACATTAGATCAAGTATTTAAAATTAGGAAATGACAAATGGGTATCCCTTGCAACTTAAATACATAAGAATATACTACCTTGAACTTTTTTGTAGGACCTTGTCTCAGACAGTAGACTGGATGCGCAGGAGATGAATGTCTCATTTTCTATACTTATTGAACAACTTGAAAGGTGTCTAGTGAATGAGGGAAGAGATTTAGATAGAATGGATATCTCACACTTATGGAATGTTTAAGATTTGATTGTGAATAAATATGCAAAAATATGAGTGATTTGGGAAGGGAAGTCCAAATGTTTCACTGTGACATTTCAGACGACATTTTTAAACTTTATTTATTTTGTAAGATACAACCAAATAAAAAGTTATTTTTTTTAAGAATATTAAAATAAAACATGCTTTCACTACCTGAAATCTTCCAAAAAAAAAACAAAAAAAACAAAAAAACAAAAAAAAACGCTGACAAGGATTTCATTTTGGTTTAACCTGTACAACTACTTCTCAAAAAAAATTTTTTTTTTTTGAGCTCTGAAAAACAATCTATTACTCACAAAGCTCAAAAAGATGCATAATACCTTGGATGATCATATTCTACATGTTCCTCTTGAACATGTTGTGTGAAGACAAGCAAGTCACACTACATTTTTCTAAGGTGGTCAGTATCTATATACTCCTCATTTTCTGAACGTTTGACATGAGACCTGGAATCCCATTTGCAAAATGGTTGAGCAAGATCTTTGCTTTGAACTTTGCTTTGAATTTGAAGGTTTATAAAATGCTAAGTATTTTGTAAAATCAGGTCCTACATCTCTAACAGGGTATTCAGAATGACTTTGCACTTTTCTTCTACTTCTCTGTCTCAGATTACCATCAAAATGTAAACATAATAAAATGCCATTCCTCTCACACATGTTTTGTGAAGATAAATGAATATATGTGAGGTACACAAGTACCGTATAAATAGCCTACTAAAGAGTTCTTTTAAACACCTAATTCTGCAATAAGAAGCTTCTAGTAGTTTGCCCTGAGCAAGTCCTAGAGCCATTAAAGCATGCAAACAAACAAACAGAAAAAAAAACAATGGAAAAAAAAAAAAGAAATTAAAAGAAAACCCTCTGAGTAGCAGGGTAGTAACCATTTTATATTAGTCACAAAGAGTATTAAGGAGTTCTGCAAGGGAAAAAAAAACAACACTGTGGTGAGCATTAAGCGAAGACCAATTTACTGTTGCACAGAAAGTTTTCTCTTGGACAATTCTTTGTGTTTGAGTTTTTGCTTGGGAAGTATTAATTATTAATACTGTGTGCATATATGAGTATTGTTTCCTTTCATGTTCAAGTCTCTTCTTTCTGAATAACTCCTGGTCCAGTCTACCAGAAAACCCTTCAACAACATTTCAGATAGATTCATAATTCAGGATTTCTTAGTTAACAGACATTGTTTGTATTGCTAATCAGCCAAATGTACAGAATAATAATAGTCTAATTCATTGGAAATGTTGTTCCGAACATTATTGAACTGGAGCCACTCAAAATATTTGTCCTTCTTAATTGATGTAAAAGCTTTTAAGTTTTACATCTCTATTAAGCCACAATATACCTGTGTGATTAAAAACAAAATTACATACTATCATCACATTTTCACTTGTTCAGCTCCCTGAGTTTTATGATTAAATGGCTGTAATAAAATGGAGCAATTAGAATCAGCAGATTCAATAAAGCAATGAAAATAATAGCTTGAGTTATTTTTATCTGGTGCTAGGACAAGGAAAGACTATGCGATTCCTTCCATTCACTTGTATTAGTTGACTGCAGGGGAATATGCTTAAGTGGAAATTTCTACCAGTATTCAGGAATATATAACAAAGTATAACAAAAAACTGTTATGGTATCAACTGATACTCTGAAGATCTAAGTGCTCGCACAGATTGAAACTCACCCACCAATTAAAGACTATGTAAAATTAACTGTACTTTTGGGGTTTGCTAAACTTGCAACAAGGAATTATCTATTTTATCAACAGATATTACGTGAAATTTCATCCCATACAAACACCAAAATTAGCTTACAGGTTAAACTGATTTTTTTTTTTCTTTATGAGTAGGATCTGAGTAGGATCACTATGATTTATCCATTATTTTCCACATATAAATATGTCTATGTGCAGTGTACAGTTGAGGTATGCAGGCATAGTAAGTATGGCACATAGATCAAATTTACAGGCTGTAGAATGTATCCACTGAAGTCAATCTACTAAAGTACAATTGTTATTTGTCTTGAAAATCCTAAAACTCTGTTCATATCAAACTTCTAGACAGAAAAATATAATTAAAAATAAATACATTTGTTGAGAGAAATCCAGATCTAGCATCTACATCTTTTGGACAAATTGCTATGAAACATGAATGTTACACGCTAGAGCTTCTCCACCCCACCAGCAAGAGCTAGGTTATAAATATCAAATATTTAACTTTAATGAAGTTAAGTCTCTAAAGTATCAGAAATGAAGAAAAAAATAATTGAGTAAATCTCTAGGATGGTGACAGTATTGTGACATGTGCAGATGAGGTTCTAATGTGGCTGCCAGGTGAGGACCAGATGGTTTTCATTTTGAAAAATGTATGTTGAAATGTAGATTTAAGATTTTGAGCAAGGTCAGTGACCTTGTCATAAAATATAGTGAAAAAAATCAAAATAACAGTAATGCCATTTGAGTTCCATTACATTCTGAACTGCTTCAGCCTTGCAAGTTTTCTGACATGTAACGACAGTGCAGCAGGCAATTAACAAAGAGGTTAGGGACACTGCTGTGGCATTATGCATAACTGTGGTTAAGCCTGAGAAATAATCTTGCAGTTAAATGGCAGCCTAGTTGCCTGTGAGCAGAAGTCAATTCCAAAGTTGTCCAATGCCAAAATTTGAATGCTCTACATTACTCATTTCTCTTTTTAATCAAAAATGGACAACAATAAATATAGAAAACATTTGTTTGCTTGTTTGTTTGTTTGTTTTTAAGAAAAGGTTCTGGCATTTTACCCTTTTCTCCATTACTCTATTCTTGTACTTGCTTTAGCCTAGTTTTAAGGCAAAAGATGGTGGTATTTACTGTTGTTGTTTTTTTTTTAAACCCATTCAGCATTTATGCTTTTAAGCATATTAATAAGGAATTTTGCAGAGAAACCTTTGAAACTGCTAGGAAAATATCACTAGTAATGTATGTAACCACTGGGAACATTGTCTGCACTTCCAAACAAATTGATATTCTATCGTAGTTGCCACTACATTAATACATTTTATTCAAATAATATGTGTATGAGCTTTGTAGAACAGATGTTTATGTAGAAGACTAAATTTCAGGAAGATATTGAGAATTATATGAAGTCAACAATTTCAAAGTGCATATATTCATGAATAATGGATTCTACGTGTTACCCCTTCAGATAAAGAACAGAAGCAGCACCTGTTAAAAGCAACCAAAGCCACTTGAATTGTGAGTAGTAAATACTTACAGTGAATTACTTTTCTAATTCATCAACCATGAACTATTTCATAAATTATTCTGAAAATAAATTAATCAAATCAAACAATAAATTACATTTGATATAATCAGAAAAATGTTTGAATGGCTGATTTGCAAAATAAAGCCTATATTGATTAGATAAATTATTGTTTTTGAATTGTTAGCCCAGATTTAATTTCTAACTCCTCTAAGGTTTAAACTTGTATGTATGGAGGTTTCCTGGATAGTTCCACGTTTTGCAGCAGCCTCTTCTCAAGCTGTTTGTTGTTTATATGTTTTTAAATATATGTATATATTTGCACATATATATGTATATTCATATATCTGTAACATATATATGTCAGTTTGTACTGATGCAGGATTTTGAGACCTGTGTCCTGGACTTACAGGTGGAATTAACGGATCTCTCTAAAAAGGAACCCCTACAGAAAGATGCAGTGATAAAAAGTGAAGATTCACTAGAGATCCAAATAATCATCTTTAAGTGTAGCAATTTACACACTGAAGAACTGTATCACTTGGTCAGAGGCAGCCCATTATTTCTGCTCACACATGACCGTGACAGGTCATTGCATGCTACAAGCTGTGGCCTAAGACGGCTGGACCCATCAAAGACCTATTGGGACCCATTAGGGAAAAAATGTTATAATGACTTGTTTTAGATGTTTATGGTCTATTAAATATGCTGCAAGCCACGATGGTCTGCATGCAACCACCAAAAAGCCACAGAAGACCCTATCTCTCCTGTCTGACCTTTCCAGACGGATTGTATCTATTTGCCCTCCTGAGCTCCTGTATTTTGTGTCCGTTTAGTATCGCTAGTGTATCTCAGTAACCTGCTGTCTGATTACTCTTTTGGATCATTAATACAGGTGTTAAATGAACCAAAGCCCACTGCCAGATGTAGTGATCCCGCCAAAAGACCACAGCGCACTGGGAGCTGGTGATCCACGCCAGGGTTGACCCGTTTGCCCAGGCCTGCCCTGTGCTGCGCTGCTGCAGCACGGCCTTCAGGCCTGCGCTGCGCTGCACAAATCCCTTGGCCTGGGCCGAGCTCAGCCAGCTCCTTGTAACAGAGGAGCCTGCAGGCAGCTCCCGCCTAGTACCAGTGATTATGACTGCTGTGTGGTCGAGCCTTTATCTAACAGAGCAGCAAGAAGTTCTCATGAGAACATTAGCTTTGTTTGACTTTAGAAATGATGAATAGAGTTGTGTTCTTGTACGAAAATCATATAATAGCTCAACTGAGTGAAAGCAGAAAATATGCTATGGACTGGGTCTGCCCAGCATGCATCAGAAGTCCTTGAGATGTCACACTGCCTGGGGTTCCCAGCAGCTAAGGGAATATAAGATTATCTGTATCTTCTCCTTATAGCTCTAATGAACAGCCTTGTGAATGACACCTTTCTTACTGGGATCCTAACAGACCAGCACCTCCTACTGCGAAACATCAGCCCTCTCCTATGTTTTCCTGTGCTGAAGCATAGCTGTCTAGCTCAAATATTCATTTCACTTCTCTGCACATGCGTTGAATGTTCACTTTTGTGAACTTATGTGCTTATGTGTTTGCCAGCTACTGCTCCAACACTTACTCTAGCAAGAATCAACCTTCATTCTGGTGATTCATTTTATTTCATATACAAAAGTTCTTGAAGACAGAACTTGTAAAACTTCTTCCTGTTCTGTTCATTTTTTAATATCAGATAGCACTTACTGAAGAATACTCCTTCAGTGCAGCAGAGTAGCAATAATAACCACACTATATGTAACTTCTGCTTCATTGAAGACTCCCACACTCCTTTTCATCCCACTATCGCTTTTTAATCTTAATCAGAAAAACAAACGAACGGAAAAAAAAAAAAAAACTACAGCCTAAAATAGGGGTAAATAAGAAATCATATGAACTTCATATTTGCTTGTGGATTGCATAATACCACAAATGCTAGTGACTCTTTTAAATCTAGCTTTTTAAACAGAAATAAAGCTTTGGAGCTCTGCATGAAAGCTGTCCTTACAGCATGCAACTGTGAAACAATTTTTTTCCCCGACTCCACAGTATAAAACTTTTCTAGGCAGTGGGGGCTAAATAAATGATTATAGAATATATATTTCTTGGTATGCATGAGGATGGCAGATCAGATTCCTACTGTAGGAAAATATGCCATACAATTTCTTTTCAGACAGCAGCACAGCCTTTTTTCATGTGCAGTTCTAGGAATGAGAAAGCAAAATATCTACTCTTGGTACACTAAACTCTATTCCAGCACATTTTCACTGCTACTTTGTGTTGTTAAAATTAATCTTCAGATTGTAGTAAGAGTGGTTTATGAAGAGCTTTTCCACAAATTACTTTCTCTCTGTGTTGATTTGGTATACGTGGTGTAGCACAGAATATGCAAAACAGTATTTCACAAGGGTATCTGAAGGTATAAGGAGAGATTTATGATCCATACAGCAGTGCAATATTAATGTTTTGTCTCAGTGGGATTGCTTGTCTCCCAGCATTGCATTTCTCAGATCAAGAATGAGCAACTGAATCAAGCCCTGCATCTTTCTTCCAAAAAAATGAAAGGGTCATAGTTTCGAAGACAGAGCAGTTGCCCTGTAAGACTTTGAAGGCCCTTCCACCAATTAAATGCATCATGCTCCAGGGTTTCAACAGGATTTTAATGCCTTATGCTTTTTGACAAATTCCACAAGACACCTACATAATCTTTACTGGGATGTCTGAAACTTTTCATATATATGAATAAAGAGACAACAGATTGCCCAATCAGAACAGTAATGTTCATCAGACCATAAATACTAGACAGAAATTTAAGTCACCATTGAAAAATGTAAAATTGAACTAGTTCTGCAAATTATAGACTTTCTTTTTTTACAACAGTTTGTGATGCAGATTGGTGGCTAGTAAAGTTTCCAGAGTAACTGAATTCTAACTCCTTTTGAAGGAAATGGAAGTTACACATCCAGGGACTTTGGGAGTATTTTATTAGACTTCATTATAAATGAATATGCTTAGGTGACTGAATACTTTAAAGTATCTGCCTGAAAGAGTTATGATTTTTTTCCTCGCAGTTCGTCATTACCATGAATAAGAAAAGTACCAAAGATGCATTTCATCAGTTTGGAAAGATGACAACTTTTTTATCTTTCAAAACTCATCTGTCTTAATTTTTTTTCTGTACATTTAAAATATGTCATGCTATCAAGTGCACTACAGTCACCTAATAAAGATAGATTGGTCAGTTTAATTAATGTGTAATGGTATTTTATTTCATCACCAGTTTGCTGTTATTCTATGGAAGAACTGTCTAGAATTACTCTGGACATAAAAATAACATAGGGTTACAAAAATTACCTTGGCACTGTAACTGTAAGTTATATGGTATAAATACCACAGCTAAGATAATCCACTTTACTTACCATAATCAAACATAGACAGCACACAGCTTGTGTCTGTCATTTCTCTTCTGTATCAGAATGATCATTAAAAAAAGAGAAGCAAAGAACGGATGAAATAGAGTACAAGTGACAAATGACAATTATGTCTTTTTCTTGAAACTTGGAGACAAATCAAACTGACATTAAAATAAAGTTTCTGTAAATACTATTCCGTCTATTGACTCCATAGAATTAGTATTAGTTGATAACATTCCACCAAATGATCTTCTGTGACAATAAAGCATAATCGCTGAATACTACTTTATCAAACTTTGTTTTCCGGAAAGGCTTGATAATCAATGTAAACTCATTCATACAGCTTTTTATCTAGCTGGTAGACAGCTGCTTAACTTCTGAATACAGGTTGCTAATAGTAATTTATTACAAGTACCTCTATTACGCATAGCACTGGGGGACTGTACTATTTGTTTGTGCACTGGAAGATTAGACAGACTTCCCATTAAGTACTCAAGGACTAAGTATTGCAATGGATTGAGTATTTAACTATGGCGTGTTTCCAGGCCTGTTGTGATCTCCTAATAGATGCATCTGTTTGCACTCTGGTGTTCTGGCAGGAGAGTGAGCAGATTGCAAACCCAAGTTCTTAGGAGCCCAAGTTGAAAGAACAGTGAAGTTTCTCTATTTATATTCACTTCATTCGGCCTCTGCAACAGTGTTAAAAAAGTCAGGAACATGCAATAGATATGAGAATTAACAAACCTTACACTTTCAATACTGATGATGGGCTCTGTGACCCCAGGTGCCCTCAGTTGGAGGATCGTGACTGTGGGAATGATAAACTCCCAGCCAGCCCTGAACTTGTGCTGGATTTGCTGCTCCAACTGGATGCACATAAATCTATGGGGCCTGATGGGATTCATCCCAGGGTGCTCAGAGAGCTGGCTGATGTCATTGTGAGACCTCTCAATTATTTTTCAACAGTCTTGGGAATCTGGAGAGGTCCCAGTTGACTGGAAGCTGGCAAACATCATTCCAATTTTCAAGAAGGGCAAGAAAGAAGAACCTGATAATTACAGGCCTGTCAGTCTCATTTCAGTGCCTGATAAAATTATGGAGAAAATTATTCTGGGATTTATTGAAAAACACCTGAATGACAATGTGGTCATTGTTCATAGCCAACACAGATTAATGAGGGGTATGTCCTGTTTAACAAACTTAATTTCGTTTTATGACAAGGTCACCCATCTAGTTGACAACGGAAGCCAGTAAATGTTATCTTTTTGGATTTCAGTAAAGCTTTTGATACTGTTTCTCACAGTATCCCTCTGGACAAAATGTCCAGCATACAGATAGATAAATGCATAATACAACGGATAAACACTTGGCTAATGGGTCAGAGTCAAAGGGTTATAGTAAATGGGGTTATATCAGCCTGGCAGCCAGTTACCAGTGGGTTCCACAGGGCTCCATATTTGGGCCAGTTATCTTCAATGTTTTCATAAATGACTTGGATGTGGGACTAGAAAGTATACTAAGTTTGCAGATGATACTAAATTGGGAGGAGCTAGTGACTGCATTGAGGGTGGAGAGGCCTTGCAGACAGATCTTGACAAATAAGAGAGCTGGGTAATCACCAACAATATGAAGTTTAATAAGAGCAAATGCCAGATTCTGCACCTGGGAAGGGGCAACTCTAGCTATACGTACAGACTGGGGGATGAGAGGGTGGAGAGCAGCCCTGCAGAAAGGAATCTAGGAATTTTGGCTGACAACAAGTTGAACATGAGTCAGCAGTGTGCCCTGGCAGCCAGGAAAGTCAACTGTGTCATGGGGTGCATCAAGCATGGCACTGCTAGCTGGTCAAGAGAAATGATTGTCCTGCTCTGGTCTGCGCTGGTGCGGCCTCACCTCGAGTACTACGTGCAGTTTCAGGCACCACAGTATAAAAAGGACGTGAAACTATTAGAGAGCATGCAAAGGAGGGCTACAACGACAGTAAAGGGTATAGAGGGGAAGACGTATGAGAAACTGCTTGGTTTGTTCAGCCTAGAGAAGAGGAGACTGANCGACAGTAAAGGGTATAGAGGGGAAGACGTATGAGAAACTGCTTGGTTTGTTCAGCCTAGAGAAGAGGAGACTGAGGGGAGGCCTCATGGCGGCCTGCAGCTTCCTCATGAGGGGAGCGGAGGGGCAGGTGCTGATCTCTGCTCTCTGGTGACAGCAACAGGACCTGAGGGAACAGCATGGAGCTGTGGCAGGGGAGGTTCAGGCTGGGTGTTTGGAAAAGGTTCTTCACTGAGAGGTGGTCGGGCACTGGGACAGGCTCCCCAGGGCAGTGGTCATGGCACCAAGCCTGCTGGAATTCAAGAATTGTTTGGACAACACTCTCAGACATCTGTTCTGATTTGTGCATCATCCTGTGCGGAGCCAGGAGCTGGACTTGATGATCCTTGTGGATCACTTCCAACTCAGGATATTCTATGATTCCATAAATACTTGATGGGAAAACCCATACGCAAAAACCTGTCTCCCTAAATAAGACCTAGTATTTGTTAAAACTCCCACTCAACGCCACTGAGAAATTGAGGGCCAAAGAGCTCCAAGACCTATTGCCATCATGTAATATCGTGAGTTGGAAGGGGCCCACAAGGATCATCAAATCCAACTCCTGGCTCCACACAGGACCACCCAAAAATCAGTCCCTATGTCTGAGAGCATTGTCCAAACGCTTCTTGAATTCTGGCACGCTCGGTGACGTGACCACTGCCCTGGGGAGCCTGTCCCAGTGCCCGACCACACTTTCACCTTTTCCTAATATCCAACCTGAATCTCCCTTGTCGCAGCTCCATGCTGTTCCCTCGCATCCTGTCGCTGTCACCAGAGAGCAGAGATCAGCGTCTGCCCCTCCACTCCCCTCATGAGGAAGCTGCAGGCCGCCATGAGGCCTGCCTTCAGCCTCCTCTTCTCTGGGCTGAACAAACCAAGTGACTTTAGCTGCTCCTCATACATCTTCCTGTTCAGACCTTTCACCATCTTTGTTGCTGTCCTCTGGACACTCTTTAATGACTTCTTTTATTGTGGGACATCATTGTTTTATGACTGTCTTATATTGTGGTGCCTAAAACTGCACATGGTACTCAAGGTGACCATCTTCCCTATCCATTGTCCTTCTTTTTTAAGTTTATCTCCTTGTTTCTTTGTCTTCATTAGCTTCCTCTCCCACAGTAGTCAAAATCACTACCTTTAACAAAAGATAATTGTAGCAATTTCAGATGTTCAGAGGGCATACTGTGGGTGTCCAGAACTTCAGATGTCTCAAGAAATATGTCTAGTATACTCTCAAGTTACTGTGTTTTAATCCAAAGTTACATCTGAAATCTCTGAAATTCCATTTGTCCAGATTTAACTTGTTAATAATTATTTCAATCATTAGGCCTCCCTTCCACCTTCCAGGAAAAAGTTCAATCCAGACTTCACCAGTTCTTTAAATACAGAAGACTGACTTTTTATAACCATATATATTAACTATATATACTTATAGCACTATGAAAATGAAAATAATGCATGTGTTTCACTATTAGTTTTTGATTGACTCTAGTGCAAACAGCTGTGTGGTGAAAGTCGGTTTGCACTCACATGTTCTCTTGACTGGAGATGTTTTTCCAGGACATTTGGAGGACATCGTTTTTGTCTAATTTCTATTTCTAAACATCTCAACAATTCAGAGGCCTCCAATCTGAATGCAGAATATCCATAAATACGTTTACAATCTTAGCCTTATTCTGATTTCTGGATTCCTTGACAGAGCTCATGGGCACTTATGTACTGTGTGACTGGCAGTATATGACATATGGCAATATGACACTTTGGGGATATTCAAGCCTGTGCTCCATCAGCTACAGAGTTAGCCAATGTATGTTTTGTAAGGCTAATGTTTCTCTATACAGTATAGAATCATAGAATCAT
>VXAA01005292.1:0-15619 GCA_013399115.1 Anseranas semipalmata
TGGGGGGCCCTGGGGGGCTTGGGGTGGTCCTGGAACGCCAGGGACCCATCGGGAGACCCCTGCAGACCCCGGGAGGGGTGGGTGCTGGTGTCCCCTGTGGCACTGTGAGGGGGCCGCTGCGCCCCACAGGCACCCAGGGTGGTGGTGGGGGAGCCCCCTGGGGAGCGATGGCCGAGGGGGAACCGTGCCCCACAGGGGCCTGCGACCCCCGGGCAGGGAGACCCCCGGGGCAGGGCCCCTCCTGGTGTGGATGTGGTCCCCCGGGGGTGCCCGCTCCCCCGGGAGGCGGCCGGGGCCCTTTGTCTCCAATACATTCCAGGGGAAGGCGCCCGGTGCTTTCCCGGCGCTCCTGCCCCGTGCCCAGGTTTCCTTTTTAAACACTTACACGGGAGTGCGAGCGATTTGCACTGGGAACAATGAAGTTGTCTGAGGAAACTTAATGCGTTTGAAGTGCCTTCTTGTTCGGACGCAGAATGAAAGCACTGCGCTACCAACTGTTTATATATTTTTCTTAATAAATACTTAGCAGAGCCTAATGGTGTGTAGGAGTAGATAATTCAGACACCGAGCTGGAAAACTTCTCCTTTAATACCGAGTGCCAGATCTGTGTCATACTTGCACCTTTGAACATAAACACTCATATAGTGCTCTAAAATCACAGGGGTGGTTACTGAGAGCGTTTTACTGGGAGTCAACAGCGCCGGCATAGCAGAGCTTCTTTGTAATGTGGTCTGAGGTAGCCGGTGACTCATCCTCCTCTTCTCACACCTGAAGAGATCCAGCCTTCGCACCGGTTTGGCCAAAGCCAAGATCTGTTTCTTAACAAAGCCAGTGCTGCTTGTGAAGTCCTAATTACAACGTAGCTGTCATTAAAGACCGTGAAGGCTGTGTCAACCTCTAATGTGTTTACACTGCAGAGTGTAACGTGCCTGCAGTCACCAGAGGTCAGTGAGTCAGCCCTGTAAGGTGAGCGTGTGGCGTTCTCCCAGGCTGATGTCTTCACGTCTGGGCCAAAGGAAAATTGTGGAAAAGTATAACTTTGGTGCTCCTGGGAAAACTTAGAGTATTTCCAATCGTTAGTGTCCCCCCCGCCCTCGATTTCCTGTTTCAAGCTTGTTTCTTCCATCATCACTTAGCTGCTGTGATGACATATATAATAAAGGGCTGGTTTCATTTGGAAATTAAACACATGTTGACTGAAAGATGGACAGTAACGTAATAAATGAAGTTAATAAGATTTTGTATCCAAATGCCACTCCTAGCATTATTAAAAAGGAGATGAAATGCAGAAGACGATGCAGACGGAGTTTTACTACGTGAATTACGCTGGCTGTTTTTGCAGGGGGGCCGAAGGAGGCTTGTGCCTTCCTGTGGATACAGAGGATTTACTTGCGATACCTGGGGTGATCCCTCGTTACGTGCGAGGAACGCTTGAGGCAGTAACTTCTGATGCGCTCGAGTAGAAGCACGGGGACTCCTTTGTGGCAGGAAGGCTGTGGGAGACTGTTCTGTTCACGAGGCGAATTTCTGAGAAGTGCTTGAAGACGTAGCAGCAACGCGCTCGTGCGGGTGCAGCCTGGGGCTGCTGCAAGCCGGCCTTGTGCGATGCCCTGGTCACTTGCGGAGCCACCGCTTTCATTTCAGAGCGGTGTGATTACGCTGGGGCTTGAAAACGTTGGTTGTTTGCAGCTAAAATAAAAACTTAGTTTTTCTATAGTTTTGGGTGGGTTTGTCAGTAAATTAGTTACTCTCAGCTGCTCAAATTGAAGTGGATGTAGTGGCATGCTTCTCAGAAACAACAGCACGTCAAGTTGCCTTTTGCTGAACACGCAGTTTTTACTTTGTTTGCCTTTCAAATGGGGCCTTCGCGTCCCTCCAGGGAGGCTGCGCAGAAAGAATCGTGGCAGCACTGACGCTGTACAAATGCAGGCACGCTCCTAGAAATGACGCGATTTAGGACAAAAGCGCCTGGCGATGGCTTGCGCGAAAGGCAAGAGGCTCTTGCTGCCCTTGCTGCGGCTGGATCGAACGCAGCGGTTGCCAGGCTGGCGCTGATGGGCGCATAGGAAGGGGGCAGCTGCCGGTGCGGGACTGCAGCTTCAGGGCTGGATGAGCCTGGCAACGTCGCGTATCTGAAATCCCATGCCTTGTAATACCGCCGGGTGCTGGTGCTGCCGTCTTGTAACCTCGAGTCTGAACGTGAACTGCAGCGTGGTGCTTGCACATCCATTTCCATCTAACGCCTTTCTCTGTAGCAGGTTTCTGAACTCATCTTCTGGGAGTCTTTGGGTAATGTTCTTCTGTTTTGTTTTTTCTCTGAAGCAAATTGCTTTTCCTTATTCTCTTTCATTGCTTCCAGTGTACCATCAGAGTATTGAAGTGCAAATTTGATGGAGAGGCAAATTTGCATGATCTAGTTCTGTTCTTTCATTTTCATTTACTAGCTGGTGTGGAGACAAAAGCCAGTGTTTCCCAGTTTATCAGTTCGGTGGAGTCGGGAAGTCTGTGGCTCTCGCAACAGACAAAAAGAAAGAAAAACAAACCATTGGTATGCAGTGTTGATAATTTTTCTTTGCTGGCACTAATATGCTTTGAATGTCGTCGAGGAGGTCATATGGAGCGGTAATTGAGCAAGTGTAATAGTGGCAAGCAGACGGTGGTTTTGCAGTTTGGTTTCCCTGAGTGCTTGCCACTCACAGTACACTTGTATTCTGGGCTGTGTTTCGGAAAAGGGTAAGGTTCTGTCTATAAGGTTCTGACTGTAGCATACCTGTCTGATTCAGTCCAATCACTAGCTCACAGAGCTGAGTGGAAATCCCCAGAAGTTCGGTAATGCTTGTTTTGGTTCTTATTGTGTTGATTAGGGGTTCCTTAGCTCGAGCATTAAGATAGCAGCTGAAAAGAAGTTGGAATGAAAGGTATGAGGGCGTGGGATGTGTGCGTAAGCTTTCTGGTACTAGTGTCAGCACTCTGAGGCTCCTCTAGCACCCACTTCAAAGCCTTAATCTCTGTGAATTTCAGGAAGGCAGAAGAAAGTACAAAAAAAAGTGGCTGAGCTGTCCTACAAAAGGATTTTCTCTTTTTCTACACTGTAGACTTTTTAGAGTCTTAAAACATAAACGTCCTCTGTTGTTTTAAATTATTTGTGTGTTTCAAGAACTTGTTTATAAAATAAATCTCCATGTTTTTGCAGGTGGTACAAGCTTCGCTCTAAACCAGGGAAAAAGGAAAAGGAGAGAGGGGAGATTGAAGTGGATATCCAGTTTATGAGGAGCAACATGACAGCCAGTATGTTTGATTTGTCCATGAAAGACAAGTCTCGCTCTCCATTTGGCAAGCTCAAAGACAAGCTGAAGGGAAAGAGGAGCAGCGGGCTTTCTGACACGGCGTCGGCAATCATTCCCAGCACAACTCACTCCCCAGCTGATAGCGAAGATGAGTCAGCCGAGAAGGAAAAGAAGAAATCAAAGTTCAAAAGCCTGTTTTCCAAACCTGGCCTGCAGAAGACTTCCCTTTCCCAGTCCATGTCAGTCCTACCTACACCTCAGCCTGTGACCGAGAGGGTCAGGCTTAGGCCCAGCGACTTTCAGTCGCAATGGGATGACGAGGAATCTGAGAGCTCTCCAACCTCAGAAAGTGAGTACGCAAAGTGTGAGGCCTTTCCTCAAAGGTTTGCTGGTACTTTTCACGCTTCTTAGAATATTAGTTAAGTTCTTCTTAATGAACGAATCCATAGGAAGTCACTTCTGTCCATGGTGGTGTGTAAGTATATAGGATACTAGACATTGACAGCTAAACTTACCTTGGGATAGCTTAGAAACTGTGGGGCTGCATGAGCAAAGTCTGCACACGGTGGTGGTGCAGTTTCACAGTAAGCGTCTATGGTGTTTTCAGGCCACTGAAAGGCTCGTGTGATCCCGTATGCTGCGGGTGGACAGTGGTGAGGGACCCAGAAGGTGTGGAAGTGGCTGGCGTAGTCACACTTGTGATGTCTGTTGGTGTGATCAATTAATGAGCTGTGAAGCACTGAGGCTGTCAGCAGCAAGTGTCAGAGGAAGGGATGTTCTTAGATCTTGAATTTCTCCCCATTTATTTTTTCCAGGAGCCTTTGGAAATGCCCCGGAAGAGAAGTCTTCTCCTTCTCCTGTATTTAAATCTCGTAAAATAGCAACTTTGGACAACAGGCAACTAAACCAAATTACCACTGGCAACACCAAGAAAGAAGGGCTCTCTTTATTTAGTGGCCTTAAATCCAAAAGTGATCCGGTTTCCAAGTCTAGTTTGTGTATCAATGGCAGTCACATTTATATGGAAGAGAACACACTGAAGGACAACACTCCAGCTTCTTCCCCCTCTCCTCACAACTTCAGGAGGAAGCAGCTCTTTGCTTCAGAAGAGAACCTGTCTTCCAGACCTACTAAAGGACCTGAAGAGACAGGCAGAACATCTCCTAGCAATGCTTTGTCTGGGTCTGCATCCTTGGAGACCTTTAAATCTATGACTTTGCCGTCATACAAATTGCTTAGCAGTGAAGAATACGTGGAAACCAGCGTTCCTCTGAGTGTCGAGGTTACTAAAGAGACCAAAAAAACGGACCACAAAAAGTCTGCCTTGCTTTCCCTGGTCACGGGGAAGAAGGAAGGAGTGAAAACCAGTGATGCTGAAAGAATTCCAGACAGGACTCCGAAGGAAGAGGAAACCAAAGTTGCAGAAGAGAAAAGTGAACAAGAGGCCAAACATCTTGAGTTTCCAGCAGACATAAGCAGAGGAAATCCTTCAGAAGACAGTCACCTAGAAGAAGTCTTCACAAATAAGCAACCGTTCAACCCTTTTGAGGAAGAGCAGAAACCTGAAAAAGCTGCTGCACCGGCAAAGACCAAAGCTGTCAAACCCAGGTCAGTCGTTTGCTTGAGATGTTGATATAAATAGCGACATGCAGTGGTTGTAGGCTTTAACTAGACTGCTTCCTACCACAAAGCAGCACTTCTGGACTTGATGTGCTGCATGCAGCAGGATTGTGTTACTCTGCAGGGTACCTGATGGCTTTAAGCTAGGCGTTGGACACAAATAATAATTTTGAGTTCTTTCTCAGTATGAAAAATAGATTGATATAGGGACGTTCCCTATAAGCGATGCCAAAATATTAGTTCTCAGAGTGCAAACATATTTTCAGATTCTGTAGGGGTAATTCTTCTTGCTGGATCTCTTGCAAAAACTAACATTTTTCTGTCAGAGCTGTGTGACTTGAAACATACCCAGGGGCTGAAATACCAGTTCTAACACCTCTGCTTCTCCCTTCTGTATTTTGCTATGGTCTTCAAAGAAGTTAACCTTGGAGCCCTTCTGCTTTTGGCATTGTTCACAGCAACATGAAGTACATTTGTGGCATTTGTACAAAAGGCTTTTTCGGAAATTCTGCTCCTTCATCGTTCATATGTATAGTTGTGTGTGGTGTGTGTGGTTTCATATATATATATATATATGTATGTATATATATGTGTGTAAATATATATGTCTTACTAATAAGACTGTTCTGTGTATGTCTCTAACACTATTTTCAGTGATTCTTCATGTTTAAACATCTTGCATATGAAGTGTCTTACTAATAAAATTGCTTGGGATGCAAAAGATGAGATACTGTGATGTCCGCTTTTAAGCGCTAATCTGATTGTGCAAACTGCAGCAGAAGTGTTCTGACATAAATCAAGTGTTTTGTGAGGGTGCATTTAAGTATATTAACTCAAGTCCATTAGATAGGCTCTTAAGTCTCTTGCAGTGTAATTTATCTCCAGCGTTAGGCGTTGATGGAGGCTGGTGCTAAAGCTTGTCTGTTCCTGCCTCGTGTTGCATCCGCAAGTGACATGCAAGTTTTTTGTCCCTTTTGCAGACTGGGCGTATCTTCAGAGGAGGAAACCAAAGCCACGCTTCCTACTCTTGCACCTGATTCCCTTCCCACTTTTCTCTCTGTACACCGTATCAGTGGTGACAATAATCCCTTTATTTCTAAAATGGGACAAAAAGTCACAGTGCCAGGCTCTGAAAACATTACTAGTTCTTCTGCATCTCTTCCTTCTCCTTTTACTGCAGAGCTTTTGAGTGGCAAGAACCCCTTTAATCCCCAGTGGGACAGGGCGTCCCCAGCCCCGGGTTCTGAACACGTTGCCAGTTTCCCTTTGCCCCATCATCTTGCAGCCTCTGCTCCCAAAGCGCCTCTTCCTGGGCAGGTGTCTAGTAGCGGTAATAATCCTTTTGCTTCTGACTGGGGGCAGGGCTCGGGGCGTCAGGGTCCTGAAAGCTCCGATACGCGTGCTTCCTGGGATGTCTCCTCTCTGCCTGCACCTTCTCTCCATTCTGGTTGTCACTTTAATGACAATAATCCCTTTGTATCCAAGCTTGGATGGGGACCAGATGCTCCGGGTTTCAAAGCTGTCGCTAGTTCTTCCCCTTCTTGCCTTCCTTGTGGTGAAGACTGTTCCTCAGCAGAACATGGTGCTGATCTGAAACGCTCTGTTTGTGTCGCTTCAGGGAGCTCTTCAGATGTGGCTTTAACTAGTAATGTAAATGCTTTGTCAAACCCTCTTGGCGCTCTTCCTGCCAACCCAAAGAGTCAGTGTGATTCTGCACGGGTTCAGGTAGATGATTCTTTAAATAGAAGCAAGTTAGTGAATAGGAAGTGTGTGTCCTTTCTTCTTGATGAATCGGAGTGTGTTACATCAAGTGATGAGGATTTGGATGGGCAGCAACGTGAAAAACAGCACTCTGATTTCAGGGGGACGTTATTCATGGATTCGGACACAACAGGGAAGAGAGCAGGGTTTGCTCACAAACTGGAAGCAGAGTGCTGCCTGTCATCAAAACTCTCTAGTGGGAGCATAACGCCCATCCAGAACAGCGAGGCCGTTGTTCAGGATGGCGTGGAAATAAGCAGTGGAAATACCGAATCCTGCACGAGGGATGGCGAACACTTTCCGTCTCTCTTAAAGTGTAGTAATAGCCTCTTACCAGAGAATGGTGCTGAACAGCCGCCTTCCTCTGAGAGAGAGCTAAACGAGAAGCAGGAGATCTTCAGTGAAAAGAGAAGGGAAGAACGTACACCCACGTTAGAGCCCCAGGCAGCTCCATTTGATAAAAATGACTCGTTTTCTCGAGCAGGATCTATGAAACCAACCTTGGGAGCTTGCGTGCTGTCCCCTCAGGAAGCTGCGGTAGGAAGGGCTGGCAGTGAGGTGTCAGTCGCACCAAAGCCAGCACCACGGCTGTCTCTAACGCTGAAGAAGTGCCCACCAGCCTCTCAGACTGATGAGTTGAGTGATGCGCCTTCTTCAGATGAGGGTGTAAAATCTGTGTCTGGGCTTCCATTGCATAATGAGAAACCCTTGGATGCTCGTGGATGCCTCCCCCAAAATGGCTCTTTAAAGCCTCTCGCTCCACCAATAAAGCTCAGAGCTGACAGGCATTTAAAAAATGAAGGTGATGATGATTTATTTAACCGTCTTACAAATCTGAAGTCTGCCATTCCAGTTACTGGAGATCATGGCTTGAAGCTGGCTGGTCTCCCTGTTATTCCAGAGGGAGGCTCCGATGATGAGCTGCTGGGTGACTGTCAGGAGAGCCATGGTGTTGCTGCAGATGATGGAAATATTTCAGAGGCTGGAAAGCTGTCTGTAGATGTAATGCCTTTGTGTGAGGAACTGAAAGAGAGTAGTTCTGCTGCAGCCCGAGTAACTCTGTCGGCTCAAGGAAGTGTTCCTGGTGTTTGTAAGCCACCCGTGCTGCCTGCAGGAGTGCATGTTCACAGTGTAAATACCCAGATAGCTGACTCAGGCCTAGGTATGACATCTCATTCCAGTGAGCACAGTAGTTGTTTTGAGAAACAAGAGTTAAAAATAAGTACTGGTGTTGAGCGTGCAGAGAGTGACTTCTCTGAGCCTTCTGTTTCCTCTTCCTCTCTGTCAAGTTCTTCCCAGCCCTACTCTTCCTTTCACTCCCTCTCCTCTGACGCCCCAAGTCATAGAGCAGAGTCTCCGAAAAAGCCAACAGCAGAGGGCTTCGCAGATAAAGCAGGAAATTCTGGCAAGAAGAAGCTTCTTCAGGCATGGGTTTCACCCTCTGAAACATACCCTAACCAAAGTCAGCAGAGTGGTGAAACCATGTCTCCTAAGCACAGGTGAGAGAATATCGGAAATGCACAGAAAGTATCTCAGTGCTGATGTGAGCCTTGCTTTTCTTCTTGTCAGCACAGATCTGTCTCTCCAGCTGCAGAAATTTACTGTTCTTTGCAGTGACATGGCATTGTACAGCCTTAACCTCTGTCCCATGGATTTGTCGGTGCCTGGGTCCTATGGTGCTTGTGTAGGATCATTGCTGTAACATAGCAGATGACACCAGATAAATCTGTAGGTCTATGGAGGATGCTGAGAGCACTTGAGGGGGCCTGCCGTTCATAACAGTGCTACCCCTTAGGAAAACTGCTAGGGAAACATGGTCATGTTTTAAGAAATAGGGTCATTTAACCAAATTTGAGAAATGGACCGGAACTGATCCTTTTTCAGAAATGGGAAAATAGTCACAGGAAGCCTGATAAACTGGGATGCTTCCTTGTCTATTAGAAATGGGCTCCTGAGCCTCGAAGTGAATCACAGCAAGTGATGCAGCTAAAGCCTCTAGCTCCCAAGAACGCGTGGCTGCTTCCTGGAGCTGCCTGCTGCTCCTCCCGCCTGGCAGGGTACTGTTGTCCTAGGAATTGCACTGCTGGCCTGTCAGCTCTCAGTATTTCATCTGCAGAACTCCGTCGAGAGTGTAGGACGCTTCTGGGCTGGCGCTTGCTGAGATACAAGTAAAATTTTCTTCCTCTGTTAAAACTGGCAATATAAATGCTGCTTGAGCAATTGAATATAACACCTTTTGGCAGCTTATGGCACAAAATCTGGTTGGATAAGATGTACTACGTGCTCGTCACAGGGTAGGAGAAGTATTTGATACTTTGCAAGAACCACAAATATGTTCTCATCAAGAATGTCAGGCTCAAATACTAGTGCACGAAAGATCAGAATAACTGCTGATGTGTACTGCCTTCTCACGTAGACTGACCTTGCTTTTCTTTTGACATTGTTCAGGATATATTTCCCTTTGTCTCCAATACATTAAGTCAATAAAGATAGTAGAAAGAACTGGAGTATATTTATAAAACACCTATAGCTTTGACAGAAATGCCTTATCTTTTTGAGCAAGCGAGCGTGAGCAGGGCAGGAATTTTCCCCAATTTCTTTCTGTATTTGTTTTTACTCTGAAGATCTGTGTAGTGCCAGTATTATATATACTGCCTAAATAACGTGAGCCTTTTTTAATGTTACAGACTCCATCCTGTGAAGCCAATGAATGCCACAGCAAATAAGTCTCAAAGTAAAAACCTGAATGTCATCAGCACTATGAATGAAAAGCTGCTTGAGATGAATATAAAGGTATGGAGGAAAGTCGCACTTCAAACCCAAGTTTAAGCAGTAAACTGAACAGAGTTTGTGTATTCGAGAAAGTTTGTCTAGGCTCATATCATGTATCCCACACAGAAAAAGAACAGTGGTTATGCTCAGACCATGGGGAACGCGAAGTTTCCTTTTGTCAGTCCCCAAGGGTGGGGACAGTCTTTATTCTTTTCTTGCAAACTCATCTGTGATAGAATTGGCAGCTCTTGTTTGCGCAGGGGTTTCTCAGTGGAGAGAATTGAGGGGTGCTCTCCGACTCCCCAGAGGTGAGTGGGATTTGTCTGAGTGATGCTGCAAGAGGAGGGACGGGTGACTCACCAAGCTGCGCTACCTTGGCAGATAGTCCCGTTCGTGACGTGTAGGAGCTGCGTAACTTGGATCAGCAGGAAAGATTGGACAAATTAGTCACTGTTTATATGCAAGCATGATTAGTCTCCAAAGCTGCTTTTCACCCTGAAGTAAGTATGTGGCTCTTAAAGCTGAGAAGGTGGGAAAAAGTATCCTCAGGGTGGCTCTTGCCTTGTAATGTGTTGCGTTAATATCCTGTGCACTTTGAGAGACCAGGTGCTGCTGCTAAAGCATGGCTGCTTCCTAAAAGCGTAGCTGTGCAGCTTGCATAATCGCTCGGATTTCAAGTGGTTTTCTTTTTGCATAATCTTTGTCTCACGAGACTTCTAAAGCGAATGCTGTAGTGCCTCCTTCTGGTATCAGTGGAAAAGAAGAAAATGTTTTACTTACCCAATTTAAACTGACATGTTGCTATTTTCATTGAACTGAAAACTTGTAACTGGTGTTCTGGTGAGATGGTCTGATTCCACATATGAAATTAGACTTGACATTGCAGTCACTGGAGCCTTTGAATGAGTACTCCCGGCAGCAGAAATGTCTGGGCTGGCACTCTGGTTTTGCATCAGAATGTGGCTGGACTGAACTGGCAGAAGCTGCTATGTATTTGTCAAGTTTGCTTAAGAGTTAGAAACAGACTTTTCAGAGAAGCTGTTGTGATGTGTTGGTCATGGTGGTAACTACAGTGAGAGTGAAATGATGAAGACCTAGTTGAGTGTTTTGTGCTGTTTAACCTGAATTTGGCTTCCCAAGTCTTAGCTAGATTTTAAACGATAGCTCTCCCAGTGCTTGTCAAAAATGCTTTTTCCTGTAGTTGATGATGCATGGCTGTAACTTTCATGCACCTTCACTAAACTGAATGGGCTGTTGCCTAGAGTCAGCATGAGATTCTTTCAGCATAAATTGCAGCAGAGAGCTGAATTATAGAACTGACATTATGCAAAGTTTTTATGCTAAAAGCAATTGCCTGGTTGCCTTCTGTAACATCTGTCTCACTCTGAGCCTGCCTTCTGTTTCAGAGAAGACTTCCTAAGCTCTATAAATTGGATCTGTGCCATAAGTAAAGTATTACACACCTACTCCAAAGCAGTTGCTCTTTTTCCCCCAAATACTTTCAAAAAGCTATTCTGCATTCTGGAAGTGCATGAATGTGTACTGTTTTGTATGAAGTTCTCCAGGCTGGGTATGATAATGGCCCAAAAGGTGCTTTATAGCAGAGAGCTTGTCTGGCCTGGCCTGCCAGCCTCTTGCTGTCATTGCACGGCTTGGGTCTGGGCAGCCCGCTCTGCGCAATCATAAAGTTTTAATGACCAATGTTCCAAAATGTCATTTGGATGGAACTTACCTTTAAAAAGATAGGAAGCACAGTAATACTTCTGAAAAGCAGCTGTGTTACTGCAAATGCTGTGTGTAAAACTGTGCATGGGTGCCTAAACTCCCCAAACCAGCTACCAGATAGCGTTCAGTTGCTAGTTTGAAATGCCTGTATATCTGTAATGACCCTGCCTTTCTTCTCTTGAAGAAATACGATCCTTCAGATCCTGCCTATGCTTATGCTCAGCTAACACATGATGAGCTGATCCAGCTGGTCTTGAAACAGAAGGATACAATTAGCAAGAAAGATCTCCAGGTGCGTGAGCTTGAAGACTACATCGATAACTTGCTTGTCAGAGTCATGGAAGAAACCCCAAACATTCTTCGTGTTTCAACTTCAGGAAACAGAAAAGCTGGAAAGATGTAAAAGCTCTCTGGACATTGAACAAAGAACTGAATTTCTGCCAGCAGAGTTTGATTAATAAGGAGACAATGTGAAGTAGGTGGTACCAGTTGTGCTGCCCACAGAAAATGACCTCTTTCCTGTTTCTGGCTTGAGCAACTGTCAGTTTGGTTAGTGGTTACATCAAGTCTGGTGTATGGAGTCCAGAGTAGAGTCAACTTACCATATTTATTGTTTGGTCTTTTTCCATTATTTGGGAAGGTTTGTTCAGGCATCTAATCCAAAGGCTGATTGTGATAGGAAGGATGAAGGTTTTCTTTGGTATGTTTTCCTCGCCAGCAAGGCACTGCTGATCCTTTATGAAGATTTTTTATAGTTCTGTTTCATAGCAGCTTTGATAGATCAATTACTCTTCTGTCCACATCTTAAGTTGTAGTGCAATCTTGTACAGTAGAGCTTGAGGATTTGATTTTTTTTATTTTTATTTTTTTGAATAACTACACTGGAGAAGTCCAAAGATGTATGCTTCAGAACAGGGCTGTGTGGGCTGTATTTTGAAAGTAACTAGGGCCCTAAAAATGGAATGCAAGTTAAACCTTAGACTGGAAAGGAAGAAACAAAGCTAAATTAATGACATAATGTAAATTTGGTTTCAAAGCACTTCTCCAAGGGGAAGATTTACAGGTGTTTTTTGGTAAAGGAAACATTGAGATGTCATGGTACGTTTGTCTACCATAGGAATAAGTAGTAGTAATGGATTTGAGCTGAAGGTACGT
This sequence comes from Anseranas semipalmata, assembly GCA_013399115.1. Lineage (NCBI taxonomy): Eukaryota > Metazoa > Chordata > Aves > Anseriformes > Anseranatidae > Anseranas > Anseranas semipalmata. The sequence goes on from VXAA01005292.1 coordinate 12,321, forward strand.
TAAATCAGAAGTTGTTCTCCTAGAGGCTTCAAGTTCCTGATTCGAAGGTTGTTCGAATAAGGAAGGCAAAGGTACAACTGGTTTCTGTTCTGTATTCTTAAATAGGTGTGGATTTTGCTGTACACATGCATGGCCTGTGTCACTTGCTGTATGAAAGTTCTGTGACAATTTTGGTGTTATACCATTGCAATTTAGTAAATTTAAGTGCCTTGGATTTTGGAGCTGGTGCTTACCTTGGAACAACTTTCTAAGGTGATCAGTCTTAAAACTCTTCCTTATACTTGTTATACAGCTACAAAAAGAACAAGGTTGCTCTCCCCTTGGGATGGGAGCAGTTAAAGTGCTAGCATTCAAATCTGATTTGGTTTTCTTTGTGACTTGAAGCTCAGAATGGAATAAAAAAAAATTACGTAGCTGAACAAGAGTACTGGTTTTGCAAGACAATCAGATACCTCAGTCTGCTTCCTTAATTTGTGGCTTCTTTGCAGCTCAATAGAGACAGGTATGTTCTCCCCATCTCATCAGACAGAAAATAACAGCATAGCACTGTCAAGCAGCCACCACAGCAGGCTTCCTCCACTGAAAGTTAAATGTGGCTTTTTTGTGGTGAGCTCTTGTCAAAGATCAACAAATCAGATGTGTCTTTGCAGCACTTGGACTCTCGCAACCCTGATAAATCTGTGACAGGTTTAGAAGGAAGTTGAAATACCATAAAAGTGGGTAGCAGAGAACCAAAGCAGATGCTTCTACCTTCTGAAATTGAGATAATCTATTAGGTCACTCCAGACTTAGCTTGAAAGGGGTGAGTTTCTAACATAATTTTCCTACAGCAAAGCACTTTATTGAGGCACTAGACTAGCTGGATCAACTATTAACCTCCTAGTAGTCTGCTTACTATTTTCATAAAACACTGGAAACTACTGGAGACTTTTCAAATACTGTATTTTTGTAGTGAAGAGTTGTTTAATCTATTTGCCTAGAGATGTACACATTTATTGGAAAATTCAAAAAATGCCGTTAATTACATTTTATTACTGTAAACTGACTAACTACCAAAGTCTGGCCTAACAGTTGAATCTTTTCTGACAGAGCTCTCCTTCATGGGAAGCTTGAGTTGAAACAAGCCTTTTGCTTTAAGCATTAAGAATCTTCCAAGACTTCAGGTACTTCTTTACCGTACTCTCTTTTGTGAACGAAGGGTCTGAAACACAGAAGTTCTTAGTGGCATCTTCAGGTCTTGACTGGTGGTTTTAATTTTGAGTGGTACTGGTTGGCATTACTGGAAATTGATGCTGCTTTTTGTGCTTTGAAATAGTGAGGAAGATGAAGGAATGATTTCAGTTTCCTCCTTGTGCCTCAGTGGATCACTGGAAAGAAGTGGTTGCCTATACCTCATAAATAAACTTGTCTTCTAGACTTTATTCCACAACTTTCTGGTTTTCTAGTTTAGTCAGAAAAAACAGTAGTGCCTTTGAACGGTAGCTTAACAGTTCAAAAATCAAAAATGGTATTATCAGTAGTCAAAACTGGACACAGGTTAAGGAAGACTTGGCTTGGTTTTTGCTGTCCTCATTTTAAAAGAATAAGGGTACTACTATGTCTGGCTGCTAAAGTCACTGTGATGCTGTGTATAATGCTCTTGGAGTATGGATTTTATGAAGTTCTTAGAGTGGCCTACGTGCATTCCTTTTGGCAAGAATGTGTATCCTAAGGTTATATACACACAAACAAAATGGTAATGTATACTAATAACAGTCTCCTTAGAGATGAAGCCTTAAAACTTGTAATATCCTTTCTCAGTAGCCTTTTGCCAGTTTCAACGCTGTCCATTAAGGTGGACCTCGGGTTGTCTGGCTTTTGCACCTTGGGTTATCATCTCCTGTGGTCACAGGCATTGCTGCAGGGTAGCAGTCCTGTACAAGCCACGCTTCTACTTCCGTAGCTGTGAAAACGTGGCACGAATCTTGTACCTCAATCTTTTATCAGCAATACTATTTAAAGCCCTTCTTTGGCATAAGGGGCCTGGCATTTTATGTTCAGCAGGGTGCTTCACATTGACTTTAAGGGGCCTAAGAATCAAGTGTATTATTTTATTATTTTATTATTGAAGGATTTGAATATTTTTTCCCTGTTCATACTGTCTGCTTTTAGGCTGGGTACTTGTTTGTTTTTAAATGCCCTTTGGTTTCATGGAACACTAAAATAAAATATACCTTAAATCCAGTGTCCTGATCACTTTTTTTTTCTGAAATATTGAGATATTCTGAAGTTTCAAAGAGTGCTGAAATATGGAGAGGTGGGGGATGTCTGAGTGCTGCTCAATAGGTGCCTTTGCCTCTTGCAGCCTCAAGCGGAGCAGTCCTTCCCGAGTATGTTATTTGTGACCGTCAGTCATCTGCTTTCTTGGTAACTTCTCCTAACTAAAGTGTAAGATGCTTGTGTGTCTCTTGTGTGTGTGTGTTTTGTTTCGTTTTGTTTTTCTGGTGTCTCCTCGCAGGCTGTGCTGGCAGCACTGTGTGGGCTGGTGGTTTGACCTCTGCAGTAACTCGCGGGCTCACAAGTCGTCAGATGGGGGGGGCTGCGCTTTGGAGCATCTTGTGTGTATTGAGAACAGGTTGTAAATGCAGTGGTTGCAGGTCACTGATGTGCAAAATGGAGCTGTAGACCTTGGCGCTGCAGCCAGAGGACCTCACCCTTTCCTCGTGCCCAGCTCTGCTGCCCGAAACTCCTCACCCTCCAGGTATTTTGGGGCTAGTTCCATCCCTGTAAGCTATCTGTGCAGGAAGTTCATGGTAAACACCTCACAGGGTGGGGAAACCTGATCGACGAGCTCATCAGCATCACGAGAATCGAGAGTTTCTGTGGAGCAAAAAATGTGCAAAAGGTCCTTGGCCGGGAGCCTGGTAAATCACCCCAGCGACAGCGCCAGTGCTGCGGACCCTAATTGTAATGGCCCTCCAATTGCGGGCTGTGATGAAAAGAAACCCGGTGGTAATCAGCCTCCCGCTGCCTCGAGGGCCACTTAGCCCGAAACCTGCGCTCAGCAGCCCTGAGAGCTGCCGTGCTCTGGTCAAAGGGGGGGCAGCGAGGGCCTCGGCCACGGAGAGCCCCCCGCGGTGGGGCTGGGGGCCAGAGGAGGAGCAGGCAGCACCTGTAGGCCCCCGCGCAGGCTGACCTGCAGCCGACGAGGCCCCGGGGGGGAAGGACTTTATGATTTTTGGCTTCCCGCTGCCCCGGCGGCCCCGCTCCTCACGGCCCCGGGGCTGGGGGCGCCCGGGCGGAACGCGCGGCGCCGGAAC
>VXAA01005292.1:16103-28655 GCA_013399115.1 Anseranas semipalmata
GGGGGCTCTCGTTGCGAAGACGTCTGTCCTTCCGATCAACCACTGCGGGTACTGAGGCTCTGCGTCCCAGGACGTGGCTGGGCATCGCTCGTTGGTGGGAAGTAGAGAATAATTTCTCTCTTTTCCTCTGTGCTTGTGCACAGTCTTTGCTTGTATATTTATTTATTTATTTATTTGTTGTTTTTTCTTTCTCTCCTTTAATTAAACTATTCTTATCTCAACCCATGAGTTTTTTTTCCCTTTCTCCCCCTCTTCTTTTGAGGAGGAGGAGTGAGAAAGTGATGGTGGTGGGGTTCAGCTGCCCAGCAGGGTAAACCCACCACAGCGGTACAAACGTCCTGGGAGCGCTTGTGTTCATCCAAGTACAAAACTGCCCGTGAAAAAGTTGTTCAGGCGATTCTCAGCTGGTTCGAGCAACGAGGCGCTTCCCGAGCAGCCGCTTTCATCAGCCAGGGGTGGCTGCTGCCTCTGCACGCTCCATACAATTGCAGGGTTCTTGATGTCCGGTGTCTGCGTGGCAGGAGCCGCGCTGGGTGCTGCCAGGATTAGATCCAGCTTCCCCCTTCCCTCCCTAAGCTAGAGATCAGTATCAGGTTTTTCCATTATAGGGTCAGACTGACAGCACTTCGGTGTCAGGTTTTAGGCTTGGAACATGTGGTATGCAGCTTTTTGGCATTTGAATCACGTGTAAGTGTACAGGAGTAGCCCCGAGGCCATTTGCTGGTACTGTGTGTAGAGAAGCAATGGCCTGAAGGGGATCCTGCACCTTAATGTCATTCAGCCTGTGCTGGCAGTTCTTGTTTAGTGGCCTCGAAGAATTGTTGATTCTGGAAAATTGAAATCTGGTATTCAGTTCTGGCCATCCAGTTGCCCAAAATCTAAATGACGCTGTCCCCCAGTTGTCACTGTGAGATTATCTGGCCTAACAGTTACTGTTTTTCAGAGGTGGCATATTCCCAGAGCACTGGCCAGAAAGAGCAGCTGAGCCGCTGCATGCAGCGAGGTAAGAGTGTGCCGTTCAGTTTCATTCATACATGTTGACTCTCTTTGCTGCTTTCTGCTGTGCTGTAATTTGTTTAACACATTTCTAATGCTCTCTGAAATGGTCAGAGCCTGTGGGAACTGGCAGTAAAACACGAGGGAAGCAGTTAGTTCTGTGTCCAGCTGGTGCCTGCCTGAAGCAAACTGCCTTACCTGCACACAGGGTCATGGGGAAAAGTCTTTGCATGCTGTTTACAAGGTGCAGGAACTGGGCAGCTCCCATATCCTTGCCTGGGAATGGGTGAATACTGGTTGCACAGTAATATTAAAGAGCGATAAATACACATATAAGAACTTGCAGGAGCTGATCTTAAAAGCACTGTCTTTTCACAGGCATCAGGCGGGTTCAAGATCTCTGTAAAGTCCTCCAGCTCCCATCGGTGTTTGAGGAAGCGGCTGTGTCGTACTTCCAGAGAGCGCTGCAGCACCCCGCCTTTCACCTGGTCAGCCTGGAGAAGAAGGAGCTCCTGGGGGGCTGCTGCGTCTTTGTGACTTGTCGGCAGCACAACTGGCCCCTGACGATGGGAACGATCTGCTCACTCCTTTACGCAAAGCAGGAGCTGTTCGCCAGCGTCTACCTGAGTGTTCAGAAAGAGCTTGGGATCTCTGTGCCAGCACTGAGCCTGGCGGATCTGGTGAAGACGCACCTTAACAGGTAATGGGGGCCCTTTCATCCCAGCCAGTTTGGCATTCTACATTTGACACCAGTGTGTGCAAAAGCTTCTAAAATGCAGCCACAGCCGGGAAGGCTGTAATCACACACAGGGTGACCTGTTCTGTTACAGGTGTTTTGTTGTCAAGTGCAGTAGGGCAAAACCAGTAAAAAAAAGTATTCCCTTGGACTGTTCACAGCCCTGTGTGCTCAGGGCAGGAGGCATATTTACTGAGAGCCCATTAGGCTGGGTGGCAGTACTGTTGCAGCAGCATCTAAAACTCATGATCAGGAAGCACACTTCGTTGTCCTTGAATGACAAATTGCATTGAATTTTCCCTCCAGTCAGCTCTCATAGTATAACAGAATAGCCCAGAGATGGATGTGAGCAAATGAAGGAGCAGTACCGGTTTGCAGACGGCCTGGCAGGAATGGTCTGTGGCTTTTACAGAACTGTGATGGCTTTTGCTTCCCCTGTCACAGTTTGGGCCGTCATTCTTCCCTTCTTGCCCCTTTCCTCTCAGTTTGGAGAGGGGGCAGTGCAGGACTTAGGTGACATGAGCAAAAGCCTACCTGGTGGGCAGGTTGTGTTTGCCCTAAAGGACCTCACTGTAGCCATCTCCCATGTTTAGTTGGACTACGGCAGCGTTGCGTGGTATTGGTGGCTGTCACTCTACTGGCATAAGCAGTGAGCTGCATCCAGTGGGGAATGGCAGCAGAAGTCACTTCCATTTGAGTCTTGTCGCTGTGGCCAGGTCTAAGGCTTCCCTGTGCCCTGCTGTCTGGTGCTAACGGTGGGCTCTCTGCTCTTTCAGTTTCCGGCTGTTCCAGCGTGCGGAGGACATCCCTGCCTCGTTTGTGGAGGACAAGGAGAAGATGGTTGCCCGGACGATGCAGATGGTGGAGCTGGCCAGTGAGACGTGGCTGGTCACGGGCCGGCACCCTGTTCCCATCGTCACAGCCGCAGCATTCCTGTCGTGGCAGTCGCTGCAGCCCGCCGCCCGCCTCACCTGCACTTTTGCACGGTTCTGCAAGGTGGCGGGTGTCGACCTGCCTCCTCCGGCACACCTGAGGCTGAAGGAGCTTCATGAGATCCTCCTGAGAATGGCATCCCAGCTCACTTGGCTGAGGGTGTTTAACTTGGACAAGAAGACAGTGGTCAAGCACATTGGGGACCTGCTGCAACACCGAATTTTCCTGCTGAAAAACGCCTTCTGCCTGGAGGATACAGAGGAGCAGCATCTGGCAGCCCAGGGCGAAGGATCTGCCAGCTCTCCTCCAGCAGCAGCAGGGGCAGCGCAGGAGGAGGGCTCTCCTTCGGAAGGGAAACGCAAGTGTGACAGCAGCCCGAGGCCCTTGCTGCCACCCTGCCTCATCAATCCGAGGAAGAGACTGCGGACAGCAGCCCTGAGCGCTTCAGATGCTGCGATCACTGGAGATGAGCCCATCTCTGACAGTGAAATAGAGCAGTACCTGAGGGGCCCAGAGGAGATCCGGGCATTCAGGAAGGCCAAGGTGTGGCAGTGAAGACAGCCATCGCCGGGATGGCCTGGAGGACAGTGCCACCAGAGCACCAGAGACTGTGGAAACAAAAACATAAAACACGGTGGTAAAAGAGCCATTGTATGCTGCAGGGACAGTCGTCCAAGGAAATGGGATTGTGAGGGGAGCAGGCTATGTCCCGTTTCATGTTCTGGACCAAAATGGGTCTTTTATTCTGTTACAAGTAAATATAGAAGTACAGGCAGAAGGAATGGTTTCTTGATTTTCTCTCTTTGCAACCTCTGGTAAAATGTGTTTTGGTTAATCCAGGTATCATGGGACAGGTGTCACGAATGAGTGCACTAACGCAGAGGTAAAGTGGTGATGGTGGCATGCAGGGGAGAGCCAGCCCAGCCAAGTGTTCTTCCTGCAGAAGCAGTCGGTCAGGCAGCCTGTTAGAGTGTGTGCCTGGTTTGCAGGGAGGACATCAGCAAAGGCTGGCAACTGCTGTGCTGGTCCTTCAGAGGGACAGGCTTGCACCAACTGCTTCTGAGTCGTGCTACAGCTGAATTTATCCTGAAGTTATCATTTGTTTCCTCGCTGATATGTGGCTGGAGTTAGCTGATGTGCTTGGAGCTTGGCTGATGTGCTTTGGCTTGCATGTCGCAGGCCCCATAGCTGTTGGGGTGAGGAGGACTCCGAGCGCGGCAGTCGGTCTGTGTCTCATTTGTGCCTCTGTCTGTGGCAATGTGAAGCTGCTGCAGTGATTTTTGTGTTTTGGAGGGCAGAGAAGAAGTGCTGTCTGTCTGTCAGTCACAATGGCGGTGATGTGCAAGGGAAGGCAGAGGTTTCCAGCACCTTCATTAGCAATGGTTTTCTGGAGCTTTGCTCCAGCTTTTCCAGGGGTGGTCTCACGTTCTGTGCTTCACCTCCTTCAGCTGATGGCAGGATGGGTTTGGGAGCAGGCAAAGGGGATGACTTAATTTGCTGCCCCACACTCCCAGGATAAAGCAGCTGTAAGTGCTCTGTCCCACTTGCTAAACAGCATGTGTTGCCTGCCCTGGATCTACGTGGAGTCACATAATCAGGCTCTTGGGGCTTTCTGGAATTGCCTGGCTTAGGGACCACAGCCATCCCCTGGGAAACTCAGCCTGGCTCACGTCAGAGAAAAACTAGCCCAGCCTTGGCTAAATAAGCAACGTGAAGCTGCTGGAAATCTGTGGCAAAGGTACAGCTTTGGATTGTATAAGTATAATGTTGCTGGCTGTTCATTTCAGAGTATTGCACAACTCAGTAAAACAGTGACCTCTATGTGCCTAGCGGTCTGTTGTGTTTGAACGCAAAGTCTGTGAGAAATAACAGTAATTCTTGGCAGATTTGCAAATCTTTAATATATTAAACAAAACATATCTGCTAGAAACATTCTATTTATATAAAAATGCAAAAAGACCCCTTTAAAGACATTTCTTTGGCATATTTTCCCCTCCCTCCCCCACATATATTGCAAGAAGCTCTCTGTTGATATGTCGTTTGCTTGTAATGTAAACAGACAAAAAAAAAAGTGTAATTAATAATACAAAGCTTTTTATATAATACTGTCACAGTGCAGCAAGCATATATAACAACTCAGCATCAGCAAGACCATGTAGGCTGCAGTATTGACATAAGGATTTAAATTGTATTAAATACCAGGCGCAATAAAACATGCTTTTAAGCAGTCAGTTGGTCAGAGAAGTTGGCAGGCTGGGGAGCAGCAGAACTGCAGTAAACCCAGCAGTAATCCGGCCCCGTGGGATGAGGGGTTCCAAAGAGAGAGGAGCTAGTTTCTGAAGGTGAGAAAAAAATCTGCCAGTAAGTGCTATTTACTCCACTAACTTCTGGATCCCGCTGTCCCCTCGGCCATGGTGTACAAGGAGGACTGGCCTGCACGCCTTCTAAGCGCTTCTCCGTCCCTTGCTGATCCCCGTGACCCCGTGGGAGGTAGGTAATTAAACCCATTTGCACGCACAAGAAAACTGAGGCACAGGGTGGCTGAAAATGGCACAGGTCACGCCAGGCTCCCATCCTGCCTCCCCTGCATTATGCTCCTGCATCAAAGCTGGGGCTGACAGCAGCCGGGCTCAATCCCGGACAACAGGTACAGTGCAGTCCCTGGCTCAGCGTGGGCCGGGCGTGGGGAGCTCCGAGCCCTGCTGTCAGGCATGGGCTGGTGCCCGCAATGCTGTAGGGTACTAAAACGGGCGTGGGGCCTGCCTTGCCTGGCTGCGGGGTAAACAGCCTCTGCTCTTGTTCTAGGAAACCTTTAAGCAAAAGAAGACCTGACATGGGAACGCTCCTAGAGCCTGCAGTGAGTATGTCTTTTCTATTTGCATGCTAGAAAAAAGGGGGACTTGTTTTCAAACGGGGAAAAGTAAGTGCTCATCCAAGTTCCAGCCCTTTAAACATACCACATGAGCAGTCCATAGGAAGGTCCCCAACGTCACCATGGTCATCATTCTCCCACGTCTCCCAGGAGCAGCCCCTGCCTCCACAGAGCTCTTTCCTTCCGTCTTTCTTACACAGGACAGACTGTGAGGCCATTAATTATGGGGCTGCCTGGGTTTTTCGGTTTTGTAAGAGCAACGCCTGGTATTTTCTGAGTGTGCACAAATGGGTTAAGGATGAGGACCTGCTTTGGTGTCTGTGCCCACAGTTGGGCTCTTTGGTTCTTTGGAGGAGATGGACAACCTGTGTTCATCCTCCGGGTCAGGCAGTGGTGCTGCTCCACCAGCCCACCCATTTGCATAGGTTACACCTGTAAGGGTTTGGGAGCATTTCCTTGTGGTGATTTTAGTGTCTGACATTCAAGCAGTGCAGACAATTGCCTCTTCTTGGAACTGGGGCTTCTCTTACCTTGTGCTTGCTTTGAAATATGGCTTTCACTTCGGCAACTGAGTAACCAACAGGGCTAAATACTGTCTTTTAAGAGCACACGGTTAAAATGATTGCATGTAAAAACATTTCAAACTGAGATGCTTCTACCTGACTCTTTCAGAAAAAGCTTGTCTAGGCTGGGGCCATGCAGTGGCTGCATGATGGTGTCTTTATGTAAAGGGCACTTGGTGTGGTCCCCTCAGCCCCGGTGGGAATATTGCAGTCGTGGCACGAGCGGGCTATTGCCAAAACTCCCAGGGGCATGCTTGCTCCTTGGAGAACACTGATAGGTAACACGGAGGCACTCGCATCAGTTACTGATCTGTCTATACATATCTACATTCAATAATATAGAAATTTGAAAAATAGACATTTGTTTCCTCTGTATATTATAAAATAGCATTTAGGATCAGTCTGAAGTGACTTGCAGGAGTGATGACAGCACGGCTGCATTTCAGGCTGCTGAAGAGCAATGATTGCCTTTCACCTCGAGACCTCGGCGCCGCCGCGGCCAGTGCTCTGGCAGGCCTGGACGCCCGTCCTGCCTGGGACGGACGGGGCCCGGCGTCGCCCTCCGCCCGGCGGGCGAGCGAGAGCCTTGGGCCGCGCCGCCTCGTCCCACATAGTGCACTTAGCGATTCCCGCAGCCCCTTGTCTCCTCGGGGTCATGCATCTCCTTGGTGCGGACACCCCCAGCCGCTCCGGCCGCAGTTCCTGGAGCCGCCCGAGGAGGAACGCACTACAGCGCTGCGGCCGTCCGGTCCTTTCCCGTCCTTTACACGGTGGTTTCGCTCTTCCAGAGGCCGGTCCTCATCCCGGCCACGCTGTCAGCGCTGGCGAGGTTGACGTCGTACTTGCTGCCCTTGAGCCCGCCGTTGTGGCTGGCCACATTGAGCGGGTAGGAGCGGCGCTTTGTCTCCTTCTCTGCAGCACCAGCCTGCCGCAGGTTGTCCCTGCTGGCGCTCCTCCGGCGAGCCTCGGCGAAGTCGGGTGCCCGCCGGCCGCCGTCGCTGCCTTCCGACTGGCTCGGCGCCGTCTCCCCCTCCTGGGGGGCCGTGGGCCGTGGCCCCGCGCGGCTGTTGTTCAAGGGGCTGTTCCTGCTGCTGTGGTAGCTCTCCGAGTGGCTGTTGTGGATGCTCCCGCTCTCGCTGGAGGGGTGCTCCGAGGAAGGGCCCCGCAGCATTTTCAAGCGGTGGTGCTTCCCTTCCCGGTACTGCTTAGTTCTGCTCTTGTGGTTCCTGCGGCTGTGCAGGTTGCTGGTGTGCCTGCCCGTGCCGGTGCTCTTGCCGTCGGCGGGCTCCGGGTCCTCGCAGGAGGCCGGGCGAGCCTCCGCCTGGCTCTGGGCCGCATGCAGGTTGGTGAGCTTGCAGCGGCCCGCGGCCGAGTCAGTGCTGCTGGGCGAGGAGGACGACTCGGCGGAGCGGGCCGCCTCCGGGTCGCAGCCGATGAAGACCTGCGAGCCGTCCTCCGCCGCCACGCGGGGGTGGACGTACGCCTGCATGGGCAGCGCGTCCCTGTAGGAGGGGCAGCAGGAGAACCAGGAGTTGAGCACGTCCCGGCGCCGGACGCAGTGGTGGATGAAGATGAAGAGTCCCAGCACCACTGCCGTGACCCCGTAGAGGCAGCTGAAGATGACGTTCAGGTACCAGCGCTGGGATACGGCCACGGCTCCGAACGTCCACAGGGCGACGTACAAGGCGTGTGTGGTGACCAGCGCCCAGAACTGCACCTTCAAGGAGTAGACGCCGTCCACCTCGGGGCAGGACGGCCCCGAGTTCAGCGTGACCGAGATGGACCCCGAGTCCGTCAGGAGGTCGCTGCCGCCCCCCAGCCTCGGCGGCGTCTCCAGCGGCTTGGGGACTTCTTTCCGGTGGGAAGGTCGGCACTGGAGGTTGAGCCCGGTGCAGAGGAAGTACATCCAGGTGATGAGCAGAATGAAAGCCACGGGGACGTAGAAAGCCCCCAGGCTGGGCCTCCACACCAGCCAGCAGCTGTAAGGGAGAGAAGGGGCTTCGATCAGCAGCGCTGTGGCCGCGCGTCGTGGCACCTTGGTGCTCAGCACCCCTCTGGGTGGCTGCAGCCGTGCCCCAAGGCCTGCCTTGGTGTCTTGCGAGTGGCTGTCAGCCTGGCTGCCATTTTCCCAAGATAGGGACAACTCCAGGATCTCACCAGCCTTTCCCAAGCCTGCCCAGATTCCCAGTGCTGCCGGCTCCCCTTCCCCTTGTCCAGGGCGAGGGGGGAAGGCAAGGGGCGGCAGGACACTTACTACGGGTTGTTGTCGTGGTAGTTGTGGATGTTGACGGCTGCCGTGATGCCGCAGATGATGAGGGGGATCCCGCCGGCGATCAGGTAGAACCTGCGAGGGGAGGACGTCACTGCACGCCGACAGCGCGCTGCGGTGCTCTGCACCACCAAGCACGGGCGGGAGCGGGCTGGGCGGCAGCTTCTCCACGGACAGGAGCTGGTCCCGCCCCACCTGGGGGTCCCAGCAAGCTGCCAGGGCCCTGGGGCAGGGGGAGTGCTCCCGCTGCCCTGCAGGGCCGGGGCAAGGGGACGTCAGTACCGTAGCATGGGCCGGGGGGCCGGCTGCGACGCGTCCCCGTCCGGCTGCCGGGGCGCCTTCCAGGTCACCTCCCTGTAGAGGACTCGGGCTTTGACCGCCATCCACAGCAGGGTGGACAGGGAGGAGTAGTGCAAAATGATGCCGACCTGCGGGACGAGGCGGTGCGGTCGGCACGGGGGCATGCTGCAGCTGCGCCTGTGTCCTCGCCACCGCGGTCCTACGGGTCCCAGCAGCGAGACCGCACTGGACAGAGGAAGCCTGTGAGCGGCGTCCCCTCTCCCGCGGCGGCACCTACCGCTTGGCAGACGATCAGGTACCCGGTGAGGGTGATGCCTCCCGCGAACACCGCAGACGTCATGGCGATGTGGAAGCAGAGGTTAAGCAGCATGTGCCAGCACTTCCGCGTGATGTGAATGGTGCTGAAAGAGAAGCGAAAGGGTAGCGGTGAGCTGCCGCCCGGCCGGGACAGGCCGTCCCCAGCGGGCTATTTGCTGCACGTGAGAGCAGGGAGCAGGGGAGCTCCTCCGGACACCCACACAAACGCAGCCCCTCCGGTCATAACCGTGACCAAGGCCGGCACCAAGACGCTCACCCGTGGTTGACGATGTAGGTGATGATGGTGGTGAAGAGGCAGAGCAGCAGCACGGCCGTGCAGGTGTACATGGCCGGGTGCAGCACCTCCGCGGGGCCTCGTGCCTCGCTGGGGAAACCGCTCAGCTCCTGCGGGGCACCGCGCAGCCCGTCAGGCCCCGCTCCACGCGGCCCCCCCCGGCCCCCAGCCCGCTCCCCCACCTACCATGAGCACAGCCACGTTGCTGAGGTGCCGGCAGTGCAGGGAGGTGACGTTGGGCTCCCGGGCGGCCAGCTGGCAGCCCTCGGCACTCCAGCCCCCCATGCCCCCCAGCACCTCGAAGTTCCAATATGCGGCCACGGGGTCCGCGCCCTCCCCGGGGTGCCGCAGCGACACGGCCACCGGCTCCGTCAGGTTTCCGACGCTGCAGCCATCTGCAGTGACAGAGAAACCGGGTGAGCAGGACAAGAGGCACCGGACACCCCTCTGCCTGCACCCCAGGGGAAGGACACGGGGGACCCACCAGACAGGCACGTTGCCACCCCATGCTGTGACAGCCTCCCTGGGAGGACCCCCTTCAGCAGCACAGCCCCCGAGAGATGGCTCTGCTCTGCAGGAGCACCAGGGAAAACATCCCCAGGAGCCCCCTCATCCCCATCCTGAGAACAGCAGCCCCGCCAACGCACGGCCCTTACACGTCCCAGCGTATATGACCGGCGTGGCCACGCTGCGGCGCTTGCCGTCGTCCGCCAGGCGCGAGGAGTTGCCCGTGCTGCAGAAGAGCTTGCCATTGCGGAAGACCAGCAGCTGGAGCTTGCAGTCGGCCAGCGGGGCCGGTGGGACGGGGCTGGCAAAGAGGCTGGGCGGCAGCTGGATGGAGGCCAGGGCAATGCTGTTCTGCGGGGCACACGGTCACCAGTGAGCACGGGCCGGCTCCCCCCATGTCCCCGAGCCCCCCCAGCCTCCAGCTGACCCGCACCTTGATGTGGAAGCTGGTCAGGGAGACGTTGGGGCGCCCCGTGGTGCAGCGCAGCCGCAGCTGCTGGTCGGGCTGGGGCTCAGCCGCCCGCTCGGCCGGGGGGGTGCGCCCGGCGGGGCCCCCGTCCTGCCGCTGGAAAGCCACGCAGCTCAGCCCCACGTAGCTCTCGGGCTTCACCACGTACGCCTCGAAGGCGATGTTCCGCGAGTTCTGCCAGGCAGAGAGCCATGGGGCGGCCGTCAGCCCTGGCACGGGCAGAGACCCCCCCGGCGCGGGCAGAGCCCCCCCAGCACGGGCAGAGCCCCCCCAGCACGGGCAGAGCCCCCCACCCACGCTCTGGCAGGGCTCACCACCGCCATGTGCTGGGAGTTGCTGCTGAGGGTGTGCGCGGCGATCTTCTCCAGGGAGCGGACGATGCTGGTGCAGGCCTTCTCCTCCTTCTGCGACATCCACAGGATGTGGTCGTCCACCAGCATGATGTTGCTGGCCATCTCCACGATCACGTCCGTGAGCTGCGAGGAGAGTGGGCGGTGACAGCCGCTGCAGTTCGCTCTCCATTCAGCCACCCCCGGCAGCAAACACCCCAATTCATGCTCTCCCCCCACAAAAAACACCCGGCAGGGCTGGGGAAAGCAAGGAACAGGAGCAGCATTACCTGCTTGATCTGGTCCACGTAGCCAATAAACTTCTCTATCATCTGGGCCACGTAGAGGACATCAACCATGTCCGAGAAGTTGGCAGCCTCGGCCGTGTAGACGCGCAGCTGGTGGGCCAGGGTCAGGGCGTTGGAGGCATTGATGGGCATCTGCAGAGCGGCACGGCCGCGGGGGGACGGTCACCGGCTGGGCCCGGCCCCCTCCCCAGGCAAACACCAGCGGGGCCGAGCCCCCGGCTCACCAGCACGAAGGTGTAGAGCACGCGGGTGATGTCGTTGGTGTAGAGGCAGTGCGAGTAGTCGCCCTCCTCCCAGCGCCCCGCACGGTCGCAGCGCCGGGACGCCTGCTTCTCCGCCGCCGGGCCCCCGCTCGCCGGCCCCGAGGCGAAGGGGTACTGCAGGCACGACTGGTAGGCGGTGATGCCCGCCAAGGTGCGGGGCCACCTGGACACGCGGAGACACGGTGACTGCGGGGCGATGCTCCCCAGAAAGCTGCCGTCCCCCTAATCCCATATCCTGCTCGGCTCAGCACAGCGCAAGGGGAAAAGGCAGGGGGGGCACCGCTAATTTAAGCCACATTGACTGTACCAGTAATTTATATTCCGTAACGGCCCCGCTGAGGTTACGGCGGGCGCCCAGAGCCTTTCGTCTCGTGCCAGAGAAATTCCAACACCTCTGCTTCTGGAGCCGGGCTGCGCTGCCGGCACGGGAAGCCCATCAAAGGCGCTCGCGCTCCCTGCAGCCGCTAATTGCTACCAGACGCCTGGTCACCTGCGGGCCCCCGCCTGCGGCGAGCCCCCTGCCCCGGCATGCACCGCACACAGGGGGACAAGGAGGCTCCACACCATGTGCAGCCCCGTCCCCCATGGCCATGCCACCACCGGTCCCTACCTGAAGTCCCCGCGGTTGTTGGTGACACGCTCGGCAGGGCAGTAGGACGCGGAGGTCTCCAGCACCACGATCTCCACCTTCTTGCTGACGTTACCCTGGGAGGTGGAGACGGCGCACTCCCACTCGCCGTTGGCGGAGACGTGGATGTTGGAGAGGATCAGCTCGCTGCGGGCAGAGGGGATGCGCTGGCACGGCGGGGCCGCCCCATGGCAGCAGTCCCCAAGGTGGGGACACACGCCGTGAAGCACTGGAGGTGCCCACACTTTGCATCCCACCCACAGCACTCGGTACCCGCAAACAAGCAAGCCCTCCGGTGTCCCCGTCCCCATCCTGACCTGGTGATGAAGGTGCAGTCGTGGATGAGGCTCTCCTCCACGATGACGCCTGTCCGCTCGTCCTCCTCCACCGGCTCGTGGTTGTGGTACCACCGGATCTGGGTGCTGTTGTCCAGGTAGGTGGCGGTGCACTGGAAGGGCAGCCGGTCGCCCTGGAAAACCACCTGGCGCAGCGACGGGATGAGGTGGTGGGTGTGCAGCTCCGGGGCACCCGCTGCGGGGGGGACACAGGCAGCCAGGTGAGCCCCCCNGTGCCGGGGGTAGACGCACACTGTCCGGTCCGAGATCTGCGCCGAGCGGTTGCGGGCCCAGGGCAGCACCCAGCGCAGGTTGCAGTCGCACGTCAGGTACTCGGTGGCAAAGTCCCTGCAAGGGCCGGCGTCACGGGGTGACTGTGCCTGCGTAGCCGGACGCTGCGGCTGGAGGTGGCGGCACGACCGCGCACGCAGCAGGGGGCGGGGAGGAGGGGA